>JADMLD010000488.1:0-363620 GCA_017589585.1 Phylloscopus whistleri | reverse complement strand
GGGGAAAATGGGGGGAGAATCGGGAGGAAATGGGGGAAAATGGAGAAAAATGGGGAGAAATGGGGAGAAATGGGAGGAAAATGGGGAGGAAATGGGATCCTGCTGCCCCACAGGAGAGGAATCAGAGCCGCCAGCCTCAGCTCCAGCCCCGGCTCCCTCGGCGCTGACGAGGAGCGGGCAGGCGGGGACACGGGGCCGGGGCGAGCGGGGACACGGGCGCCGTGTCACGCCAAGCGACAGCCCCTGGGGCCGCCAGCGCCCGCCAGCAGCACGGCCAGAGCCGGGAAAAAATGCCCAAATCCCGCTTGTCCCAAAGCCAACTTTCCGCTGGAAGGCACCGGCTGTGCCCCGGCCAGGTACGGCGACTTTGCCGCGGCTTTGGACGCTCCCCTCATTAATTACAGCCTGATTAACTAATTACCCCGCCGCCTCCTCTCCCGAACGGGTCTGGGCATCCGGGCGCTAATGAAGAATTCCAGCAATTAATTGCAGGGGAGAGCCCTCTCCTAATTAGGAGCGGTTCCCTAATTAGGGAATGAGCGCTGGAGAGCTCTGGTGCCTCTGCCTGAGCGCGGGTTCCGACCCGGGGGCTTCTTAATGAATAATTGAGGGGTTAATTAAACCCCAGCTCGAGTGCTGAGGGGACAGGAGCCAGCCGGAGGTGCCTCCGGAGGTTTGTGACAGCGAGGCCGGCTGCGAATGGGGCGGGATCCAGCCGGGATCCAGCGGGGATCCAGCTGGGATGCAGCAGGAATCCAGCTGGGACCCAGCCAGGATTCAGCCACGATCCAGCCAGGATCACACCAGGGTCCAGCTGGGATCCAGCAGGGATCCAGCCAGGATCCAGCCGGGAACCAACAGGGATACAGCTGGGATCCAGCCGGGATCCAGCTGCGATCCAGCCAGGATCCAGCCGGGATCCAGCCGGGATCCAGCGGGGATCCAACTGGGAATTGGGCAGGATCCAGCTGGGACCCAGCCAGGATCCAGCGGGGATCCAGCACAGATCCAGCCCGGATCCAGCTGGGAGCAATCCCAATCCCTGAGCAATCCCAAAGAAAAGGGGGATGAAGCTTTCCCCGGCAAATCCCAAAGAAAGGGGATGCTGCATCCCTGTCCCCTCTCCCTGTCCCCTCCCTGTCCCTGGCCAGGCTGGGCCCAGCCCCTGCGGGCTCTGCCCGGGGCTGCACCGCCTTTGCCGGGGATTCCCAGTGGAGCTGGGAACGGGAATTTTCCGCTTTTCCCTGCGGGTCTCCCCTGCTGGGCGCAGACCCGGGCCAGCCCCGCGCTGTGCCGGTGCCGGGGGGGCTGCTCTGTCCTCCCAGGGTCGGGCAGGGCTGAGGGAGAGGAAGCTGGAAATCAAAAATAAAAAATAAAACCCAACACCCGAGCACCCTGGAGAGGAAAGGGTGAGGGAGCAGCCGAGTTTCCATCAGTCACTGGAAAATCTGAGTGGGGAGCGAGAGGGAAGGAGCGAAACTTCTGCTTCCCCAGAGTTCCTGCGAGGGAGGGAGGGAGGGAGCGGCTCCTCGGGGCCCGGAGCGCTGCCGCCCTCGGGCCCCTCCCCGGGCTCCCCTTCCCTCTGAAAGCGCCGCTGGAATGCGGATCCCGGCCCGCCCCGCTCCTGCGCGGCTGCTGCTGCTGATAACGAGGGACAAAAGGCAGCGGATCTGTCCCCAGGCTGGACTCTGATCTGTCCCCAGGCTGGACACTGACCTGTCCCCAGGCTGGACACTGATCTGTCCCCAGGCCGGACTCTGATCTGTCCCCAAGCCGGACTCTGATCTGTCCCCAGGCCGGACTCTGATCTGTCCCCAGGCCGGACACTGATCTGTCCCCAGGCCGGACTCTGATCTGTCCCCAGGCCGGACACTGATCTGTCCCCAGGCCGGACTCTGATCTGTCCCCAGGCCGGACACTGATCTGTCCCCAGGCCAGACTCTGATCTGTCCCCAGGCCGGACACTGATCTGTCCCCAGGCCAGACACTGATCTGTCCCCAGGCCGGGCACTGATCTGTCCCCAGGCCTGACACTGATCTGTCCCCAGGCCGGACACTGATCTGTCCCCAGGCTGGACTCTGATCTGTCCCCAGGCCGGGCACTGATCTGTCCCCAGGCTGGACTCTGATCTGTCCCCAGGCCGGACTCTGATCTGCCCCCAGGGTGGACTCTGGTCTGTCCCCAGGCTGGACACTGATCTGTCCCCAGGCCGGGCACTGATCTGTCCCCAGGCTGGACTCTGATCTGTCCCCAGGCCGGACACTGATCTGTCCCCAGGCCGGGCACTGATCTGTCCCCAGGCTGGACTCTGATCTGTCCCCAGGCTGGACACTGATCTGTCCCCAGGCTGGACTCTGGTCTGTCCCCAGGCTGGACACTGATCTGTCCCCAGGCCGGACTCTGATCTGTCCCCAGGCTGGACTCTGATCTGTCCCCAGGCCGGACACTGATCTGTCCCCAGGCCGGACACTGATCTGTCCCCAGGTTGGACACTGATCTGTCCCCAGGTTGGACTCTGATCTGTCCCCAGGCCGGACTCTGGTCTGTCCCCAGGCTGGACACTGATCTGTCCCCAGGCCGGACACTGATCTGTCCCCAGGCTGGACTCTGATCTGTCCCCAGGCCGGACACTGATCTGTCCCCAGGCCGGACACTGATCTGTCCCCAGGTTGGACTCTGATCTGTCCCCAGGCCGGACTCTGATCTGTCCCCAGGCTGGACACTGATCTGTCCCCAGGCCGGACACTGATCTGTCCCCAGGCCGGACTCTGATCTGTCCCCAAGCCGGACTCTGATGTGTCCCCAGGCTGGACTCTGATCTGTCCCCAGGCCGGACACTGATCTGTCCCCAGGCTGGACACTGATGTGTCCCCAGGCCGGACACTGATCTGTCCCCAGGCCGGACACTGATCTGTCCCCAGGCTGGACTCTGATCTGTCCCCAGGCTGGACTCTGCTCTGTCCCCAGGCCGGACTCTGATCTGTCCCCAGGCCGGACACTGATCTGTCCCCAGGCTGGACTCTGATCTGTCCCCAGGCCGGACTCTGATCTGCCCCCAGGGTGGACACTGATGTGTCCCCAGGCCGGACACTGATGTCCCCAGGCTGGAGCTGTTCATTCTCCTCCAGGATCTGGGTTGGAAAGCCTCCATCCCAATCCATCCCAGCCCCTCTCCGCCCTCACAGGGAGCAATCCCATCCCAATCTCCCATCCATCCCTCCCTCCCTCCTCCCGTGCCCGTATCCAGCCTGGAAAAACTCCATGGGAGCCTCAGCAGGTACCAAACCCTCCCAGGGCTTCTTTACAAACCCCAGAGTTTCTCCTGGCGAGAGAGAGAAATGAGTCAGGCAGGGAGCCGGGGAGAGGAGAGGGAGCTCAGGCAGCAGGAGGGAGGGAGGGGCGGCAGCCGGGATCGGGAGAGGGATGGGAATGGGAATTCACTGGGAAGCAGCCGTGGCACGGGACACCTGGCAGGGCTGGAGATTTGGGACACAGCCACCGTCACCCCCCACCGAGCTGAGGGCAGGATTTTTTTCCCAGCAGGATTTTCCCTGCAGGATATTTTTTCCCTGCAGGTTTTTCCCTGCAGGATTTTTTTCCTTGCAGGATTTTCCCTGCAGGATTTTTTTTCCTTGCAGGATTTTCCCTGCAGGTTTTTCCCTGCAGGATTTTTTTCCTTGCAGGATTTTCCCTGCAGGTTTTTCCCTGCAGGATTTTTTTCCCTGCAGGATTTTTTCCCTGCAGGAGTTTTTTCCTTGCAGGATTTTTTTTTTCCTTGCAGGATTTTCCCTGCAGGATTTTTTTCCTTGCAGGATTTTCCCTGCAGCCCCGTGGGCACGGAGCTTTTGGCCCCCAGGAGTGCCAGGATTGGGACAGCAGACCCCTGCCTTGCCTGGGGAGGTGACAGGGACATCCCCACGCCCCCACAGAGGGGAGGGTCAGCTTGCCCACCAGGAGGAATTTTTCCCGTGGAAAAGGCAGGATTGGAGCTGCCCAGGGAGCTTTGGAGTCCCCACCCCCGGAGGTGTCCGGGGAAGGCCTGGGTGTGACACTGGGGGTGACAACGCTGGGGTCGGACACAGCTCGGGCCCCACCGACCCTGCAGCCCCGGGGTTCCGGGAGCCCCTCGGGCTGCGGAAATCACCCCGGGCTGGGCGGGAGGGTCGGCGCTGCGGCTCTGGCACGGATCCCCCTCCCTCCCTCCCTCCCTCCCGTGCCTGTGTCGCACATCAGCGGTGACGCCAGCAGCTCCTGTCCCCGCTGGCTGCTGAGGCAGCCGATGGCAGCTCCCGGCTCTGACGTGGGAGCCTGCCCTTCATCTCCAGTGACATCGAGCTCTTTTCTCCCTTTTTTCTTGTTTTTTCTTTTTTTTTTTCCCCTGAAGCACCGGGAGGCCCCCGAGGTTGGCACGTCCCGGCCTCCCCAGGAGTAATTAAGCTAATGAGGGGCCGGGGGCTGGGCTGGCAGCGTCCCTGGTGACCCCGGGTCAGCAGTGACACATCTCATCCATAAAGGATGGCCGGGCATGAGGCTGAGCTCCCGGGAAATAAAATAAAAAAATAAAAACAACCGAGGAAGGGCGGGAGGGGAGGAGGATCTGTCCCCAAAGGCCGGGAGGCAGAGGGTGCTCAGGGGGTGAGGGGTCTCTGCAGGCTTGCGATGCTGCGGGTTGGGGTGGAAGGGGCAAAGGTCCAGGGGAGGTGTTGGGGGGAGGGATGCAAACCTGAGTTCAGGTGTGCCCCAGGATCCAAATCTGAGTCCAGGTGTGCCCCAGGATCCAAACCTGAGTCCAGGTGTGTTCCCAGAGCCAAACCTGAGTCCAGGTGTGCTCCAGGATCCAAACCTGAGTCCAGGTGTGCTCTGGGATCCAAACCTGAGTCCAGGTGTGCCCCAGGATCCAAACCTGAGTCCAGGTGTGCTCTGGGATCCAAACCTGAGTCCAGGTGTGCTCTGGGATCCAAACCCCTGTCCAGGTGTGCTCTGCTTGCTGATCCCACAGAAGAACATTTGGCAATGGAAACGTTTCTGGGAAGAGCCCCCTGTGCTTCAGGGGGATGGCAGAGGGCACCTGGCCTGGTCGGGCACCTGGAGGAGGATGGATGGATGGATGGAGGGATGGATGGATGGATGGATGGAGGGATGGATGGATGGATGGACACAGGGATGGATGGATGGATGATGGATGGATGGATGGATGGATGGATGGATGGATGGATGGAGGGATGGATGGAGGGATGGACACAGGGATGGATGGATGGATGGATGGATGGATGGATGGACGGATGGATGGATGGAGGGAGGGATGGAAGAATGGAGGGATGGATGGATGGATGGAGGGAGGGATGGAAGAATGGAGGGATGGATGGATGGATGGATGGATGGATGGATGGAGGGAGGGATGGATGGATGGATGGATGGATGGATGGATGGAGGGATGGATGGGGATCGAGGAGCTCTCAGCACCCAGCTGAGCCAGGTTTGGAGCTGGGAATGGGATCCCACCCTGGTGCAGGATTGTCCCTGTGCTCAGCAAGGGTGAGATGTTCCAGCTGCTGCCGAATCCTTGGGAAGCACAGACCAAGGGAGAGAAAAGGAAAACATCCCAGCCTGAGCAGGATCCCTGCAGGCTGTGAGGAACTCCTGGCTCCAGGGGTGGAGCTGTTTGTGGAGGGTGGGAACAGCTCCAGCTCCCCAAACCCGGAGCTCTGCCCCATCCCTGGAAGTGTCCCAGGCCAGCTCGGAGCAACAGTGAAAGACGTCCCTGTCCCCAAAGCATTCCAGGACCCCACGAAAGGGCCTTGGCTTCCCTCTGCTGCTCTCCAGGGAGGCAGGTGACCCTCCCCTCCCTGCCAGGGACATGGGGTTCACCCTTTTTTTTGGGTATTTCACCCTTTTTTATATATTTCACCCTTTTTTATATATTTCACGACACCCCAGGTGACATTTCCTGGAGCTCCATCCCTGCTCCCCTCCCAGCAGGAGCTGAGGAGGAGCTGCCAGCCTGGCCCTGGGCCCCTCCGGGCAGCGATAAGAGAGGAATTTGGGAATTCCAGGCCACGGGATCCGGGATTATCCCGCTCCCCGGGATCCCCTTCCTGCCCCACCGCCCTGGGATGGGAATTTCTGGGGCCCCACAGTCCCAGCTCCCCCCGTGCCTCCCCCAGCCCCCATCCAGGAGCTTTTCCCGGTCAGTATTTGCGCTCCGCCTTTTCCCAAGGAATTCCCGGTGCCTCCTCCAGGCCCGGGGAAGGAAGGAGGGAGGGCGGGCGGGCATCGCCCCCGGCTCACACCTGCACCTCCCGGAGCCAAACTCCGACCCTTCCCCGGCCCCTCGGGGGCCGTGGGTGCGGCCGAGCGCTGCCGCAGGAAAAGTTTCTCCTGTTTTTTTTTTTTTTTTTGTGATTAATTCCTTCCTCCCACCACGGCCCGCCCGCAATCCCATCTTTATCCACGGCTCCCCAACTCCTCCTCGGCTGTAAAATATTTATAAATCCCTACATTGGAGCCCTTCTTTTTCTTTTTTTTTTGTTTTCTTCCTTTTTATTTTCTTTTTTTCTTTTTTTCTTCTTTTTTTCCTTTTCTTTTTTCTTTTTTCTTTTTTTCTTTTTTCCTTTTTTCTTTCTTTTTTTCTTCTTTTTTTTCCTTTTTTCTTCTTTTTTCCTTTTTTCTTTTTTTTTTCTTTTTTCTTTTTTCTTTTTTTCTTCTCTTTTCCTTTTTCCTTTTTTTTTCTTTTTTCTTTTTTCTTTTTTCTTTTTTCTTTTTTCTTTTTCCCTCCCCTACCTTTTTATTTTCTTTTTCTTATTTTTTTTCCTTCCTTTTTATTTTTTCTTTGTTTTCTTCTTTTTTTTCTTCTTTTTTCCTTTTTTTCTTTTTTTTTCCTTTTTTTCTTTTTTTTTTCTTTTTTTATTTTTTTTCCCCCTGCCTTTCTATTTTTATTTTATTTTCCCCCCTTCTCCCCTGCCTTCCACCCGGGTTCTGCCGAGCTCCAGGAGCCGCTTCATTTCCATAAATCCCGGGGAAAGCTGCGAGGAATAATTTATTTCTTTTTTTTTTTTTTTTTTTTTTGCTTTGCTCGGGGAATTTTTTTCTGTTTTTTTTAATTGCTCTCATCTGCAGCTCCTCGGCGATGCATTATTGATGGTTATTATTCCAATAAAGGAGCCGTTCCCGGTTGGTTTCCCCGAGGAAATGTCTCTGGTTTTCCCTGCTCCCTCCTTCTCCCTGCTTTGGGAAGAGGTCACCTTTGCATCCGAGATTTTTTTTTTTCCACCCGTTTTCACCGCTTTTTGGGGTATTTAATCCCTTTTTTTGGGTATTTCACCCCTTTTTTTAGATGTTTCATCCCTTTTTTTGGGTATTTCGCACCTCTTTTTTGGGTGTTTCACCTCTCTTTTGGGTATTTCCCCTCTTTTTTTGGATATTTCATCCCTTTTTTGGGTATTTCACTCCCTTTTGGGGTATTTCACCCCTTTTTTATATATTTCACCCTTTTTTTTTTGGATGTTTCACCCCTCTTTTGGGCATTTCCCCCCTTTTTCTTTGATATTTCATCCCTTTTTTGGGTATTTCATCCCTCTTTTGGATATTTAATTCTTTTTTTGGGTATTTCAACCCCTTTTTGGGTATTTCCACCCTTTTATTTTATATATTTCAACTTTTGGGGGGGGATATTTCACCCCTCTTTTGGATATTTAATTCCCTTTTTGGGTATTTCACTCCCTTCTGGGGTATTTCACCCCTTTTTTATGTATTTCACCCTTTTTTTTGGATGTTTCACCCCTCTTTTGGGCATTTCCCCCCTTTTTCTTTGATATTTCATCCCTTTTTTGGGTATTTCACCCCTCTTTGGATATTTAATTCCCTTTTTGGGTATTTCACCCTCTTTTGGGGGGGTGTTTCCCCCCCTTTTTTATTTATTTCACCCCCTTTTTTTTGATGTTTTGCCCCTCTTTTGGGTATTTCACCCACCTTTTTTTTTTTTGGTATTTCATCCCTTTTTTGGGTATTTCACCCCTTTTTTAGCTATTTCACCCTTTTTTCGGATATTTCACCCCTTTTTTTGGATATTTCACCCTTTTCTTGGACGTTTCACCCCTTTTTTGGGGTATTTCATCCCTCTTCGGGGTATTTCACCCCTTTTTTAGCTATTTCACCCTTTTTTTGATATTTCACCCCTTTTTTGGGGTATTCACCCCTTTTTTTGGGTATTCACCCCTCTTTTGGATATTTCACCCACTTTTTTTGATATTTCATCCCTTTTTTGGGTATTTCACCCCTTTTTTGGGTGCCGCCCTGTGACATCAACACCGGTGATGTCCCCTCATTGTCACCCAGCGTCCCCCAAGCACCCAAAGGAGAGCTCAGGGGGGGAATCGACCTCCCTGGGAGCAGGAACCCAGAGGATCCTGGAGGAACCCGGAGGATCCTGGTGGAACCCAGAGGATCCTGGAGGATCCTGGAGGCTGGGAATGTCTGCAGGCCCAGGGTGGCTTTGCTGGGGCTCCACGTGTCCCCCTGGGCCTTTTCCCCGCTGGTTTGGCCTCCAGAGTTTGGGTTTTGGGATCTGCTCCTCTGGGAAAGCTGCTCCCCACCCCACAGCTCCGTGAGGGCGACAAAAGGGACCAGGCTGGGGTTGAGGTGAGAAGGGTCCATAGATGGTGAGAGGGGCCCAGGGATGGTGAGAAGGGCCCAGGGATGGTGAGAAGAGCCCAGGGATGGTGAGAAGGGCCCAGGGATGGTGAGAGGGGCCCAGGGATGGTGAGAAGGGTCCAGAGATGGTGAGAAGGGTCCAGGCATGGTGAGAAGGGTCCAGGGATGGTGAGAAGGGTCTGGTGATGGTGAGGAGGGTCCAGGGATGGTGAGGAGGGTTCAGGGATGGTGAGAAGGGTCTGGTGATGGTGAGAAGGGCCCAGGGATGGTGAGGAGGGCCCAGTGATGGTGAGAAGAGTCCAGTGATGGTGAGAAGGGTCTGGTGATGGTGAAGAGTGTCCAGGGATGGTGAGAAGGGCCCAGGGATGGTGAGGAGGGTCTGGTCTCACTCCAGCAATCAGGTGAAGCCAGACACCTTCTGTTCCTGTGTCCCAGTTTTATCCAGGTGGGAATGGTTGGCTCCCCCCCGGGTGCAGCATCTCCCACTGGGATGATGGAATGTGGATGTTCCATTTTGGGGAGGGTGAGTTTGGGGCTGTCTGTGCTTTCAGGGGCCTCTCAATGCCCCATCAGCAGAAAACATTCCCCTGGAGGGAGGAACGAGATAACAAACTCTGCCCCACCTGGTCTGGGCCGTTATCAGAAGGCACCGCCCCCCTCCCCCCGGAGTCACAGGAGATCAAGAAGAACAATTCCCCAGATGAAACAGAACCCACATTTCAGGTCCCATAACCCAAACAGGCTTCTCCTGGCCTGCCCAGGTGTCATAAATCCTCCTTGGCCATTAAAGGTTCAATTGTTCCTTATCAGCGATCTTATCTGGCAGGAATGCAGGATGATTCTCTCCCTGCGTTCTGGTTTGATTGATTTAGATGTTAGAAAAAAAAAAAAAATCTTAGCCTTTCGTTTTTATACTGTGCTACGATTAGAAAATATAGAAAATAAATATAGAAAATATAGAAAATATAGAAAATATAGAAAATATAGAAAATATAGAAAATAATATAGAAAATATAGAAAATATAGAAAATATAGAAAATATAGAAAATAATATAGAAAATATGGAAAATATAGAAAATATAGAAAATATAGAAAATAATATAGAAAATATGGAAAATATAGAAAATATAGAAAATATGGAAAATATAGAAAATATAGAAAATAAATATAGAAAATATAGAAAATATAGAAAATATAGAAAATATATAGAAAATATATAGAAAATATACCCTCATCACGTTTTTAAATTCCACGAATGAAAGGAAATACAGCACAAACCTTCTTAAAAAAAACCACAAAAAACCCCAAAACAAAACAAACAACAAAAAAACCCCCAAAAACCAAAAAAAACCCCACAAAAACAAAAAAACCCCCCTTCTTACATGACGCGTATAACATTTTTCTCAATATTTGCCAAAAGCCAACCCCCAAAAGTGCATTTCTACCAGAAGAAAGGCCCCGAAAGTAGGGCTGGGGAAGCTCCCCCGCCTCCCCAGGCGGGCGCTGACAGCTCGGCGGTGACGGGCAGAGCGATTTTCTCTCTCCTCTCCTCTGTCACTTCGCTCCCCGCGTCCCCTTCCCGCACCGCCCACCGCGCTGTCACCGCCGGCAGCGGGGGCTTTCCCGGGGCCCACCCGGGTCCCCGAGCTGTTACCGCGCCAAGAACACCCCGAGAGCGAGAGGTTCCTCCTCGATGTGAGGAAGGAAACGAGGTCGGGGTTGGAGGGGGAAAAATGTTCATTTCGGGGAGGGAGGCGGCGGGGGAGCTCCGGGGGGGTTTCCCCTGGGAATTGGAGGGGGAATCCATGGAAAAACCACGGATCCAGAATGCCGAAATTCCCCCTCATCCCACCCGGGGATGCTCCAGAGGCTCCTCCTGAGCTGTGGCAATTTTTGGGGGGGGGTTTAACAACGGGGCCCAAAGAGATTTAAACCGGGAATTCTCAGGGATGGGGAAGGGAAAGGCTCCCAGGAACTCTGGTGATGAATTCCTGGGGAAGGGAAAGGCTCCCGGGGGCTCTGGTGATGAATTCCCGGGGAAGGGAAAGGCTCCCAGGGGCTCTGGTGATGAATTCCTGGGGAAGGGAAAGGCTCCCGGGGGCTCTGGGAATTGGGGGGGATGCTGTGGATCCCTGGAGGGGGGAATCCATGGAAAAACCACGGATCCAGAATGCCAAAATTCCACCTCATCCCACCCGGGGATGCTCCAGAGGTTCCTCCTGAGCTGTGGCAATTTTTGGGGGGGAGTTTAACAACGGGGCCCAGACAGATTTAAACCGGGAATTCTCAGGGATGGGGAAGGGAAAGGCTCCCAGGTGATGAATTCCCGGGGAAGGGAAAGGCTCCCAGGAGCTCTGATGATGAATTCCTGGGGAAGGGAAAGGCTCCCAGGAGCTCTGGTGATGAATTCCGTAGGTGAGCAAACAATTCCGCCTCATAATCACGGCCATAAAGCAAAAAATCCCTCTCAATCCCCCAATTCCTCCTCGATTCTCCATCAAACCCCCTTTTCCCCCCATGAAGGAGCCGCTTAATTAGGAATTAACGGGGCTGTTGGAGTAATTGGGAGCAGGAATGGGCCGGGAGAGAGGTTCATTAGCGCGGCGATGGGTAATTAGCAGTTCCGTGGCCGCGGGGATTGCTTTGGGGTGTCCGAAGGCCTCGGAGTGAGGGGAAAAGAGGGAGCGGAGCGGGGATGAGCTGTGGATGAGCTGGGGTTGTGATGGGACCTTCCCCATCCCAAATTCCGGGCAGGGATCCCGAGCCTGGAGCGGGCACCTCGGGGTGCTGCAGCTCGGGGGGTGAGCAGGGAGAGGGGGAAAGAGGGAGAAACAATAAAGGGAAAAAAAGCAAACCAAACCAAAACAAAAAACAAAAAGCAAAAACAAAAACAAACCAAAAAACCACCCCAAAAACAAAACCAACCAACCAACCAAAACCACCAACCAACCAAAAAAAACCCCAAAAAAACCAAAAAAAACCCCCCAAAACCCCCAAAACCAAAAAAACCCCAAAAAACCCAAAAAACCAAAACCCAACCCCCCCCCAAAATACTCCCAATAAACCCCCCCAAAAAACAAAACAAAACAAAACAAAACAAAAAAAAAAACCCCCCAAAAAATCCAACAAAAAAAAAACACAACCAAAAAAAAAACAAACAAAAAAACCCAAGAGTCCCTAAAATTCCCTCAAATCCCTCAAATCCCCTTTCCAGCAGCCGCGGGAGCATCTCCAGCCCCGCGGCCCCCCCGGGACCCCCCGGCAGAGCCTCCCCGGGGTTGGTTCCCCCCGAGCGCCGCAGCGCTGCCGCTCGCTCTCCCTATATTTAGCCCTTGAACGGAGAGAGATTTCACAGCCGCCTGACTCTGCCTGGTGCTCCGGAGTCACTCGGTGTTTCCATGAGAAACCCGGGGGGTGCAATCCCGAGCTCCGCTCGCGGGCGCCGTGACAAAAAAAAAATAAAAAAAATAAAATAAAAATAAAATAAATCCTTCCCCGCTCTGGATTTCCCCCCCTGCCGCCCCCTCCGGGGATGAGATCAGGATCTGGCCCCGCGGTTTTGATGGGTTTGTTGGAACTTGGCTGATACAACTCGGCTGATTTAATTCATTTTTCGGGCGAAAAAAAAAAAAAAAACCCTCCACCTACAAGTTCCCAGCCTGGGAGGCATTAAAGGCAAATTAATCCAAATATTAGGGGCTGGTTTGAAAAGGAAATCATCAGGGGAGCCAGAATTTCCTTTTTTCTTTTTTTCTTTTTCTTTTTCTTTTTCTTTTTCTTTTTCTTTTTCTTTTTCTTTTTCTTTTTCTTTTTCCTTTTCCTTTTCCTTTTCCTTTTTCCTTTTTCTTTTTTCCCCCTTTCCCTTTTCCCTTTTTCCTTTTTTTCTTTTTCCTTTCCTTTTCCTTTTCCTTTTTCCTTTTTCTTTTTTTTTCTTTTTTTTTTCTTTTTTTTCTTTTTTTTCATTTTTTTCATTTTATTTCTTTTTTCTTTTTCAGAAGAGCCCGATGCAGCGACCTTTCCTACTTTGGGGTTATTTATTTCACCTTGGTGCTGCCGGGTCTCCTCCAGGCCTGGCACTGCCACTGCTCTGCTCCCCTCCCAGAAAAGCCAGAAAAGCCTCGGGGGAGGAGAAGAGGCGGCAAAAATCGGGAGAACGGCGGGGATTCCCGACAAAAATCGGGATAACAGCGGGGATTCCTGACAAAAATCGGGAGAACAGCGGGGATTCCGTCGGGATTCGGGTCCCTGGTGGAGAATTCGGTGCTGCTGTCACTGGGGGAGTTGGGCTGAATTTCCAGGGAGTGGGAAGGGAGAGGCCCCTGGGAGAGGGTGGGGATCCAGGGGAGCAGGGGCTGGGTGCAAGGGACAAGGGGATCCACCCGGGATCCACCCGGGGTTCCACCCGGGGATCCACCCAGGGACCCACCCAGGGATCCACCTGGGAATCCATGAATCCACCTGGGAATCCACCTGGGAATCCACCCGGGGATCCACCCGGGGATCCACCCAGGGACCCACCCAGGGATCAACCTGGGGATCCACTAAGGAATCCACCCAGAAATCCACCCAGGAAATCCATCCAGGAATCCAGCCAGGGACCCACCCAGGGATCCACCCAGGAATCCACTCAGGAATCCACCCAGGACTCCACGCAAGAATCCCTCCAGGAATCCATCCAGGGATCCACCCGGGGACCCACCCGGGGATCCACCCAGGATTCCACCCGGGAATCCGCCTGGGAATCCACCCAGGAATCCACCCGGGAATCCACCCAGGGATCCACTCAGGAATCCACCCAGGGATCCACCCAGGGATCCCTCCTGCATCCAGGACAGAGCTCCCGGCTGGATCCCGGCTGGGGAAGGGGATTTGATCCCGGCATCCATGGCCAGAGCATTGAAAAAAAAGGGAATAATTAATAATTAACGATCCAGCTGTGATCCGAGGAGGGTGAGGAGGACAAAGGGACAGCCCAGCCCTGCAGGGGTGGGATCTGGTGGGATCCAGAATCTCCCTCAGTGCTCTGCTGTGGGATCCTGACAGAGCCGAACCAGCCCGGCCCCACTGCCACCCCAAAACCCATCCTGTCCTCACTGCCACCCCAAATCAGATTGTCCCCACTGTCACCCCAAATCCAGCCTGTCCCCACTGCCACCCCAATCCAGCCTGTCCCCACTGCCACCCCAAACCAGCCTGTCCCATTGTCACCCCAAATCCAGCCTGTCCCATTGTCACCCCAAATCCAGCCTGTCCCCACTGTCACCCCAAACCAGCCCGTCCCCATTGTCACCCCAAATCCAGCCTGTCCCATTGTCACCCCAAATCCAGCCTGTCCCCACTGTCACCCCAAACCAGCCCGTCCCACTGCCACCCCAGAATCCAGCCTGTCCCATTGTCACCCCAAAACCAGCCTGTCCCCATTGTCACCCCAACCCAGCCTGTCCCACCCGGGTTTTGGCCGCAGCAGCCGCCCCGGGGTGGAAAAGGTGGAAAATGTGGAAATTCTGCTTTTCCCTCCTTCCAACCCAAAGCCAGCAGCCCGAGGAGGCTCAGATTCCCGAGCTGCCCCGCTCACACGGCTTCCCTGAGGCAGGCAGGCTGATTTCCTCCCCGGAGCCCCGATCCAGATGGTCAGGGACTCCTTCCAAGCTCCCAGGACCTGTCGGGAGAGGCCGTTATGTCTCAATAGCAGTTTTGCATCCCGGCCCGTTGGAAAGCGGCGCCTGCCAGCTGCTCCAACACCTCTTGTCCAAGCTGTTCCAGGCTCCTGGAGAGCCAGGCTGGTCAGGGCTGGCTGGTTTTGGTGGAGGCATAAAATCCCTGATAAAATCCCTGTGTTTATTCCCTTTTTAATTCTTTTTTATTATTATTATTTTTTCTTTTTCTTTTTTTATTTTTCATTTTTCATTTTTCTTTTTCATTTTTATTTTTATTTTTATTTTTTATTTTTTTTATTTTTATTTTTATTTTTATTTTCATTTTTTATTTTTATTTTTTATTTTTATTTTTATTTTTTTTTTTATTTTTATTTTTTTTAATTTTTATTTTTTATTTTTATTTTTCATTTTTTCATTTTTCGGTTTTTTTGTTTTTCATTTATCATTTATCATTTATCATTATCATTTATCATTTATCATTTATCATTTATCATTTATCATTTTTATTTTATTTTATTTTATTTTATTTTATTTTATTTTATTTTATTTTATTTTATTTTATTTTTTATTTATTTATTTTTGTCAGTTCAATTGAAGAGGCCCGAGGTTGTTTTTTTTTGAGGCTTCAACCTTTTCCCTTGTCAGGAGAATCCCCAGCCCCGAAATATTTCATTTTCAGAAGGGATAACCCTGCGAACTCCCCTTGGGAAGACGCCAAGGAGGAATTGAGGAGGAATTCCCAGCCCGGGGCGCTTTCCTGCCCTCACAGCAAAACTCAGGCCCAGGCGGTGCAGAGACGGAATTAAATCCAGCACGGGCAGCTCTGACGCCTCTCAGGCCACTCCAAACGACATTCCCTGCTCCAAACCAGCCCGGAGCAGCTCAGCCCAGCGGGAAGGTCCCTCCCGGTGAGCCCGGGCAGGGATTTCGCTGGAAAACGCAAAGGAGGAATTGCCAGGGTTGGGCTCAGCACCCCGGGAGCGCCTCAGGAATGTGGAATTTCGGAGGTGCAGGCCCTCAAGGGGGGAAAAAAACCTCGTGTTTGGGGTTTTAGGTTTTCCCTCCTTAGGGGCTGTGCCCGCAGGGGTGCCCCACTGGTTTAACTGGGACGGCTGCGAGCCCAAACTGGGCCCCCGGGAGGGGACTGAAGGTGTCCCCGTCCCAGCCCTGCCCCGAGGGTGGGCAGCAGGGCCAGAGCCTCTCCGTGCTCTGGGAAGGGTTCCTGGAGGAATTTTATTTAAAAATTTAAAAAAGGGTTCCTTTTTTGTAAAAAAAAACCCCAAAAGGGGTGAGGGTGGGATGTGGGATGTGGGGTGTGGGGTGAAGGGGGGTGGGTCGTGCCGGACCCTCGTGGCTCTCAGGGTGACACACACACACAGGGTCCCAAAATATTCTCATCCCCAAAGTGATGCTGTCCCACGAGGGGACAGCCCCTCTCAGACCCCAAACCCCCCAGAACCCCTCAAAGAACCCCAATTCTTTGGGCACAAAGTTCTTTCGGCCTCACCCACACCTGGAGTTCGGGAGGGGTTTGGGCTTTGGGGTGCCCTCGCTTTTTGGGGTGCCCACACCACCCCGGGAGGGGTCCCCACACTGCCCGGGGATGTCCCCAGACTTTTTGGGGGTGCCCACCCTGCTCTGCCCTGGGGCTGGGGTCTCCACACCGCCCTTTGGGGTCCCCACATCATTTGGGGTCGCACCCCCCGTTCTACCCGTGGGGTCCTCCCACTGTTTGGGGTGCACACATCCTCCTGTCCTGGGGGTCCCCAAACTTTCTGGGGGTGCACCCGCCGCCCTGCCCAGGGTGTCCCCGCTCTTCCCGGGGGTCCCCACATCACCCGGGGGTGTCCCCACACTTCCCGGGGATGAACCCCCCCCAATTCCTCCAGGGGGGGTTCCCACATTGCCTGGAGATGCAGGTACGGGGCTGGTGGAGGTGGGGGTCCCCAAATTGCCCGGAGGTGTGCCCACCCTTTCCGGGGGTGTCCCCTCATCACCCGGGGTGTCCCCACACTTCCCGGGGACGAACCCCCCCAATTCCTCCAGGGGGGTTCCCACATTGCCTGGGGGTGCAGGTACGGGGCTGTTGGGTGGGGGGGTGTCCCCACTGGTGTCCCCACCCTTTCCGGGGGTGTCCCCAAATCGCCCGGGGGTGTCCCCGCTCTTCCCGGGGGTGTCCCCACATCGCCCGGGGGTGTCCCCACATTGCCCGGGGGTGTCCCCACACTTCCTGGGGATGAACCCCCCCCAATTCCTCCAGGGGTGTTCCCACATTGCCCGGGGGTGCAGGTACGGGGTGTTGGAGGGGCCGGGGGTGTCCCCACCCTTTCCGGGGGTGTCCCCAAATTTCCCACTGGTGTGTCCCCACCCTTTCCGTGGGTTCACCCGCCGCCCTACCCGGTGCGTCCCCACTCCTGGCGGGGGTGTCCCCAAATTCCCCGGGGGTGTCCCCACCCTTTCCAGGCGTGCACTCCCCACTCTGCCCGTGGCCTCCTGCCCTTTTTGGGGGTCCCCCCACCCCCTCCACCCTGCTCCTTCCCCCGTCCCCCTTAAGCGGCCGTCGGGGCGTGCAGCCACCTTAAGGGAGCCCCTCCCCCGGCGGGCCGGGACCGGCCCTCCCCCTCCCTGCCCGCCGTCCCCTCCCTCGCCGGCCCGGCCCCGCACGGCCCCGCACGGCACGGGGGGTTGCCATGACAAGCATTTTCTCCCGTTAGCGCCGGCACCGGTGCCCCCCTCCATCCCATGGCCAGTCGCGGAGGCTCCGCCGCCAGCCGGGCGCCGTGGGACCGGAGCCGGTGAGTGCCCGGGGGGGCGAGGAACGGGAGGGGGGGTTTGAGGTGCTGGGGGGGGCACGGTGAGTGGGGCGGGGGGGGACACGCGCGGGAGTGGCGTGGGGGGTTCTGCGCGGGGTGGGAGGCGGCGATGCCGGCAGCGCTCCGGCGGGGCGGGTGGGGCGGTGACGGCGGCGATTTCGCCCTCCCGGTGCAGCAGGTGGGATGTGGGGGGGGTGGGGGGGGTCTGCGTGGGACCCCCCGACCCCGATCGCGGGTGGGAGAGGGGGGCGGTGATGGGGTGACCGCGGTCCGGCCGCTCCGGGGACCCCGAGCATCAGCCCCCCCGAGCGCAGCCCCCCGAGCATCTCGTGGGGGGCAACTCCGGCAGCCCCCCCACCCCACCCCATCCCGGTTTTTGGGGCGGGGGGGACGCTCCGCTCGCATCCTACAACTTGTTGCCCGCCCTTGAGGCGGCGGAGGAGAGGGGGGGAAAGGGGATTTGGGGCGGGGGAGGAGGGGGGCGCGGGGTTCCCGGTCGCGCGTGTTGCTGGATTTTTTTTTTATTTTTTTTTTTGGGGGGGGAAGGCAGCGAGTTGTGGCATTGCGGGGAGGAGGAGGAGGATGAGGATGATGGAGGAAGGAAGAGGCGGGGGAAGGGGAGGGGGGCTTGCGGCAGCCCAAGGACAGAGCGGGGAAGGTGCTGCGTGGGTGGGTTTGGGGTGATTTTTTCTTTCTCCCACTCGTGGGGCAGCAAAGTGGGGAGGGGGGGCTGCTCCCTGCCTGGAGTGGGGTGACTCGGGTGGGTGGGATGCGGTGGGGAGGTGCGTGGGGGGGTGGGTTGCCCACGCCGCGGCTGGGCACGTCCCCCCTGCCGCCTGCACCAATCCAGCTGGGCAGAGCCGCGGCAGAGAAAACAGGAGTGGGGAGGCGGAAAAAGAAATTAAAAAAAAAAAAATAAATCAGGAAAATCTCTCGGAAGCCCGGCCGGGCTCTTGGCCTCTCGTCCGCCTCCTCCTGCCTCAGTTCCCCGGCGCTCTCCCTGCATCCCAGCCCCGGAGCCTCTCAGCATCCCCGGCCCGGCTCGGTGGGTCCGTGCCCCGCGTGGGCTGCCCGGCGGCGGGGGCGGGCGGGGGGGAGCTGGGTGGTCCCTCCCTGCCTGGCCAGTGGAGATGTTGGGAGGGGAGGAGGGACAATCGGTTATTGTGCTCTTATCTCCGGAGACCTGAGCTCGGGTGGGGGTTTGTGCGGTGCGAAGCTCAAACCAGCGCGGCCAGTTTGTGCCCGTGGCCGTGGAGCGGCAGCCCCGGACGTGGGTGGACGGGGCGGGAGGCGAGGGCAGGGAGGCTGGGGTGGAGGTGAGTGCTCGGAGCTCGCCGTGGGGCACCCGGAGCCGTCCTGGGGCCGAGCCCCCCACCCCAAAACCCCACCCCGGGGCTGCGCGGACGAGGCCGGGGCCGCACCGCCGCCTGCCTTCCAGACACTGCCCTCAATCTTTCGCTTCCCTGAGCACTGGAAACGCACCGAAATTATTAAATCATGAGCCAGAGAGGCTGACGCCCCCGCGCTCCGCCAGCCCCACCCCGCCGCGCCCCGGGGATCCCTCCCTGGCCTTGGGCTTTCCCTCCGCGGCTGCCCCCCTTGGGGTGACCCCCTCGGAACCCCCTCTGCCCCTCGGATCTGCCCCTCAGTGGTGGGCGCTGGGTGGGCTTGGGCTCCTCCCAAATTTCCACGCTCCGGCCGGGCTGGGTGGGGATGGCCGTGGCACGGGGGAAGGTGCCAGCGGCGGGGCGGGTGGAGCCGGGGAGCGCCCGGGGCAGGAGGCGGCAGCGCTTCCCCGTTCCTGCCCTCGCCCCGCGCATTCCCCGCGGGCTCCGGCCCCGTCCCACCCCGACCGCCGGCGGGGCCGTGGGGTGCCGAGCCCCGGCTCCTTCCCGGCTGGAAAAGCGCTTGGAGCGCTGCAGGTAGAGAGCTTCGAGAGGGCGCGGGCTGTTGTTGGGTGTTGGTTTCTCTTTTTTTTTTTTTTTTTTCTCCTTTTTTTTTTTTTTTTATTCGCCGGCGATGATGACGGAGGGAATTCCCTGCGCTGCCGGCTCGCCGCTGGCGTGCCGTGGGTCCGCAATCTCCTCCCGGGGGAATCGCTGTCGCTGTCCCCCGAGCCTGGCACCTCCGGGAGCCGCCGTGCTCCCGGGGGCAGAGAGGCCGGGCAGGGCGGGGGCAGCCGGGGGGTGGCACAGGTCCTCGGGCAAGGATGAGTAAGAGCAGGGAGGGGACGGCTGCTCCTCTCCACTATTGTTCAGCGGCCGAAAGCGCCGGGGTGGAGCTCAGCCTGGAGTTTCCCCTCGTCCCCCGAGCCCGCTCCTTCCCCGCCTGCCCCCTGCTCCTTCCCTGCCCTCCCCTCGCCGCGTTCTCCCCGCGCTCCTCTCTCGCTTTGCGGGTTGGGGTTTTTTGGGTTATTTTTTTTTCTTCCTTTTCCTGTTTCTCCTCCCCGTTAGGCCACGAGCGGAGTTTTCCCGCAGTGGCCACACGCGCCGGGTTGGAGCCTGCGGAGATTTTTTTGGGGACCCAAATCCCTGCGGTTTGCGGGGGGGGGACTCGCAGCCGCCGCCCGTGCGCTGCCGGTGCCGCTCCCCGGCGAGGGCCCGGGGAAGGGCTGGCGGCTCCGGCTTCCTGCTCGCCCACGGCTCCTCCCCGCCGGGCACGGCTGCGCCGCGCTGGGAACGGAGCCGGCGGAAAAGCGGCGGTGGGAGCCCGGGGGGGATCCCGCCGGGCTCCGGGGGAGCCGGGCACGGAGGGAACTCGGTGTGGCAGGGACGGGGAGAGCCGCAGGGATGCTCGGTGTGGCCGTGGTGCAGGTCCTGTGGGGAGTGACCGGTGGTCAGTGTGAGCACGGCAGTGGGAGGTGACCGGTCCTCGGTGTGACCACAGCAGAGGGATGCAGATCCTTGGATGGGAAGTGACCAATGGTCAGTGGGACCACGGCAGTGGGATGCAGGCCTTTAGGTGGAAAAGTGACCAGTGCTCAGTGTGACCAGTGCTCAGTGTGACCATGGCAATGAGAGGTGACCAGTGCTTGGTGTGACCAGTGCTCGGTGTGACCAGTGCTGGGTGTGACCATGGCACTGAGAGGTGACCAGTGCTCAGTGTGACCAGTGCTCACTGTGGCCATGGCACTGAGAGGTGACCAGTGCTGGGTATGACCATGGCACTGAGAGGTGACCAGAGCTCACTGTGACCAGTGCTTGGTGTGACCAGTGCTCACTGTGACCAGTGCTCGGTGTGACCATGGCACTGAGAGGTGACCAGAGCTCACTGTGACCAGTGCTTGGTGTGACCATGGCACTGAGAGGTGACCAGAGCTCACTGTGACCAGTGCTTGGTGTGACCAGTGCTCAGTGTGACCAGTGCTCAGTGTGACCATGGCACTGAGAGGTGACCAGTGCTCAGTGTGACCAGTGCTCAGTGTGACCAGTGCTCAGTGTGACCATGGCACTGAGAGGTGACCAGTGCTCGCTGTGGCTGCCCTGGTGCTCCCCACCTCCCGTGGCTTTGGGAACCGCCTGCCTGCAGCATTCCCAGTAAGGCCGGGCTGTTCTGGCACTGGAGGAGCAGGAGCAGGGGATGATGGGGGCCAGCGGGAGTTTGAACCCCTCCCTGTCCCCCTCATGTTGTGCCGGGTGGGACTGGGATCCCATGGGTGGTGATGGGGCTGGAGAGGCTCCTGGGGGAGGCAGCTTTGATGGCCGAGGGTGGCAGAGCTGTCCCCAACCTCTCTCCTCTCCTCTCCTCTCCTCTCCTCTCCTCTCCTCTCCTCTCCTCTCCTCTCCTCTCCTCTCCTCTCCTCTCCTCTCCTCTCCTCTCCTCTCCTCTCCTCTCCTCTCCTCTCCTCTCCTCTCCTCACTGGTGCAGGCAGAGGTGACCAGCTGGGGGACAGGGACAGGGAGGTGACAGGATCCTGCCCAGCCCCGTGGTTTTCCAGTGGAAACCGCTGGATTTTCCCCAGTGACACTGGGACAGGGAATGTGTCTTGGGGTCCCTGGGAGCGGTGACAGCCACAGTCCCTGTCACCTCCTACCAGCGCCGAGGCCGAGCTAATGATCCCTGTCACTTTGATGTTTTAATTAGTCGCTTTTGGCTTTAATGCACGGGGATAACAGAGCTTCCATGGCTTTACAAACCCTGCCCCTCTGCTGGATCATCAGGAACAGGGAAAAGAGACACCAGGTGAGGCTGGGTAGGGGCAGGAGGGGAGCTGGAGCCCTGCCGAGCACATGACACCCGCTGGGGTGTCACCCACCCGCCTGGTGACTCTTTTGAGCCGCTCATTAAGCACCTTAAACCCTGGGAGAGCTCTCTGTGAGTAACAGCTGAGTTCAGAGTCCTCCTGGTTTGTGGGCTCTGGGGAGGGAGCTCAGAGGGGAACGTGGGGAGCTGGTGCACAGCCAGGGCCCTGGGATCGGGAATTGGGGGTGTGGGGTTCCCTGCTGGGGCTGGCCCTGCTCCCTGCAGGGCCGCTGTGGCCCCGGCTGGTGGCGAGGGACATGGGGAGCCTGGTGGGTGCTCCTGGGAGTTCTGGGTCATGGCATCACATCCTAAATGGGGATGGAAATGTGGACCAGGAGGGTGCCAGGCTGGTGGGGGACACACAGCGGTGACACCAGCAGCCTCTGCCCACATCCCACAGCTTGGGGGTGAGGGAGGGGAGGTGGGATCGATCATCCTGGTGCCAAGGGGTGGGAGAGAGCTCCTGGCTTCCCTGCGGCTCCTGGGCTGTGGCAGCGCCCAGGGCCACACCAGTGTCACACCAGTGCCACACTGCAGGGACTGTGACACACCAGGGCCACACCAGTGTCATATCAGTGTCACACCAGTGTCACTGTGCAGGGACCAGGCCACACCAGTGCCACACCAGTGCCACTGTGCAGGGACCAGGACACACCAGTGCCACACCAGTGTCACACCAGTGTCAGACCAGTGTCACACTGCAGGGACCAGGCCACACCAGTGCCACACCAGTGCCACACCAGTGTCACACTGCAAGGACCAGTGTCACACCAGTGTCACACCAGTGCCACACCAGTGCCACTGTGCAGGGACTGTGACACACCAGTGCCACACTGCAGGGACCAGGCCGCACCACTGTCATATCAGTGTCACACCAGTGCCACACCACAGAGACCAGGACACACCAGTGCCACACCAGTGCTACCCTGCAAGGACCAGGACACACCAGTGTCACACTGCAAGGACCAGTGTCACACCAGTGCCACACCAGTGCCACACTGCAGGGACCAGGACACACCAGTGTCACACTGCAGGGACTGGGCCACACCAGTGCCACACCAGTGTCACACCGGTGCCACACTGCAGGGACCAGTGCCACACCAGTGCCACACCAGTGCTACACTGCAGGGACTGGGCCACACCAGTGCCACCCCGCAAGGACAAGGCCTGTCCCCTGCCACCCCCGCCCACCGCAGCCACCCGGGGCCGGGCCCTGGCGCGTCCCCAGCCTGGGGATCTCCCGGCCAGGGGCAGCAGCAGCGGCCGCCAAGGGGCGGGCGGGGGGAAGAAGCTTCGGCCAAAGTGTTGGCGTTTTGTGCTGACGGGGAAACTTTTCCCCGCGACGCTTCCACGGCAGGGATGAGTCGGCAGCTGGGCTGAGCCGAGCGGGGCGCCGGGGGCGAGGCCGGGGTGCCGCTTTTCCCGTTCCGTGCCGTGCCGTGCCGTGCCTGGGCAGAGCGCGGCGCGTAGGAGTCCCCACCCGGAAGAGTTTGTCCGGCGGGGCCGGGCAGGGAGGAGGAATCCGATCCCTCCTTTTCCCAGGCTGGGATCCCAGCGAGCTGGGCTCTCTCTCTCTCTCTCTCTCTCCGTGGCCTTGGCCGGGCTCCCCCCCCTGCCCGGCTCTCGGTGGCTCGGGGCTCATCCCCGCCGGGCCGGGAAGGGTCCCTGACACCAGCAGCGATTCCCGACATCTCCTCCTTTGTCTGCGGCTCGGAAAGGTCAGCCCTGCCTCGCTCCCTTCAGGAGCTGTAAATAATCCCGCTCCCTGTGCCGCGGGGCCGGCTGCAGGGCTCAGCCCAGCATCCCAGGGCCCGGCAGCCCTGCCCCGGGGGAGGTGATGGTGATGCCAGCCCGGGGTGGGTGGGGGGCACACCCAGCGCTGCAGAGCCCGGGGGGGGGGCCCGGGGCGAGCAGCGGCGCGTCCCATGCCAAGGGCAAGAGCTTCGGGATGGCTGCTCCTGCCTTCTCCGGGCTAAAAATAAGCCCGCTGGCCCTCCCCGTGCTGCCTCTCTCCGCGGGCTCTGGGGGGGCTGGCGGTGGGCAGGGGGTGAGTGCGGGGCCGCTGCGGGGTTGGGCGGTGTGACCTTTGCTCTTTGGCCGTTCCGGGGGGGTCGGCGATCGGATTTTCAGGTCCGGGCTCGGGTTTCCGGGGGGGCAGAAGGTGTCTGATTTTCGGCGCCGTTTCTCGAGATGCTAATTCAGGACCCTGCAGCAGCAGCTGGAGCTTTACTGTCCCCTTGGCCCAGCCCTGGCTCGGCCCGGGAGGTGCCCGTGGCTCCCTGGAATGCCCTCGGCTTTTCTCTTCGCTTCTCTCGCCTTTTGTTCCTGCTCGGGAAGGCCGGTGCCTCGCCTCTCCGGGGCTCCAGCATTTCCAGAGGCATTCCAGCTCCTCGCCTCGCCTTCTCAAAAATAACCCGGCGCTACTGGGGGCACATCCCAGGACCCGCCGGCAGAGCTGCTTCCCCACTCCTGCCCTTCCACAGGGACACCGGGACCAGCCAGGAGATGGCTCAGCCCTCCAGCGCTGTCCCCTCTCACCCGTGTCCCCTCTCAGCCCACTCTGATTTTGGGATGAGCTCCAGGGAAGCTGCCTGGGGCTCCTAGAGGAGGTGGAAGAGGCTGGGGTGACGGGAAGGGTGCTGAGGTGCTGCTCCCTGTTTTGGGGGAGGCTCATCCAGAGGGGGCTGTGCTGGTACCCGTGGGTTCTCCAGGGTGGGCACAGGCGATCCCAGGGGCCCAAAATCCATCCAGGCCGTGCTCCAGGTGCCCAAAATCCATCCAGGCCGTGCTCCAGGGGCCCAAAATCCATCCAGGCCGTGCTCCAGGTGCCCAAAATCCATCCAGGCCGTGCTCCAGCTCCGTCCCCACCGCTGCGTTCTGTTGTGCCAGCTCCTGACCCGCTGCCTTCCCACCCCCTGCTCCCCTCTGGAGGGGGCTGTCCTGCTCTCCGTGGGTTCTCCAGGCTCCCAGGCACGTGGGGTTCCCGTGGCACCTGCAGAGCTCAGCCCTGGATGCTGCAGCTGGCAGCGCCTGGTGCCAACAGCTTTCCGGAGCTTCCCGGAGCTTCCCGGAGCTCCAGAGGGGCTTCCTGCCGGGGCTGGGCAGGTGGCCGTGCCAGCAGCGGTGGCCTCGGCGATGGGGACACGCCTGGGGCTGGGAGGGAGCTGCTGCTGCTGCTGCTGCTCCGGCGTGAACCTGAGTTAAACATTATTCCTGCCGCTGGAGCCGGGGAGGGATTAGCGCGAGGAGGAGGAGGAGGAGGGAGAGCGCAGGGAAATGAGGGCAGCCCGGATTTGTGGCAGCTGGGAACGCCAGGCTGGCGCTGGGGCAGCCCTGGGGTGGCCGGGGCGAGGCTGGAGGAGGCGGTGACAGTGCCGGTGACAGCGCCTGGTGACAGCACCAGTGACAGCCTCGGGAGCAGCAGGAGAAGCTGGGATGACAACAGGGATTCACCCCCATGGCACACGGCCTGGCTGCCTGCACCCCGGGCTGGCTCAGCTGCAGGGAGCCGGGCTCAGGGAGCTGCCTGGGCTGGGAGAAGCTGGGAAGCGTGGCCGGGAGCTTTCCTGGGTGTCCCGCTGCAGACGTGGCTCTGAGTCACCACATCCTGCCTGGGGAAGCTTTGGGTCCCCCACACTTCCAGCAGTGGGGCTCTGGGATGGGTCCTGCTGGGTTCCTTGTGGGGTCAAGGCCGTGCTCACCCCTCGGGATGAATCTGTGGGGCTGGGGGCCACAAAGCCCCCCCGTGTGCAGGCTGGAGCTGGGAGAGAGGGTGAAGCTCCACATCCTGCATTTTCCAGTGTGACTGGTGCTGGCTATTTTTAGTTGTCCAAATTAAGCTCGCCTTAAATGCTGTCTTTTGAGGTTTCTTTGAGGGAGGAGGCCCGCAGTGGTGTCATTTCCCAAGTGAGGGATTGCTCTCCCATCTGACCCCAGCTGGACTGGCCAAAAAAGCGAAGGGAAGGAGCGAAGCTGTGGCTGGGAAGGGTTTCCTCCCCGCAGAGCTGCGCCCGAGGGTGTTTCCCGAGTCAGCAGGAGATTTCCTGGGGGAAGGAGAAAGCAAACAGCCCAGCCCCGAGCCCTGCTGGCATCCCCCGTGGGGAAATCCAGCTGGGAAACCTCATCCTGCTGCCTGCTCTGGCATCCCCGGGCTGTGCTGTGCCCCTGGAGCCGGCCTGGCTGTTCCACGGGGGTGTTAAACCCACGGGTTTCTCATCTCAGGGGCATTTTGGATTTATTGCAGAGCGCTGGGTGCTGCCTGGGGCTCCTAGGGGAGGTGGAAGAGGCTGGGGTGACGGGCTGGGGTGCTGAGGTGCTGCTCCCTGTTTTTGGGAAGGCTCATCCAGAGGGGGCTGGGCTGGTATCCGTGGATTCTCCAGGGTGGGCACAGCGATCCCAGGGGCCCAAAATCCATCCAGGCTGTGCTCCAGGGGCCCAAAATCCATCCAGGCCGTGCTCCAGGGACCCAAAATCCATCCAGGCCGTGCTCCAGCTCCGTCCCCACCGCTGCGTTCTGTTGTGCCAGCTCCTGACCCGCTGCCTTCCCGCTCCCTGCTCCCCTCCTCGGCACCGTTTCCCCACCTCTCCCCATCCCTGGGTGCCTGTCCCGCCTCAGGGGGCACCTGCTGGAGCATCCCAGGGGTGCAGGGAACGGCTTTTCCTCCTCCTGCAGCTTCCCCTCCCTCCCGCAGCAGCAGCAGCAGCAGCAGCAGGCGGGTGTTTCCGTGCAGGTCAGCAGCCAGGGGATCCTCGGGCTCCTGCAGTCGGACGTGAAATGCATCCAATGCCGGCAGGAGGCTGCAGATGGAGTCCCTGCAGCGCCGGGGGGACGCTGGAAGGGTTTCCTGGCGCTCCCCAGGCACGGGGCTGGCCCTTTTCCCTCTGGGAAGGACAGGGAGGGAGCCTCCCTTCCTCCTGCAGCTCCCCTGGGCGCAGCTGCCTGCAGGGCTCGGGCACAGGGGTGTCTCGGTGCCTGGGAGCTCTGTCCCCTCTGGGGATGATCCTTCGGGAAGGGATCCAGGAAAAGGCAGCAGGGAGCAGAGGGGTTTGCCCCCATCGCAGCCTCCTCACCTGGGAGCTGAGTGCCCTCGAGTGTGGGAGCAGCCGAGGTGGTTCTGGGTGAGCCCAAATGGTTCTGGAGGATCCCAAATGGTTCTGGGGGATCCCAAACCATTCTGGGTGACCCTAAACAGTGCTGGGTGATCCCAAACAGTGCTGGGTGACCCTAAAGAGTGCTTGGGGATCCCAAACGGTTCTGGGTGACCCCAAATGGTTCTGGGTGACCCCAAATGGTTCTGGAGGATCCCAAACAGTGCTGGGGGATCCCAAACCGTTCTGGGTGACCCCAAACAGTTCTGGGGGATCCCAAAAAGTACTGGGTAACCCCAAATAGTTGTGGGGAATCCCAAACGGCTCTGGGTGACCCCAAATGGTTCTGGGAGATCCCAAAGAGTCCCTGTCCAAGCTGCCACCCTGCGTTCCCACTCTCCTCGTTATTCCAGGAGCAAACCCACCTGCCCAGCCCTGCCTGGGCTCCGTGGAAGGTGAGGAAAGCCCCTGATCCTGCAGGGAAAATGCTGGGAGAGGGAAGAGGCGCCAAAGCCTTGGGGATGGAGGGGATCCCGGCAGGCAGGGCAGGCCCGGGTGGGACAGCTGGGCTGGAGGGGGAATCCCGGCCCTGGGTTTGGCATTTCTCCATCGGGAGGGGCAGTGGAATGGCCACCCTGAGCCACGGGGGGGGGTGTGTGTGTCCATGCTGGGCTGCAGTGTCCGGGGGATCCCTCGCTGTGTTCCCCTGGATCCCTCGCTGGATCCCAAAGATCTCTCACTGGATTCCTTGCTGTATTCCCGAGGGATCCCATGCTATATTCCAGTGCAGCCCTCATTGTATCCCACAGATCCCTCACTGTATTCCTGGGATCCTTCTCTGTATTCCTGCTTATCCCTCACTCTGTTCCCACAGATCCCTCTCTCTATTCCCACAGATCCCTCACTCTATTCCCACAGATCCCTCTCTCTATTCCCACAGATCCCTCACTCTATTCCCACAGATCCCTTGCTGTATCCCACAGATCCCTTGGCATATTCCCACAGATCCCTCTCTCTATTCCCACAGATCCCTCTCTCTATTCCCACAGATCCCTCTCCATATTCCCACAGATCCCTCACTCTATTCCCACAGATCCCTCACTCTGTTCCCACATACCCCTCTCCATATTCCCACAGATCCCTTGCTCTATCCCCACAGATCCCTCTCTCTATTCCCACAGATCCCTCTCTCTATTCCCACAGATCCCTCTCCATATTCCCGCAGACCCCTCTCCATATTCCCGCAGATCCCTCTCCGTACTCCCGCCGCTCCCTGGCTCCGCGGGCTCCGCTCGGTGCCGGCGCTGCCCCCGCCCCGGCTTTCCCCGCTAATCCCGGCCCTATCGCTGCTAAAGCCGCAATTATCCCGGGATCAGCGCTGCTGCTTAGGGACCCACCTGGGGCAGGGCCGGGGCCGTGCCAGCGCCTCCCGCAGCCCCGGCTCCGGCCAGGGCAGAGCGGCCGGTGGCCGCTGTCACCTCGGGTGACCCCAGGGCCGCCTTGTTTGGGGGCTGGGCAGAGGTTTTGGGGTTTTGGGGGGCGTCACTTGGGGTGTGAGCCCCCCCGGCAGCGCCGTGTCCTTGTCCCAGTTGTGTGTCTGAGGTTGAGCTCATCCAAGCAGGGCCGGGTTGGACGGGGGCTGGGAGCACCCAGGGACAGTGGGAGGTGTCCCTGCCCCTGGGGTGGGATGAGCTTTAAGGTCTCTCTCATCCCAAACCGCGCCGGGATTCCACCCCAGCGTCATTGTCCGTGGGTTTTTTTGGGGCTGGAGCTGGGATTTATGGCGAAGCTTGGCTTTTGGGGCCGTGCCCGAGGGGCTGCAAGGCCCCAGTCCCTCCTTGCAGGGATGTGGGAGCTGCTGGGACATCCCAGCTTGGCGGGGTTACTGGTGCGGCTGGGAGGAGGGAACAGGCTGGGATAAACAGGATGGCAGGGCAGGGCTGTGCCCGGAGCCCCGGGCTGCAGGCGGGGCTGCGGGGTGGAGCCGGGAGGGACAGAGCCAGGAATGGCTGGGCTGGGAATGGCAGAGCCAGGAATGGCAGGGTTGGGAATGGCAGGGTTGGGAATGGCAGGATTGGGAATGGCAGGGTTGGGAATGGCAGGGTTGGGAATGGCAGGGTTGGGAATGGCTGGGCTGGGAATGGCAGGGTTGGGAATGGCAAGGTTGGGAATGCCAGGCCAGGTTGGGAATGGCAGGGTTGGGAATGGCAGGATTGGGAATGGCAGGTTTGGGAATGGCAGGCTGGGTTGGGAATGGCAGGGTTGGGAATGCTGGGTTTGGGAATGGCAGGGTTGGGAATGGCTGGGTTGGTTGGGAATGGCTCACTTGGGAATGCCAGGCAGGTTTGGGAATGGCAGGCTGGGTTGGGAATGCCAGGTTTGGGAATGCTGGGTTTGGGAATGGCAGGATTGGGAATGGCAGGGTTGGGAATGGCAGGTTTGGCAATGCCAGGCTGGGTTGGGAATGGCAGGATTGGGAATGGCAGGATTGGGAATGGCAGGATTGGGAATGCCAGGTTTGGGAATGGCAGGATTGGGAATGGCAGGGTTGGCAATGCCAGGTTTGGGAATGGCAGGTTTGGGAATGGCAGGTTTGGGAATGCCAGGATTGGCAATGCCAGGTTTGGCAATGCCAGCCCGAACTCGGCGGCTCCAGCCCGCGGTGGCCGCGCTGCAGCAGCAGGATGACAAATCCGATTTTAGGGAGCACAGAGCCCCATCCAGTTGGAAGCAACGCCCATGGCGATGATGATGATGGTGCTTCTCCCCAACCCGGGCGACTCTTAACTACAATCAGCCCTTAATTAAAGCGCGCTAACGGTTTTTAATTGCTCTGATCCCCCCGGGACAGGCGCCGGTGACCGGGAATGCGGTGCCTGCTCTGGATTACGGCAGTGCCTGGCGCTGGTGGGAAGCACAGCTCGAACAAAGCGCCTCTCAAAAGCAGATCCAGGGCTTTTCCCGAGGGATTTTTTGTTTTTTCCATCCCTCTAAGGGACATTTCCCCCAAAAAACACCGCTGGGGTTCAGCTGGGAGAGGCGAGGCTGGGCTGAGACCCCCGTGGGTCACCCCCTGAGCGGGTGGGTGCCCGGGGTGGGTGCCCGGGGTGGTTCCCCCCTTCCCTCCCAGCCTCTCCCAGCCCCCCTGGATCCCTCCCGGAGCCTCCAGGCATTTCCCACCCCCCTCCAGCCCCTCGTGAATTCGCCTCGATATTTATTTTCCGAGCCTGTTCCCGCTGTTTACTCAAACCCTCGCTTCTCCCACCGCCCCGGGGACGGGGAAGGAGGGCCCGGGGAGGCTCCCGGGGGTGGCCGTGCCCCGTCCCGCCTCATCCCAGCTCGGAGCAGCTTTCCCTCCCCCTCGCCCTGCTCCTCCCCGTGCTCTCCCGGCCCATCTGGCTCTCCCCTCCTATTTCTCCATATTTTTCCAAGCTCCGATTTTGCCTCTCCCGCCCCGATTTTTTTTTTTTTCCTTTTTTTCTTTTCGCGATCTCCACGACGCCACCACTTTTTTTTTTTTTTTTTTTTTTCTTCCTCTTTTTTGCAGGGCGAGGGTCTGGATTTGGGGATGGGGCTTCTTTTCCCCGGGATAAATATCGCCTCTCCCTGCTGGCCTGGCTCCCTTTAATTAGACTTCTTACTGCATGGAACAGTTCGCAGTTATATATGGAAAACAGCCCACACTTTCCCAGGAGCGGGGCATCTTGGGAAGGGAAACGGGAGCAGCCGGCGCGCTCTTCCCTGGGAGCCGCGTGTGTTTTTCCTATCGCTTTTCCCGACTTTATTTTTTTTAACCCTTTGCAGCAGCGAAAAGCGCTGGCTGCCTCCCTTTTTTATAAATTTTTTTAAATTTTTTTTTAAATTTTTTTTTTTTTAACCCTTCTCCCATCATCCCTCGTTGCCCTTTCTCTTGGAAAATCCCCGCTGCGCTCTGAGTTGTTTGGTTGGTTGGGGTGTGGATTTTTTTTGGTTTGGATTTATTTTTTTTTGGTGTTTTTTGTGGTTTTTTTTTTTGTTTGTTTGTTTGTTTTGTTTTTTTGGGGGGGGGCTTTTGGGGGTTTTTTTCGTGTTTTTTTGTTGTTTTTTTTTCTTTGTTTTTTGAGGTTTTGGGGGGTTTTTGGTGTTTTGGGGGTTTGTTGTTGTTGGCTTTTTTGTGTTTTTTGTGGGTTTTTTTTGTTGTGTGTGTGTGTGTTTTTTGTTTTTGTGGTTTGGTTTTTTGTTTTTTTTTTTTTGGATGGAAAAAATCTGGATTTGGGGCTGGAGGAGCGCGTGTGGAGAGGGCTCTGAGCCAGCCGGGAGGGCAGGAGTTACGGCAGGGATGTGATCCCGAGCGGGAATTCTCGGAGCGGGGACACCCATCCCGCCTCACGTGGTGGCGGTGACAGGAGGGGCATCGCTGTCCCCCCCCCGGCCCTTCCCCGTGTCCCCGGGGCTGCTGCACTGGGGGATCTGGGTGCTGGAGCGCCCTTGGGATCCCCTGGAGCTTTAGGGGATCCCCCCCGCCGAGTCCCCTCTGCTCTCCAACCCCTCCTGCCTCAGTTTCCCCCGCTGCGCTCCAGACGGGGATTTTGGGGAGGGATCGCTGAATTTGGGGTTTTTCCTCCACGGGATTCTTCACGGATCGGGGAAGCGGCTGTGGGTGAGCAGGTGAGCCCCCAGGTGCTGTCCCAGGGTGTCCCGGGCACCCCAAACCCCCACGGGCTGCCCCTCTCCTCCTCCTCATCCTCCTCCTCCTCCTGCCCACCCGGAGCAGCCGATGCTTCTCCCTGGCTGCTGCTGCTGCTGCTGGAGGAAGTGACGGGGCCTATTTTCAGCCCCCAGGGATCTTCGGGGTAGGAATCCCCTGGCCCTGTGTAATCCTGCTAAAAATACCCTGACCTGTGTCCTCCTGTCCTGCCCGTGTCCTCCTGTCCTGCCCGTGTCCGCCTGTCCTGCCCGTGTCCGCCTGTCCTGCCCGTGTCCTCCTGTCCTGCCCGTGTCTGCCTGTCCTGCCCGTGTCCTCCTGTCCTGCCCGTGTCCTCCTGTCCTGCCCGTGTCCTCCTGTCCTGCCCGTGTCTGCCTGTCCTGCCTGTGTCCTCCTGTCCTGCCTGTGTCTGCCTGTCCTGCCCGTGTCCGCCTGTCCTGCCCGTGTCTGCCTGTCCTGCCCGTGTCTGCCTGTCCTGCCTGTGTCTGCCTGTCCTGCCCGTGTCCTCCTGTCCTGCCCGTGTCCTCCTGTCCTGCCCGGTGCCTCTCCCGTCCCCCAGGTGTTGTTTTCCCTCTCAGACTGCCCCGTGCTCTGGGTTTGATTTCATTTGGGCCGAGTTTAAAATTCCTGCACTCTCCGAAGGGGATGTGGGGAGGTGGGAATTGGGATTGGGGGATCTCAGGTGTGTGGGAGGATGAGCTGGACTCCAGCTGCTCCCGGCTCTCCTGGAGCATCCCTAGGCTGGGCTACACCAGGCTCTGCCCCAAATCCCGGTCTCCTGGCATCCAGAAATCCCAAATCCTGGTTGTGGTTGTGCCTGGGAGAGAGCAGAGAGCTCCAGGTTCCCCCCGTCCTGCCCTCGGCATCCCGGCCTTGGGTCTGGGCCCTGTGGCCTCTGCTGGGGCCAGGCCAGCTCGGACACTGCTCTGGGCTCTGCTGCTCCTCAGGAGCCTCCCGGGAGAGCATCCAAGTGCTGGGGGCTCAGCACCTCCCTGGGACTGTGGCACCGTCCTGCCGGGATTCTCACTGCAGCCCCTCCTGGCCAGGTGTGCCGGGAGCTGGGAGGCTCCTGGTGGCTCTGGCAGGGCTGGGATGTGGCTCCTGGTGGCTCTGGAGGCTCCAGGTGGCTCTGGCAGGGCTGGGATGTGGCCCCTGGTGGCTCTGGAGGCTCCAGGTGACTCTGGCAGGGCCGGGATGTGGCCCCTGGTGGCTCTGGCAGGGCTGGGATGTGGCCCCTGGTGGCTCTGGAGGCTCCAGGTGACTCTGGCAGGGCCGGGATGTGGCCCCTGGTGGCTCTGGCAGGGCTGGGATGTGGCCCCTGGTGGCTCTGGAGGCTCCAGGTGGCTCTGGCAGGGCCGGGATGTGGCCCCTGGTGGCTCTGGAGGCTCCAGGTGGCTCTGGCAGGGCTGGGATGTGGCCCCTGGTGGCTCTGGAGGCTCCAGGTGGCTCTGGCAGCGCTGGGATGTGGCCCTTGCTCCGTGTCCATCCTGGTGGTGCTGCCCCAGGGCCTGGTTTGCTGCCTTGCTTTTACCCTGCGAGCTGCCCAAACCCCAAAGCCGAGCTTTGAGCTGGCTCTGGGCTGTAAATCAGCGCTCAGCCAAGCCCAGGATGGGTCTGGAGGAGGGAGGAGAGGTGGTGGGCAGCTCCCTGCACCCGATTCACCCGGAGGGAAGGCAGGAGAGGAGCAAAGGGCACCCACTGGGTGCCAGTTTCCACCAAACCACCCCGTGGCTGGGAACAGCCGATGTCCTGGAGCCACCAGGGATGGAGAAGCAGCGGATCAAACCCCGTGCAGGACAATCCTCACCTCCCCCGGGGGCCCAGGTGACAGAGGGGACACCCCGGGGATGCTGTGGCCCTGCAGAGGGTGAGGCCTGCAGGTGCCAGCAGCTGCAGGAGAGGCCGGCTGGGCTCCCCATCCCTCCTGCATTCCTGCGCCGGCCGTGCTACCTTGTAAAGCACCAGAGGATAATGAGGGGAGCGGCGCTGATCGAGTGCAGGCGCCCGCCAGAGAAATACCAAGGCCTTAGATGGAAACATTCCCCCTGACAGCTCGCCCCGGAGGCTCTCCCTGCTTTCCCTGGGCCTTCCACCTCCCCCTGGAATTCCTGGGCTGCTGCACCCTGAGGGGCAGCGGGGCAGCCCCGGGTGGGGGGCGAGGGCGGGTTCCTGGCCCCCCCGGCTCCGGCTGCGGCACCCGTGGCTTTGGAGCGTGGATGTGATGGTTTTCGGAGGCCTGGAGAGCAGGAGAGGGGCTGTCACAGCCCCTGGTGGCAGCACCTCGGAGCTGGGGGGTGTGGGGCTCAGGGCTGTGGGGTTTGTGGGGCTCAGGGCTGCAGATTTTGGGGCTCAGAGCTGTGGGGTTTGGGGCTCAGGGCTGTGCATTTGGGGGCTCAGAGCCATGGGGTTTGGGGCTCAGGGTTGCAGATTTTGGGGCTCAGGGTTGCAGATTTTGGGGCTCAGAGTTGTGGGGTTTGGGGGCTCAGAGCTGTGGGGTTTGGGGCTCAGGGCTGTGGGGTTTGGGGCTCAGGGTTGCAGATTTTGGAGCTCAGGGCTGTGGGGTTTGGGGCTCAGGGCTGCAGATTTTGGGGCTCAGAGCTGTGGGGTTTGGGGATCAGAGCTGTGGGGTTTGGGGATCAGAGCTGTGGGGTTTGGGGGCTCAGGGTTGCAGATTTTGGGGCTCAGACCTGTGGGGTTTGGGGCTCAGGGTTGCAGATTTTGGGGCTCAGGGTTGCAGATTTTGGGGCTCAGGGCTGTGGGGTTTGGGGGGCTCAGGGTTGCAGATTTTGGGGCTCAGGGTTGCAGATTTTGGGCCTCGGCGCAGCGGATTTACGGAGCCGTGTCCCGGACGGCCGCGTCCACGCCGAGGCCGTGCCCGGCGTTCCGCCTCCGGCCTGCTCCCTGCCCTCGGCGGGAGTTAATTGCTGCCTTGGGCACGCCAAAACCCAGCAGCTTTCCAACCTCAATTAGCAGCAGGCAAAACAGGAGCAAAATGGGAGCCAGGGCAGCTGCAGCCAGCGGGGCGGTGGCAGTGGGGACATCGGGTTTTGGGGAATGTCACCTCCTCCTGCCACCTCCTCCTGCCTTCCCCGTGACCTCGGCCCTGCTGCCATCCCTGCTCTCGGTCCCACGGGCTGGCAGGAGGAAGGAGAGGAGGAGGAGGAGGAGGATGGTGTGACACGGCCGAGGGTGGGACAGTGCTCCGCTGGCCTGCCCGCCCGTGGTGTCACCTGCGTGGGGCTGAGGGGGTGACAGCGGGTTTGGGGACGGGCCGCCAGCCTCGTGCCCCGCACGTGGCAGCACCACGGGGCTGTGGCACCCCTGGGTGACGGCGACACCGCGGGGTGTCCCTGCCCGCAGCCTGAGCCTGGCGGGTGGCTCATGGCCCTGTCCCCTCCCTCGTGGCCAGCCTGATGTCGGTGCGTGGGGGACGGGAATTGTCACTGGTGGGAGACGGGAATTGTCACTCGCGGGGACCCTCGGGGATGCGGGATGAGGGGTGGCAGCCCTGCCCTGCCCTGCCCTGCCCTGCCCTGCCCTGCCCTGCCCTGGGGCTGGATCCCAGCAGCGAATTCCCGCTGGGATTCCCGGGCTGCAGCACCAGCAGCCGGGCTCAGCCGCTGCTCCGTGACTGCTTTGTCACTCGCTGTGTCACTCGCTGTGTGACTCGCTTGGTGACTCGCTTGGTGACTCGCTTTCCCTGGCACAGCGCTGCTCCGTGAGGCCCCAGCGCTTCCTGGGCGTTTTCCTGCCCCTTTTCCAGGGCATTCCCCCCCCCCCACTTTTATTCCCCCCACGTTTCTTCCCCCTCCCCACCCTCGCAGGATGGAGCCTGCGAACTCCCTCCCCTCCCGCCCCGCCAGGGAACGAGGGGGTCTGGCCGTCCCTGGGGTCTCCCCGGGGCCAGGTGTGTCCCCAAGGTGTGGCGGGGGTGTCGCTGGCGCCTTTGGGGTGCGGGGCGGGGGGGAGCCCCTGCGGGCGGGGCGGTGTCGCTGTCCCCACCCCCGGGCGGAGGAAGCGGATGCTGCGGCGGGAGGAGGGGAGGAGGTCCCGCCGGTGCCACAGGTGGCTGTCCCCGGGAGCCCCGGGTGCCACCGCTTCTGCTTTCGGCACCCGCGGCAGCCCCGGGGCGAGGAGCGGGGCCGGGGGACACCGGTGTGACCGGGGGAAAAGGGGACAGATCCTGCTGAGCTGTGCGGGGACAGATCCTGCTGAGCCCGACCGGTGCTGCTGGCACAGCGTCCCCCGAGTGTCGCGAGGGGCTCTGCCCGGGGCTGTCGCAGCCCGGCTTTGTCCCCTTGGCCACCCCCAGTGCCGCCGGCACGGAGGTTCCGCCACCGTGACCTTCTGCCATCCCGCCCCTCCCTCCTCCCCTGGAAGCTCTTCACCCCCGAGGGTGTGACAATCCTCGCTGGGATGTCCCCCTGAGCCTGCCAGCCCGCCCTGCGCCTGAGGTTTGTCCCCGTTGGAGCCACCCCCGGCGCGGGAGGCGACAGTGTCCCCCCTGCGGGTGTCCCGGCGGGGCGGCCCGGCGCCGGAGGGGTTAAGGAGGGACGCTTCCCTTTGCCAGGGGTGTTGCTGGGAGCGGGAGCCGCTGCCATCTGCACATTGCGATTCGGTGAGTGTGCCGGGGAGGGGCCCCCAGGGCTGCCGGGGATCCCCCCACCCCGCTGCCCGCGGCGGCTCCGGGGCCGGGGGGGACCGGGGGGGGACCGGGGACCCCCTGACCCCCCCTTAGGGAGCCGCTGTCCCCGCGGGCTGGCCGCCACCCGCTGCACGTGGCCGGGTGGCCGGTCCGGGGAGGGGACACGGACCCGGCCTGGGGGTGCTGCCCGCCCCCCCCTTTGTGCCCTCGCTGTCCCCAAGGCTGTCACCGCTGTCCCCAGGTGCCAGACCCCACTATTCCCACCGGGAAGGCGCTCCCGGCTCCGAGGGGTGCAAAGGGGGGGGTTCGCCCCCTCCCCAGCCCCTCTCCCAGCCCCCCAAGGGTCTGTCCTGGGGGTTTCCTCCCTGGATTCCGGCATTCCGGAGGATTTTCGCCTCTCCGGGGGCAATTCCCGGCCGGAGGGGCAGGAAAGCCGCTCCCAGCCCGGCTTTTTCTGCTTTCCGTGCCCGCTTTTGGCTCTTTGCAGTCCATTTGTCCGTCTGGAGCACGGCTCTGTCCGTGCAGCCTCTCCCATCCCGCTGCGGACGCAGCTTCGGATTCCCAACGAGAGAAATCTCAAACCCGAGCCAAAGGAAGGGGAATTTTGAGGGAGTTGATTTTTTTTTTTTTTAATTTTTTTTTTAAATTATTTTTTTTTCCCTTCCTCCCCACTTGGCAACATAAACAGCATCCCTGACAGCTTTACATTGAGTTTGCCATGGCAACCCCCCGGCAGCCAAGTGTTCCCAACACCCCGTTCCCAAAGTGGGAGAGGAGATGGGCCCCAGTGGGTGCTGCCGAGGGGGGGCAGAGCGTGGGGCTGGGATCCAGGGATTCCACCTTGATCCCCGTGATCCCAGCTGGGATCTGTGGCTCTGGGCAGGGAGTGCGGTGGCTGGGGATGCTTTTCCATGGCCTGGTTGTTGGGAGATGTCCCTGGCCATGGATTTCATCCTCATTTGTGGATCAGTGGAAAAACCTCCCGAGCTGGGGCAGGGGTTGCTCCACCTGTGATGGTCCGTGGGAGGACGGAGCAGTGCTCCCGTCTGTCCCCTGGGCTCTGATCCCATGTCCTGGGGCAGGAGGAGCCCTGGCCCTGCCCAGGGACCCAGCCACAGCTGCTGTTGGTGCAGGTGCCAGGCTCCTGCTGCCATCGCCGGTGCCACCAGCACGGCAGCAGTGCCACCCCTGGCGTGGCTGAAGTGTCACTTGGGGCATCTCCACCTGATGAATTTTTCCCCTTTCGGGCGCTCTGAGGTTAAACCCAGCAGGTGCTGGGGCTGGGCTGGGCACGGGGGACGCTGGGGTGCTGGCCCTGGCCGTGGGTGGTGGCCCTGGCCGTGGATGATGGCGCTGCCCATGGGTGGTGGCACTGCCCGCGGGTGGCGGCCCTGGCCGTGCGTGGTGGCCCTGGCCATAGATGGTGGCCCTGGCTTGCATGGTGGCCCTGGCCGTGGGTGGTGGCCCTGGCCATAGATGGTGGCCCTGGCTTGCATGGTGGCCCTGGCTGTGGGTGGTGGCCCTGGCCGTGCGTGGTGGCCCTGGCCATGAGTGGTGGCCCTGGCTGTGGGTGGTGGCCCTGGCCGTGGGTGGTGGCCCTGGCCGGGCACTGGCCCTGGCCATAGATGGTGGCCCTGGCCGTGCGTGGTGGCCCTGGCTGTGGGTGGTGGCCCTGGCCGTGGGTGGTGGCCCTGGCCATAGATGGTGGCCCTGGCCGTGGGTGGTGGCCCTGGCTGTGGGTGGTTGCCCTGGCCATGGGTGGTGGCCCTGGCTGTGGATGATGTCCCTGGCCGTGGGTGGTGGCCCTGGCTGTGGGTGGTGGCCCTGGCCATAGGTGATGGCCCTGGCCATGGGTGGTGGCCCTGGCCGTGGGTGGTGGCCCTGGCCCGGGCAGTGTCCCTGGCCGTGGGTGGTGGCCCTGGCCGGGCAGTGTCCCTGGCAGGACAGAGGGGCCGTGCTGCCCGTTTATTATTCCGGGCAGGTTCAGCTGCAGCACCGCGGCGGCTCCGCCGCTCCTCGGCAGCTCCTGCCTGGAGCCTGCACGCTCCTTCCTCCCCTCACACCCCGGGGGGCTCCAGGGCAGGACCCAACTCCCTGTCCAGCTCGGGGATGGCATTTGGGAGGTGACACAGGTGGTGTCACCCGCTCCTCTCCCAGCTGGGTTGTTTTCTTCCCTCAGGGAGGAACTTGTTCCTCTCTCCGGGGCCTGAGGGCTCTGGGGGTGAATTCCCGGAGTGAGGAGCAGAACCTGCTGGAGTCACTGGGAGCTCCTCGGAGCGATGGCTCTGAGCTGGGTGGATCCTCCCCAGCCTGGCCGGGGAGCCTGTGCTGGTGGGATGGGGCAGGGACAGAAATGGGGCAGGGATCCCAAAAGGGCTGGGGGAGGATACTCAGAGCGGGCAGGAGCCATCCCACACCTCCATCCCAGGCTGGAATCTCACAGTGGGACACAGGGATGGTGCTGGGTCCCTCCTTTCCCCCCAGGACAGAGCAATTTCCAGGCTGGAATCTCTCAGGGACACAGGGATGGTGCTGAGTCCCTCCTCTCAGTAAGGACAGAGTGAGTTCCAGGCTGGAATCTCTCAGGGACACAGGGATGGTGCTGAGTCCCTCCTCTCAGTAAGGACAGAGTGAGTTCCAGGCTGGAATCTCTCAGGGACACAGGGATGGTGCTGGGTCCCTCTTCCCAGTAAGGACAGAGCAGTTTCCAGGCTGGAATCTCTCAGTGGGACACAGGGATGGTGCTGATCGCTGCCCCCTGAGCTGTGTCAGGGGTAATTAAGGGCTAGGCCGTTACAGTGTTAATTAACTGTCTCCCTCTTAACCTCTGAGCTCTCCTCAGACAGCGCCGGTTGCTATGAAAGAGGAGGAAATGAGCGTGGTGGGGTGGGGGAATTATCGTTTTTTCTCTTAATCAGCAGGAGCCTGCTTAATTGGGCCTGCCACCTCCTGCTTCCCGCCGCCGGGAGCTGCTGCCTTGCAGGGATGGATGAGCTCAGCTCCAGCAGGAGCTGGGATAACGGGGCTGGGAACGGGCAGGGGAGCCGGGGATCCCCGCTGGATGGGGCAGCAGCAACGCTGTGGCCCGAGGGTGGGAGCTGCAGTGTCCCCATCCCTGTGTCCCCATCCCTGTGTCCCCATCCCTGTGCCCCCATTCCTGTGCTCCCATCCCATTGTCCCCATCCTTCTGTCCACCATCCCAGTGTCCCCATACCCATGTCCCATCCCAGTGTCCCCATCCCTGTGTCCCCACCCCGTGTCCCCATCCCTGTGTCCCATTTCAGTGTCCTCACCCCGTGTCCCCATCCCAGTGTCCCCATCCCCATCCTCCCCTCCACCACACTCCCCCCATCCCTGCAGCAGGGGCACAGGTCCCTCCCAAGATGGGGACACTGACGGTGTCACTGCTGTCCCTGGGGCACAGGTCCCCCCCGAGGTGGGGACACTGACGGTGTCACTGCTGTCCCTGGGGCACAGGTCCCCCCGAGATGGGGACACTGACGGTGTCACTGCTGTCCCTGGGGCACAGGTCCCCCCGAGGTGGGGACACTGAGGGTGTCACTGCTGTCCCTGGGGCACAGGTCCCCCCGAGGTGGGGACACTGAGGGTGTCACTGCTGTCCCTGGGGCACAGGTCCCCCCGAGGTGGGGACACTGAGGGTGTCACTGCTGTCCCTGGGGCACAGGTCCCCCCGAGGTGGGGACACTGAGGGTGTCACTGCTGTCCCTGGGGCACAGGTCCCTCCTGAAGTGGGGACACTGGCAGTGTCACTGCTGTCCCTGGGCACAGGTCCCCCCGAGGTGGGGACACTGAGGGTGTCACTGCTGTCCCTGGGCACAGGTCCCCCCGAGGTGGGGACACTGGCAGTGTCACTGCTGTCCCTGGGGCACAGGTCCCCCCGAGGTGGGGACACTGACGGTGTCACTGCTGTCCCTGGGGCACAGGTCCCTCCGAGGTGGGAACACTGAGGGTGTCACTGCTGTCCCTGGGGCACAGGTCCCCCCGAGGTGGGGACACTGACGGTGTCACTGTTGTCCCTGGGGCACAGGTCCCCCCGAGGTGGGGACACTGACAGTGTCACTGCTGCCCCTGAGGTTCTGTTGGTGTCTGTGGTGCCCTGATAGTGCCGGGAGCTGCCCCGGGGGTGCTGCACTGGATAAGGAGCTGCTGGGCAGGGAGGGGTCTGGTTCTTTGGGGTTCTGCTGCCCCAGAGATTGAAAAGGCCCCGTGGCTGGGGCTGGAATTGGGGTGCTTGGGGACAGTTTTGGGGCTGGAATTGGGGCAGTTTGGGACAGCTTTGGGGCTGGAATTGGGATGGTTTGGACTCTGGGGCTGGAATTGGAGCAGTTTGGGACAGCTCTGCGGTTGGAATGGGGGCGGTTGGGGACAGTTTTGGAGCTGGAATTGGGGTGGTTTAGGCTCTGGGGCTGGAATTGTGGCAGTTTGGGATGGCCCTGAGACTGAAATTGGTGTGGTTTGGGCTCTGGGGCTGGCATTGAAGCACTTTGGGACAGCTCTGGGGCTGGAATTAGGATGGTTTGGTCTCTAGGGCTGGAATTGGGATGGTTTGGGCTCTGGGGCAGTTTGGGACAGCCCTGTGCCGGTTTGGTGCCTTTCTCTGGGGTTTCTGAGCATCCCTGTGTTCCTGGGACATTCTCCCTCCTCCCTCCTGCCCTTCCCTGTCCCTCCCCAGCCTGCCCCGCCACCCCTGGGCCCCGGCTTGGGCGGGTGCTGCCGGAGTGGCCCTTCCCCTGTTGTTCTTTATTTATTTTGCCCTGGGAAAAATTTTGTTTTCTCTCCATGAGAGCCTCCCCTCGCAGCCTTTTTGCCTCTGGAGCGCCGGGAGCTTCCCTGGAGCTCGGGAACAGAGCTGACCCTGGCTGACAAAAAGCTCTTTTTCCCTCTGGCCTGTGCTGTTCCCTCCGTGTCCCTGCTTGTCCCTGGAACTCTGAAATGCCAGCGGGGAGTCCCAGCCCCCAAATCCCTGAGGGCTGGGGGAGCTGTGGGATGCTCGTGGTCCCTGCCTGGCCTGGTTGAGGCGTTTTTGGGGCTCGCTGGGGGGTTTGTGACCTGGGTGGCAGCACTGGGAGCCGCCTCGGGACAGGTCATTCACGGGAAAGCCTCGATTTTTGAGAAAATTCCACGTTTTGGTGGCTTCTCTGCCACTTCTCACTTCTCTTTCGTGGTTCCTGTGGCATCTCCCAGCTGATGCTGCAGCCCCTTTCCCGTGGATATCGCGATACAGGGATAGTGGGGTGTTGGGATGTCGGGATATTGGGATTTTGGGATATTGAGATGCTGAGGTTTTGGGAGTTTGGGATATTGGGATTTGGGGGATTTGGGATATTGAGATATTGGGATATTGAGATTTTGGGAATTTGGGGTATTGGGATGTTGGGAATTTGGGATATTGGTGTTTAGGGATTTGGGGATATTGAGATTTTGGGAATTTGGGATTTTGGGATTTTTGGATTTTTGGAATTTGAGATATTGGGATATTGAGACATTGGGGTATTGAGGTATCAAGATATAGGGAATTTGGGATATAGGGTTTTTGGGAATTTAGGATAATGGGATATAGGGATATTGGCAATTTGGGATTATTGGGATAATGGGATATAGGGATATTGGCAATTTGGGATATTGGGATTTTGGGATATAGGCGTACTGGCAATTTGGGATATTGGGATGTTGGGATATCAGGATCATTCCCCACCTGCCGGCAGGGCGGGGAGCGATGCTCTGGCCCCACTGTCCCGCCCAGGGGCGGAAGCAGCTGTTTCCCACCGCCGGGGGGTATTTTTAACCCCAAACCGACGGGAGGGTTTGTCTGGGCTGAAAGTGAAGAACCACCTGGGCTCCTTTTCCTGCCCAGCCCCGCCGCCGCCGCTCCTCCCTGCCCCGCGCTCCCGGCTCAACTTCTCACCCAGGAATTTTTTTCTTTTTTTGCCCAAAGCACCGCATCCTCCCCTAAAAAAAAACAAAACAAAAACCCAAAACCCCCCCGCCTCGGGGTAGCACCGCTCCCCTCTCCCTCCCCGTGGGGCGCCTCGCCGCTTTCCCAAGCCCTCCTAACGCCGATATTTTTTTTTTTTTGTTTCCCACGGTTGTTTTCGCAGCTCCAGTTGCTGTGGTATCCAGGGAGCCCCCCTCCTCCTCCTCCTCCTCCTCGTCCTCCTCCTCCTCCCGCTGCAGGAGCTGCACGCCGGGCGTTGCTAAGGTCGCCTCCGCGGTAACATGCACATCCTGTTTACACCTTCATCCCGACAAGTTGGGCTCGGATAGAGCCGCCCGTCCCCCCTCCCCAGCCCGGGAAAAGCCCCCCCAGGGAAAGGGGACACCGAGGAGCGGAGCCTCCCCCCCTCTGCCGGAGCCGCCCCAGAGCCGCGCCGAGATGACCAACAACGTGGCCGACCACCACCCCGGGAACTCGGTGGCCGAGGGCAACCATGAGGGGGACTTTGGGTGCTCCATGGTGGAGCTCAGGAACCTCATGGAGCTGAGGAGCGCCGAGGCCGTGGCCCGGCTCAACGACTCCTACGGCGGCGTGCAGAACGTCTGCAAGAGGTTGAAGACGTCGCCGGTCGAAGGTGAGTGGCCCTGCCACGGGTTGGGGTTGTCACCTCCAGGGTGGAGCTGCAGGGAGGTGATGTCCAAGGGTGGTGGCTCCCAAGGTCTGGGGTTGTCACCTCTAGGGTTGTCATCTCCAGGGTGGAACCACAGGGAGGTGATGTCCAAGGGTGGTGGCTCCCAGGGTCTGGGGTTGTCACCTCTGGGGTTGTCACCTCTGGGGTTGTCACCTCCAGGATGGAGCCACAAGGAGGTGACGTCCAAGGGTGGTGGCTCCCAAGGTCTGGGGTTGTCACCTCCGGGATGGAGCCATGTGAAGGTGACATCCAAGGGTGGTGGCTCTCATAGCCTGGGGTTGTCACCTCTGGGGTTGTCACCCCTGGGATGGAGCCATGAGATGGTGACATCCAAGGGTGGTGGCTCCCAAGGTCTGGGGTTGTCACCCCTGGGGTTGTCATCCCTGGAGTTGTCACCTCTGGGGTTGTCACCTCCAGGATGGAGCCTCAAGGAGGTGATGTCCAAGGGTGGTGGCTCCCAAGATCTGGGATTGTCACCTCTGGGGTTGTCACCTCTGGGACTGTCACCTCCAGGATGGAGCCATAAGGAGGTGATGTCCAAGGGTGGTGGCTCCCAGGGTCTGGGGTTGTCACCTCTGGGATGGAGCCATGTAAAGGTGACATCCAAGGGTGGTGGCTCTCATAGTCTGGGGTTGTCACCCCTGGGGTTGTCACCTCTGGGATGGAGCCATGAGATGGTGATGTCCAAGGGTGGTGGCTCCCATGGTCTGAGGTTGTCACCCCTGGGGTTGTCATGCCTGGAGTTGTCACCTCTGGGGTTGTCACCTCCAGGATGGAGCCACAAGGAGGTGACGTCCAAGGGTGGTGGCTCCCAGGGTCTGGGGTTGTCACCTCTGGGGTTGTCACCTCCGGGATGGAGCCATGAGATGGTGACATCCAAGGGTGGTGGCTCCCAGGGTCTGGGGTTGTCACCTCCGGGATGGAGCCATGAGATGGTGACATCCAAGGGTGGTGGCTCTCATAGTCTGGGGTTGTCATCTCTGGGGTTGTCACCCCTGGGATGGAGCCACAAGGAGGTGATGTCCAAGGGTGGTGGCTCCCAAGGTCTGGGGTTGTCACCTCTGGGGTTGTCACCTCCGGAATGGAGCCATGAGATGGTGACATCCAAGGGTGGTGGCTCCCAAGGTCTGGGGTTCTCACCTCCGGGATGGAGCCATGAGATGGTGACATCCAAGGGTGGTGGCTCTCATAGTCTGGGGTTGTCAACTCTGAGGTTGTCACCTCCAGGATGGAGCCATGAGAAGGTGATGTCCAAGGGTGGTGGCTCCCAAGGTCTGGGGTTGTCACCTCTGGGATTGTCACCTCTGGGGTTGTCTCCTCCAGGATGGAGCCATAAGGAGGTGATGTCCAAGGGTGGTGGCTCCCGTGGTCTGGAGTTGTCACCTCTGGGGTTGTCACCTCCAGGATGGAGCCACATGGAGGTGACATCCAAGGGTGGTGGCTCCCATGGTCTGTGGTTGTCACCCTTGAGATGGAGCCATGTGAAGGTGATGCTGGAGGGTGGTGGCTCCAGTGGCTGTCCCATGGTCTGAGATTGTCACCGCTGGGAGTGTCACCAGTGGGATGGAGCCACACAAAGGTCACATCCAAGGGTGGTGGTGTCTCCAGCAGCTGAGCTCGGTTGGTCCCATGGTGGAGGCGGCTCCCTGTGCGATAGGAAATGGCCATTTAGGGTGGGAGAGGAGGAAAAAGGAGGAGAAGCTCCTTCCCAGGGGTTCCCTGAGGTGTAACCCGGACCCCCTGGGAGGATGGAGCACGAGTGGGGTGAGGGATGTGGGGTGTGGGGTGAGGGCTGGGGTGAGGAGCTCCTCCCCTCAGCCCAGCTGCTGCTCCAGCTGTTTCCTGTTTAATCATTTACGGGGTTACGGGGTGGGAGGGGAGGTGTAAAGGTTGGAGGGTGCTGGCCAGGTGCCACCTGCAGCTGTTGGTGGCACTTGGGGCGAGGCACAGGGACAGTGTGTCCCCAGAGGGGGTGTGGGATGCACCCAGGGATGGGGAGATGGGCCCAGGTCCCTCCTGGTCTGAGGAAAACCTGGGCAGCGCAGCTGGAGTGGTGGCAGTGACCCCTGGGGTCACCTCTGGGAGGATCTCAGGATGTCACCGCTGCCCTCACGGGCTGGGCTGGCTTTTGGGGTGGCACTGGTGGCACTCGGGGTGCCTTGGCTCAGCAGTGGAGCCTTCCCTGGCATCGAGGGGGTGCAGGGGGCAGAGAGCCCCTGATTCCAGCTCCGAGGGTTTCCCTGGAGCTGTGGGATGGAGGATTCAGCCCTGGAGCTGTGGGGTGGGGACAACCCTGGAGCTGTGGGGTGGGGACAGCCCTGGAGCTCTGGGATGGGGACAGCCCTGGAGCTGTGGGGTGGAGGATTCAGCCCTGGAGCTCTGGGATGGGGACAGCCCTGGAGCTGTGGGGTGGGGACAGCCCCGGAGCTGTGGGGTGGGGACAGCCTTGGAGCTCTGGGGTGGGGGATTCAGCCCTGGAGCTGTGGGGTGGGGACTCAGCCGTGCCCCATGGGACAATCTGTGGGATATTTTTGGTGCTGCAAGGGGGGGATTTGCAGCTTTCCAGCTGCGAGCGGGGCCGGGAAGGAGAGACAATATCGGGATGTCGTTAGAGAAGGGGGGGAAATCCCGGTGGAAATACAAAGCCCAGGTCACAGAACAATGTGCTCGGCCCTGCCAAAGTGGGATCACGCTGCTTTGGGGTGGGAGCAGAGGCGGGACGAGAACCCAAAAGGCTCTTTGGGGGGAGGTGAAGGGTTCAGTCCCGCCCCAGTCCTGGCTCTCATGCTCCCGTGGAGCTGAGCTGTCCTGAATCCCATCCCGCTGAGCCCAGAGGGCAAGGAAAGGTTCTCCCCTCCAAGCTGGGGTTTTTGGGAAGAGCAAAACCCCCAGGAGACCTGTGGCACCTCTGTCTGATCCCACTGAGCGGGGCTGCACGTCCCAGCTCCGTGTCCCTGCTCCCAGATGTTTGTCCCCATCCCCGTGCTCCTTGTCCCTCTGCTGGTCACCCCGCTGTGGTGGCACAGGGCCTTGTCCTCCTGGTGTCACCAGGGGAAGCTGCTGGGGCACAGCAGGGCCAGCCGGGGGCACGGGCTCCTTGTCACCCCCCCTGTGGCACGGGCTCCTTGTCACCCCCCCTGTGGCACGGGTTCCTTGTCACCCCCCCTGTGGCAGCAGGGGTTCCCCGGGGAGGGTTGGGGACAGCCCTGGGATCACCCCATGAGTGGGAAGTGCTTTGGGCTCCGTGGCCCCCGTGTCCCCGTGTGTCCCCACGTGTGTCCCCACGTGTGTCCCCACGTGTGTCCCCACAGCTCCATGGCCCTGAGCCGCGTTTTCCATGCTGGGTGGGAATGGAGGCCGGGACATCCCGGGATGGTCAGGGCTGGGTGGGGACAGCGCCGGCTGCCAGCTGTCCCCTCCCTGCAGCTGGGCTGGAGTCGCAGCCGGAGCAGGGAATGGGATCGATCCGGCTGCTTCTTCCTGCTCCGAGTGACACTGGGCTGGCAGGGCGTGCCCCACAGAGTGACACGGAGCTGTTGGGAAGGGCATCCCCTGGAACGACACAGGGCTGGCAGGGAGGTGTCCCCACAGTGACACTGGGCTGGCAGGGGTGTCCCCTCAAAGTGACACTGGGATGGCAGGGGGTGTCCCCAGAGTGACACTGGGATGGCAGGGGGTGTCCCCAGAGTGACCCTAGGCTGGCAGGGAGGTGTCCCCTCAAAGTGACCCTAGGCTGGCAGGGGGTGTTCCCACAGTGACACTGGGCTGGCAGGAGTGTCCCCTCAAAGTGACACTGGGATGGCAAGGAGATGTCCCCACAGTGACACAGGGCTGGCAGGGAGGTGTCCCACAGAGTGACACGGAGCTGTTGGGAAGGGCATCCCCTGGAATGACACAGGGCTGGCAGGGAGATGTCCCCACAGTGACAGAGGGCAGGCACGGAGGTGTCCCCAGAGTGACACGGAGCTGTCCCCTGGGTGCAGGGCCCGGGTCCCCTGTCACTGCCAGGCTGCTCCAGGCACCACCGGGGTGTGTCCGGGGCCATCCCGGGGACCTGGCAGCGGCCCCAGGGACATCTTAAGGTGGAAAAGGATGGGGGGGGGGGGGGGTCCCTTAAGGTGGTGCTGGGGAGGGGGGGCTGGTCCCTCTGGGGACACGGCCGTGTCACACTGCCACTGTCACTGTCACTGCTCACGGAGCAGCATTTATGGCTTTGTGAGGGGTGGCAGTGTCACACTGCCACTGTCACCCTTTGCTGCCTGGCAGGACCCCATCAGCGTTTATGGCTTTGCTAGGGGTAACTGTGCCACCTTGTCATTGTCACCCACTGCTCCCTCCTGGGACCCCATGGCTTTGTTAGGGGTGGCCGTGTCACACTGCCGCTGTCACCGTGACTGCCTCGTGTCCTGGTACCCCCTCAGCACTTCATGGGGGTGGCAGTGTCACTCTGCCACTGTCCTGTCACCTTTTGCTGCCTGGTGGGGCCTCATCAGCATTTATGGCTTTGTTAGGGGTAACTGTGCCACCTTGTCATTGTCACCCACTGCTGCCTCCTGGGACCCCCTCAGCATTCATGGCTTTTTTAGGGGTGGCCGTGTCACTTTGCCACTGTCACCCATCTCTCGGTCCCCCCTCAGCATTCATGGCTTTATTAGAGGTGGCACAGTGCCACTGTCACCCATCGCTGCCGGGGTGGGAGGGCTCTGAAGGGGCTCAGGCTCCCTTTTTTTCCCCGTTTTTCCCCATTTCCCCCCCATCCTGGCTCCCCTCTCCCCGGGCTCTCCCCCAGCTCCGTGTCCTGCTCCCTCCCTGTCCGGCAGCACCACCCAGACCCTGCTCCATCTCCAGGCAGGACCCAGCGTGGATCTCCTGTCCCCAGGGCTTGGGGACACTCCTGGTGTGCCCTGGGGCCTGGCAGGGGACGGGGCTCAGGTGGCCACGGGCACTGCCGGTGCCAGATTTGCCCAGATTTGCCCAGATTTGCCCAGATTTGCCCGGATTTACAGCTCATTTGATGTAAACAAGGCTGCTGGTGCCAGCTGGCAGTGCCTGGGCACTCTCCAGGCTGCAGCCTGGTGTCCCCTGCCCGGGGTGACAGTGGCACTTGTCCTGCTGTCACTAGAGCGACAGGGAGGATTTAGGAGTTATTTTATTCTGGGATGTGCAGTAGGAGTTCTTTCATTCCATCACACCTGGTTCTCTTATGGGTTTTTCGTGTATTTATCTGTAAAAAAAAAACAAACCCGGAGAAATTCTCCTTCTTTTTTTTTTTATATTTTATTTATTTATATTTTTTATATTTTACCTGTTTACATTTTATTTTTTATATTTTATTTTTATATTTTATTTATTTATATTTATTATATTTTGTTTAGTTATATTTTAGTTGTTTATATTTTATTTTTTATATTTTTATATTTTATTTTTATATTTTATGTTTATATTTTTATTTTTATATTTTATTTTTATATTTGCTTTTTATATTGTATTTATTTATATTTTGTTTCATTATATTTTATTGGTTTACATTTTATTTTGTGTATTTTTTATATTTTGTTTTTACATTTTATTTATTTATATTTTATTCTTATATTTTATTTATTTTTATATTTTCTATTTTATTTATTTATATTTGATTACATTTTATTTTTTATGTTTTTTTTATTTTATTTTTCTATTTTATTTTTTCTATTTTATTTTATTTTATTTTATTTTATTTTATTTTATTTTATTTTATTTTATTTTTTTGTTTCTAGTTGATTTATTCATATTTTTTATTTCTTTATGCCTTGGCTCCCTGCTGCCAGCACCTCCCGTTCTCCGGGGCAGACAGGGAGCTGCTCCTGGCTGAATTCCATGGGGACAGCAGTGGGATTTCCCCTCACCCCTGTCCTCCCCACCCCTCCAGGCCTGTCTGGGAACCCTACGGACCTGGAGAAGAGGCGTCAGGTCTTCGGCCAGAACTTCATCCCCCCCAAAAAGGCCAAGACGTTCCTGCAGCTGGTGTGGGAGGCCCTGCAGGACGTCACCCTGATCATCCTGGAAATCGCAGCCATCATCTCCCTGGGGCTGTCCTTCTACCACCCCCCGGGAGGGGACAACGAGCGTGAGTCTGGGGGCTCTGGGGTCTGCCCTGTTCCTGTGGGAGCAGGGGTTTGGGATGGGGTCTGGGGTCTGCCCCATTCCCTGTGGGAGAAGGGGTTTGGGATTGGATCTGGGGTCTGCCCCGTCCCTGTGGGAGCAGGGGTTTGGGATGGGGTCTGGGATCTGCCCCATTCCCTGTGGGAGCAGGGGTTTGGGATTGGATCTGGGGTCTGCCCCGTCCCTGTGGGAGCAGGGGTTTGGGATTGGATCTGGGGTCTGCCCCATTCCCTGTGGGAGCAGGGGTTTGGGATTGGATCTGCCCTGTTCCCTATGGGAGCAGGGGTTTGGGATTGGATCTGCCCCATTCCCTGTGGGAGCAGGGGTTTGGGATTGGATCTGCCCCATTCCCTGTGGGAGCAGGGGTTTGGGATTGGATCTGCCCCATTCCCTGTGGGAGCAGGGGTTTGGGATTGGATCTACCCCGTCCCTGTGGGAGCAGGGGTTTGGGATTGGATCTGCCCCATTCCCTGTGGGAGCAGGGGTTTGGGATTGGATCTGCCCTGTTCCCTATGGGAGCAGGGGTTTGGGATTGGATCTGCCCCATTCCTGTGGGAGCAGGGGTTTGGGATTGGATCTGGGATCTGCCCCATTCCCTGTGGAAGCAGGGGTTTGGGGTGGGATCTGCCCCGTTCCTGTGGGAGCAGGGGTTTGGGATTGGATCTGCCCCATTCCCTGTGGGAGCAGGGGTTTGGGATTGGATCTGCCCCATTCCTGTGGGAGCAGGGGTTTGGGATTGGATCTGCCCCATTCCCTGTGGGAGCAGGGGTTTGGGATTGGATCTGCCCCATTCCTGTGGGAGCAGGGGTTTGGGATTGGATCTGCCCCATTCCTGTGGGAGCAGGGGTTTGGGATTGGATCTGCCCTGTCCCTGTGGGAGCAGGGGTTTGGGATTGGATCTGCCCCGTTCCCTGTGGGAGCAGGGGTTTGGGATTGGATCTGCCCCATTCCTGTGGGAGCAGGGGTTTGGGATTGGATCTGGGGTCTGCCCTGTTCCCTGTGGGAGCAGGGGTTTGGGATTGGATCTGCCCCATTCCCTGTGGGAGCAGGGGTTTGGGCTGGGGCAGTCACCCCGTGGTGCAGGTGGAGCTGGGAACGTTGGGTGGTGGCATCTCCCCGTCCTTGGGGGAGCTCAGGGAGGAGGAGGAGGAGGAGGAAGGAGCAGGAGTTGTTCTCCAGGCTCACAGGGGTGGGGTCAGGCAGGTTTTGGTTGTGGAAAGGAGTTTGTGGGGTTGTGTAAATGGGAATTCCCTGCTCTGGGCAGTGTGTGGGGTTATCCCATGGGGAATTCTCTCGGGCAGTGTGTGGGGTTATCCCATGGGGAATTCCCTGCTCTGGGCACTGCAGGGTTATCCCATGGGGAATTCTCTCGGGCACTGTGCGGGGTTATCCCAATGGGAATTCTCTCCAGGTAGTGTGTGGGGTTATCCCACCAGGAATTCCCTGCTCCGGGCAGTGTGTGTGGTTATCCCAATGGGAATTCCCTGCTCCAGGCAGTGTGTGAGGTTATCCCATGGGGAATTCCCTGCTTTGGGCACTGCAGGGTTATCCCATGGGGAATTCTCTCGGGCACTGTGCGGGGTTATCCCAATGGGAATTCTCTCCAGGCAGTGTGCGGGGTTATCCCAATATCCCAATTCTCCCGGGCACTGTGCGGGGTTATCCCAATATCCCAATTCTCCCGGGCAGTGTGCGGGCAGTCCACGGGCGGCGTGGAGGACGAGGGCGAGTCGCAGGCGGGCTGGATCGAGGGCGCTGCCATCCTCTTCTCCGTCATCATCGTGGTGCTGGTGACGGCCTTCAACGACTGGAGCAAGGAGAAGCAGTTCCGGGGCCTCCAGAGCCGCATCGAGCAGGAGCAGAAGTTCACGGTGATCCGCAAGGGCCAGGTGATCCAGATCCCCGTGGCCGAGATCGTGGTGGGGGACATCGCCCAGATCAAGTACGGTGAGTGGGGCTGGGGCTGGGGCTGGGGCTGGGGCTGGGCTGCCCCCTGGGATCCTCCTCCCTGCTCCTCCAGGAGAGGGAAGGAGCAGGAGTTGTTCTCCAGGCTCACGGGATGTGGGGTCAGGCGGGTTTTGGTTGTGGAAAGGAGTTTGTGGGGTTGTGGGAATGGGAATTGCCTGCTCAGGGCAGGGTGTGGGGTTATCTCATGGGGAATTCCCTGCTCCAGGCAGTGTGTGGGGTTATCCCATGCGAACTGTCTCTCCAGGCGGTGTGTGGGGTTATCCCAATGGGAATTCCCTGCTCCAGGCAGTGTGTGGGGTTATCCCAATGGGAATTCTCTCCAGGCAGTGTGTGGGGTTATCCCAATGGGAATTCCCTGCTCCAGGCAGTGTGTGGGGTTATCCCATCGGGGTTTTTCTCAAGGAGAAACATCAGCTCCTCTGGTTACTCCCATGGGGGTGATGGAGCTCCTCTCCTCTCCTTGCCCTGGAGCTGGGCTGGCAGCTTTAAGGAGCTGCTGGATCAGAATTAGTTTATTTTCCCATCCTTGCTGAGGATGCATCCTTATTCCAGGAGGTGTTGGGGAATATTTCCTCATCCAGGAGATGCTGGGGACTATTTCCTTGGCCAGGAGATGTTGGGAAGTGTTTTTTTATCCAGGAGGTTTTGGAGAGCATTTCCTCATCCAGGAGATTTTGGAGAATGTTTCCTCATCCAGCAGATGTTGGGGAATGTTTCCTTGTCCTGGAGGTGTTGGTGGATGTTTCCTTCTGCAGGAGCTGCAGCCTTTGGGATAAACCAGGCCCTGCTCCTCGTTTCCCAGGGGAATATTCCTCCCCTTCAGGAAGGAGATTGATCCCACACCGTGTTTGTTTTCCCAAGGGCCCAGTTCCGTACTTGGCAGGTGGATGTGGTGGATTTTGGATGCATCAGGAGCTCTGGGAAGGATTCATTAAAACCAGATGGGGAAGCACTGAGCAAAATCCTGCCCAGGACTCCCCATGAGCCAGTGAGGATTTGGGAGCTCTTGGATTTCATTTGGTTACACCTGTCCCTTACAAACCCCACCTGCTGCTTCTCCTCCCTCTAGAGCTGGTCTGAGCCTGAGTTTTGGATCCTTCTGGAGCTTTCCTGTGGGATGGAGCAGGGCTGATCCCTGTTTTTCCTCCTCTCCCAGGTGATCTCCTGCCAGCGGACGGGATCCTGATCCAGGGCAATGACCTGAAAATAGACGAGAGCTCGCTGACCGGGGAGTCAGACCAGGTGAAGAAATCCATGGATAAAGACCCCATGCTGCTGTCAGGTGAGGGCTCTGCGGTGAGTTTGGACTGGGATGGAGGTGGCTGGGTGGGTCCTGGTCTCAGGGAGGTGTCCAAGGCCAGGCTGGACGCGGCTTGGAGCAATCTGGGATAGGGAAAGTTGTCCCTGCCCATGGCAGGAGGTGGAACAGGATGGGATTGGAGGTCCCTTCTGAGCCAAACCAGTCTGGGATTCTGTGGGGTGGGAACTGGGGGTCTGAGCTGTGTCCCCATGGCATTCCTGCTGTGCCTTTCCAAGCCAAACCAGTCTGGGATTCTGTGGGGTGAGGAATTGGGGGTCTGATGTCTGTCCCCATGGCATTCCTGCCCTGCCAGGTACCCACGTGATGGAGGGCTCGGGCAGGATGGTGGTGACTGCCGTGGGCATCAACTCCCAGACAGGGATCATCTTCACCCTCTTGGGAGCAGGAGAAGGTGACGAGGAGAAGAAAGTGAAGAAAGGTAAGAAAATGCCCTGAAGCTGCCTTTTCCTTCCTTTCTCCCTTTCCTGGGAAGCATCCACAGGCTCCCCCCACATCAGGGTCAGCTCCCCTGGCCCAGGCAGGAACAGGGAGAGGCTGGGGGTCCCTCCCTGTCCCCTCCACCTGGTCCCCCCGTGCTCCCAGACCTCTTTGGGACCCTTCTCCAGCTCCCTCCTCTCCACCCTGGAGCTGTGGGGCGGGGGGATCAGGGATCCCACGGGAAGAGGGGCCGGTGCTGACTCCCCTGTGGTGCTTGTTGCCCACCCCGTGGTGGTGGGAAGGTGAGTCCTGGGTGCCCACAGGGCGTTTTTAAACCCATCCAAACCCTGGAGGACTTGGCTGGGGCTCTGCTGAGCATTCCCTGAGCTCCCAGGGGGAAAGGAGGTGGAGGAGGGGTGGGACAGCAGCCAGGCTGAGGTGTTCCCGTCGTCCTGCTGGGACTTGACGCTCTCCCGTCTCAGCTTTCACCTCCAGCTGCTGATTCCCTGCTGGGGAAGCTGGGGAAGCTCCCTGAGTCCCCGATCCCCAGCTCAGCAGGTTTGGCCTCGCCGGGATCAGGCGCTGGCAGCAGCACCAGGCTGGCACCGCTGGCTGCTCCGGCAGCAGCCCCGTGCCAGGGAGGCGATGCCAGGCAGGGAGAGGCTTCCCGGGCTGTGCTGGCTGCCAGCTGCCAGCCCTGTGCCTGTGTCCTGGCTGCCAGCTGCCAGCCCTGGGTCTGTGTCCTGGCTGCCAGCTGCCAGCCCTGTGCCTGTGTCCTGGCTCCCCCAGCTCCGGGATGGCCGGGATTTGGGAGCTGCCGAGCTCCCGGGTTCGGCTGCCACCGTGGGGGTGGCAGGACAAGGTGCCCTGGGAGTGGCACTGGGAGTGGCACTGGGGGTGGCACTGGGAATGGCACTGGGAATGGCACTGGGAGTGGCACTGGGGGTGGCACTGCCGTGGGAGCCACCCAGTGCTTGCAGCTTTCCCAGCCTTCAAGCTGAATGGATTTGGGAGCAGAGCAGGCCAGGGGGTTTGTCCCCACTGGAGCTGTGGGGTGACACAAACCCCTTGTCACCTGAGGCCGGTCGAGGTGCAGCAGCCCTGGGCTCCCCGTGTGGCACCTCCATGTGCCACCTTGACAGATTTTGGGGGCTCAGACCTCCCTGCTCTGGGTCTGGAGCTGCCCATGGTGGGGGACAGGTCTGAGCTTCCCAGACGGATCCGATGGCAGAGGGAGGGAGGGACCTGGAGCTGCAGGGGGGTTTCTTCTGAAAATCTGCTCCATGGAGCTCTGTGGTTTGTCCTCCTGAAAATCTGAGGGAAATCAGCACCCTGGAGAGGTTGGGGGTCCCTCCCTGTCCCCTCCACCTGGTCCCCCCGTGCTCCCAGACCTCTTTGGGACCCTTCTCCAGCTCCCTGCTCTCCACCCTGGAGCTGTGGGGTGGGGGGATCAGGGATCCCACGGGAGGAGGGGCCGGTGCTGACTCCCCTGTGGTGCTCAGAAGGTGAGTCCTGGGTGCCCACAGGGCGTTTTTAAGCCCTGTTTTTAAGCCCAGGCACTGCTGGCGTTGTGGGGATGATTTACAGGCAGGGAAAATCAGAATCCTTGGGAATGGGGTGCCCGGGGCAGGCCGGGAGCTGCGGAGCCTCCAGCTGTGTGGATCGAGGCGCGGTGTCCAGAGGGTGACCACTGGAGTGGCCCCTGGGAGCATCCCCCAGCTGGATAGGGGGGGAGTGTGGCTCCTCCGTGTGCTCAGCCCCCCACCCTTTCTCTCTTTGAACAGGTAAAAAAAGCGGAGCCCCCGAAAACCGCAACAAAGGTAACGCCAGCCTCTCCATCCTTTGAACCAGCACCACACTAACTACCGAGCATTCCTCCTTCCTTCTTCCTTCTTCCTTCCTTCTCCTCATCAGTCTGTGCTCTTGGCTGCTCCGGCGGGACTCTCGCCTCGTTGTTCCGGGACAGGGTGCAAGTGTCCCGTGGCCGGGTGGCCCTGGGGGCACCAGGAGGCCGTTGCCTGCTGGTGGTGCCTCCTTGGGACTGCCTGAAAACAGAGGGCTGATAAAATGAAGGGAGGAGAAAGCAGTTTTGTTTGTTGGAGGGGCTCCAGGTACGTTTCAGGCAGGTAAAGCCAGCCCCAGGGGTTACACTCAAAAATGGATGGCAGGTCACAGGTTTTTATACTTTTATCAGTTTGGTCTCTTTGTATATTGAGGGTTAATTTTGCAATTACGGCTTCAGGTAATGAAGTCATTTACCCCAAATTTGCTCTCCCCCAGCTCACTTTTGTTTACATTTCCCAGGGCCTGAGGCAGTGAGGTGTCCTTGATTCCCAGGCCTGCAGAGGAATTGTTGTGTCTGACCAAAACAGGAGAGCAGCAGCTGACACTGTGTGTGGGGTTTGGAGTTACACACTGAGGAACTGCAGGGTTACAAACACACGAAAAACATAAAAACTAAAATCCTAAGGCATCACTGGGATGAACCTTCCTGTTGTCCCTGCCTGGGGAAAAGCCATTTTCCAGGGAGGGCAGGGCTCTTCCAGCAGCACTTTTGGCAGAGCGTTCCTTTCCTGGGATAACTCCTGGAGTGGGGATTTGGTGATGGAAAGCACCACACTAACTACTGATGGGCTCCTGTGCCCATCACAGGCTGTCCCTGCTGGGGGTGTTGGTGTTCAGGGCAGAGCTGGGGGTGCCCTCCTGGCATTCCTGGGATGAGATCTGCCCCAGGGCCTGGCCCGTGGGCCGCTTGCACCCTGTCCTGCCATGGCCTCGACTCCGTGAGCGTCTCCAGTGTTTCTCACACTGTTCTTTGCAGGCTGTGGAGGAAGCCCCATTTCTGCACCTCTCTCTCCACCTCCCTCTCTCTCTCTCTCTCTCTCTCTTTCTCTCTCCTCTCAGCAGTTTGAGTCCGGGTGCTTTGTTGTGTCCGTGTCGGGTCTGTTGTCACCGTGGAGGTTCCTCTGTGGAGCTGCTCCGGGGTGGCCTCCAGCCCAGGAGGGGACAGGTCCCGGGGTGGCCCTGGGGCCACTGCTGCTCCTCCAGCTCCAGCGGCTGAGGAGGAGCCTCTGAGGGGGGGGAGCTTCCCATCCCTCTCCAAAGCTTCCAGGCTTGGGTTTCCCCAGGGCAGCCTTCCAGCTGGATTAGCCCAATTTTAGGAACGGGACGCCGGGCTGTCTCGGGTCCCCGAGGCGTGGTGGATGGCTCCAGGCTGGGATTCGAGGATTCCTGGCTCCCTGCTCTTCAACCTCCATCCCAATTTCTAACCCTCCCCTCCATCTCAGCCCCTGTCGCTTCCCTGGCCAGCTCTTGCTGCTGGGCTGTCCCCAGGGGGAACCTGGGGGACACTCCTCGAGGGATTGGGGGCACTGGAGCATCTCTGGGCTCGCCCCAAAGCGCTCCCAGGCTTAGAGGCTGGAAGAGACCCCAAAATCTGGCCTGGAGGGTTTCTCACAGAGGTGTGACCGGTGCCAGAGTCACCTCTGAGGACCCCTTAGCCGTGGGCAGGGGGTAGGTGACAGAAAACCACCCCCCAGAGAGGTGGCAGGGCCCCGGGACACGGAGCTTCCATGTGCTGGGACGCGTGTGTGCTCGGGAGTGGTTCTTGTCCTGGGATTTCTCTCTCGCTCGCTCTCTCTGCCACCACCACCATCCTCCTCCTCCTCCGTGGTGTCCTCCAGGCTGCTCCGGGTCTCTCTCTCCTATTCACACGTGGTGTCTTGTTTTGCCCCCCGGGCTGTAGCTAAAACTCAGGATGGTGTGGCCTTAGAGATCCAGCCCCTGAAGAGCCAGGAGGGGGTGGAGAACGAGGAGAAGGAGAAGAAGAAGGTGAAGGTGCCCAAGAAGGAGAAGTCGGTGCTGCAGGGGAAGCTCACGCGCCTGGCGGTGCAGATTGGGAAGGCAGGTGAGTGACAGTGACAGTGACAGTGACAGTGACCCCAGAGCTGCTGGGGAACAGTTGTCCCTGTCTCCTGTGTCCCCAGAGTTAGTGGGGCAGGATTGTGCTTGTTCCCAGTGACCTCAAAGCTCACAGGGCAGGGCTGTGCCTGTCCCCTGTGACCCCAGAGCTGGTGGGGAAGGGCTGACCCTGTCCCCTCACCTCATCTATGTCCCCATCCCCAGTGACTCCAGAACTGGTGTGGCAGGGCTGTCCCTGTCCCCTGTGACCCCAGAGCTCGTGGGGCAGGGCTGTGCCTGTCCCCTGTGCCCCCAGGAAGGGCTGACCCTGTCCTCTCTGTCCCCTCACCTCATCCATGTCCCCATGGTTTGGGGAACGCTGGAGGAAGCTGTGAAAAAGGGGGCAGCCCCTTTTTGCAGAGGGGGTGACAGGAATGTGACCCCAGAGCTGGTGGGGCAGGGCTGTCCCTGTACCTTGTGACCCCAGAGCTGGTGGGGAACAGCTGTCCCTGTCCCCAGTGACCCCAGGGCTGGTGGGGCAGGGCTGACCCCATTCCCAGAGACCCCAGAGCTGGTGGGGAACAGCTGTCCCTGTCCCTTGTGACCCCAGAGCTGGTGGGGAACAGCTGTCCCTGTCCCCAGTGACCCCAGGGCTGGTGGGGCAGGGCTGACCCCATTCCCAGAGACCCCAGAGCTGGTGGGGAACAGCTGTCCCTGTCCCTTGTGACCCCAGAGCTGGTGGGGCAGGGCTGTCCCTGTCCCTTCTGTCCCCTCACCTCATCCTTGTCCCTGCCCCCAGTGACCCCAGAGCTGGTGGGGCAGGGCTGACCCCATCCCCAGAGACCCCAGAGCTGGTGGGGCAGGGCTGTCCCTGTCCCCAGTGACCCCAGAGCTGGTGGGGCAGGGCTGTCCCTGTCCCTTGTGACCCCAGAGCTGGTGTGACAGGGCTGACCCCATCCCCTCTGTCCCCTCGTCCCCAGGCCTGATCATGTCGGCCATCACCGTCATCATCCTGGTGCTCTACTTCGTCATCGACACCTTCGGGGTGCAGAAGCGGCCCTGGCTGGCCGAGTGCACCCCCATCTACATCCAGTACTTCGTCAAGTTCTTCATCATCGGCGTCACCGTGCTGGTGGTGGCCGTGCCCGAGGGGCTCCCGCTGGCCGTCACCATCTCCCTGGCCTACTCCGTCAAGGTGAGGCCCGGCCGCGGCCTGAGGGGGGCTGGCCGGGGATCCCAGCTCGGAGCCCCCCTGACCTTCTGGGCGCTTGCAGAAAATGATGAAGGACAACAACCTGGTGAGGCACCTGGACGCCTGCGAGACCATGGGCAACGCCACGGCCATCTGCTCGGACAAGACGGGCACGCTGACCATGAACCGCATGACCGTGGTGCAGGCCTACGTGGGCGACACGCACTACCGCCAGATCCCCGACCCCGAGGCCATCCTGCCCAAAACCCTGGACCTCATCGTCCACGGCGTGGCCATCAACTCCGCCTACACCTCCAAAATCCTGGTGAGCTGTGGCCTCAAACCCCAACAACAACCTTCTTGTTGGTTTTTGGTGGTGGTGGTGGTTGATGGTTGTTGTTGTTTGTTGTTGTTGTTGTCCGTGCCTGTCCCAGGGTGACTTTATGATGCTCATGTCCCCAGTTGTTCTCTTCATGCTGCCTGTTAGGTTCTGTATGTTTAACGCTGGTTCTGAGAGCAAACGGGGAGAGAAGAAGCAGCTCTGGGTTTGTTTTTGGCCCCTCTGCGTTCCTCCTCCGGGCTGTGTGTTCGTCTGAGGCACGGACAGACAGCAGGACAGAGATCTCTGTGCTTTCAGTTCGTTTTTAGCTGGCTGAGGCACAGAAGCTCCCTGGACTGGTTTGTTTTCCTTTTTCTTGGGACTGTTTAAACCTGTTCTGGACTGAAAAACCCAGAGGAGCACTGGGTCCACCCCACCAGGGCCTGGACCTCGGCATTTTCCAGCGCCAGAGGGACTGGGACTGACAAGAGGCTGAGAGAGCCCAGCTAACCCACAGCAGGGACTTTCCTCAATTTGCCACCTCACTCCAGAACAAGAGGTTTTATTGTTGCTGATTATTCATTCTTTATGCTTGTGGGCACTTTGTTTGATAAATCATTTTTTCCACTTTTCTCTGGGGAAGTTCTTTTCCCAGGAGGAGCCATTTGGGTTTGCTTCCCACAGGGACCCTATTTGGGGTTTTTCTCCCCAATTTGCCCTAAACCAGGACAACATCCCAGGTTTTTGGCATCACTTTTTCCATCTGTCAAGTTTTTGGGGCGTTTTCGTTGAAGGCTGTGGTGATGGGTGGTTGTAAAAGTACAGTCCTTTATTGCACGGCTAAATCAGCCTCGTGAAGGCAGAGTTGTTACAGTCTCTGGGCCAGTTGCCCTGGTTTAGGGACAATTTGCCCGTTTTGAGAGCAAATTTGGAAGGAAAACTCTGAATGGAGAAGCAAACCCAAACAGCCCCTCCCCGGGATCAGTCCAGGAGAAAAAAAAAAACTTCCTTAGAGAAAAGTGGAAAAAACCTATTTATTTAACTAACAAAATGCCCACCAGCATAAAAAAATGAACAGCACGAGACAACAAAACCTCTCGGCGCTCTGAGGAGAGGTGACAAAACTGAGAAAATCAAACTGAGAAAATCAAACTGAGAAAATCAAACTGAGGAGATTGCAAGGGTAGCTGGGCTCGCTCAGTCTCTTATCAGTCCCTCCAGTGCTGGAAAATGCCCCAGATTGGGAACAGACTGGGAACAGAAATCATGGTTTTGGTTACATATTACAGCCCAAGACATCCTGATGTTTCTGGGCACACCTGGGCCTGTGTGGGTTTGTCCCCGGGGGGGTTCATGATGCTGTTCAGGATTACAATGACACAGACTCCAAGTTCAGAAGGCTGACAATGATTGTGTTTATTACCTGGGAATTTTTCCCTTTATACTATTTTACCAAGAACAACCCAATGGGTGGAAAGAAGACAAACTTCTTCCATCACATTGGTCAAGTCAGAGGGGCATCAAGAAGTCCCTCCTAGGGAAAGGAATGTAAAACAAAGGTTACAGTGAGGAAAACGTGGCTCTTGTTGACAGAAAACTCTTTGGGAAAGAGTTTTAGAGAAGCCCAAACATCACAGGGCTACAGATTCACACTTGGATGTCGCTGTAGGACACAAAATCAGGACACAGACTCACAGAAGGCTGAAGATTCAAAATCCTGGTTTATTATCCAAGCACCTGTCTTTTATACCTTTTTACAATGAGCCCACCTAAGAGGTGGGATCTTTGGACTCATTGGTCACACCAAGGGGCCATCAAGCAAATTCCCTCCTCTGGGAAAGAACGTAGAAAAATACGATAGTTTACAATAACATGCTCTTGTTTACCACGAGTGTTCCTGGGAAAGAATTTTCCAAAATCAAAACACGGCAGGCACAAACCGTGGCTACCTCGGACACCTTGTCCATGTGGGGGTGGGCGGTGGCTCTGCCCTGGAGAGAGCCTTGCTGAGGAGATAAGGAGGATTGCACAACCCCCACCAGACCCCTAAGATAACAAAGCAACCTTTTCTGTCACAGCGACCTCTCAAAGGACCCACAAGCCTCCCCAGGATTTTATGTAGATCTGTTGTAAACGATTGGCTCTGTACCCTTTCCCCTCCCACCTGGCTCCCCATAAAACCCCCTGAGTCTCCCTAATCCCCAGGGTATCTCATCCTCTGGCCCCCTTCACTGGTACCTTTGCAATAAAGCGATTTCATGCAGAACCACCAAACGAAACCCTCTCTCTCTTATCCTGGGCCGGCTAAAAGAGAAGCGAACCTGGCAGGGGCAGGAGCTGAGAAACCACTGAGCTGAAGAATCCCTGCTCTAAGGAGTTGTCCCTAAGGAGATACCTTTTTGGGGTGGCTTTAGCCTCCTGGGGTCCAAATCTGTGGACCCCAAGACCAGCTGGAATAATCCACCCACCTCCAAAACTCATCCCTTGCTTGCAGCCTCCGGAGAAGGAAGGGGGGCTGCCCCGGCAGGTGGGCAACAAGACCGAGTGCGCCCTGCTGGGCTTCGTGCTGGACCTGAAGCAGGACTACCAGGCCGTGCGCAACGAGGTGCCCGAGGAGAAGCTCTACAAGGTCTACACCTTCAACTCCGTGCGCAAGTCCATGAGCACCGTGCTGCGCAGCGGCGGCGGCGGCTTCCGCATGTACAGCAAGGGCGCCTCCGAGATCATCCTGCGCAAGTAAATCCCTGCCCTGGGCCTGCCGGGGGCTGCCTGCCCCGCCACGGGGAGAGGGGGAGGTGGGGAGGGGCCCCGTGGGGGTTTTTTGGGGGTGGGTTTAGGGGAAGATGGGCTGTGGGGGAAAAGGGGGGGGTGGGATGGGGTGGTGGGGAGGTGGTTGAGCGGTTTTTGGGTGGGTTGGAGGGAGTTGGGGAAGGGGAATGTGTCCCTTTTGGAGGTGGGGTGGCAGGAATGTTGTGAGTCTTTTTTGGGTGGGTTTGGGAAGGTTGGAGGGAGTTGGGGAAGGGGAATGTGTCGCTTTTGGAGATGGGGTGGCAGGAATGTGGCAAGTGGTTTTTGGGTGGGTTTGGGAGTGTTGGAGGGAGCTGGGGAAGGGGAATGTGTCCCTTTTGGAGATGGGGTGGCAGGAATGTTGTGAGTCTTTTTTGGGTGGGTTTGGGAAGGTTGGAGGGAGCTGTGGAAAGGGAATGTGTCCCTTTTGGAGATGGGGTGGCAGGAATGTGGCAAGTGGTTTTTTGGTGGGTTTGGGAATGTTGGAGGGAGTTGGGGAAGGGGAATGTGTCCCTTTTGGAGGTGGGGTGGTAGGAATGTGGTGGATCTTTTTTTGGGTGGGTTTGGGAAGGTTGGAGGGAGTTGGGGAAGGGGAGTGTGTCCCTTTTGGAGGTGGGGTGGCAGGAATGTGGCAAGTCTTCTTTTGAGTGGATTTGGGAAGGTTGGAGGGGGCTGTGAAACAGGGGAGACAGCCACTTTTTGTAGATAGGGTGACAGGAATGTGGCTGAGTGGTTTTTGAGTGGGTTTAGGGAAGGTTGGAGGGAGCTGGAGAAGGGGAATTTTTCTCTTTTGGAGGTGGGGTGACAGGAATGTGATGAGTCTTTTTTTTGGGGTGGTTTTGGGAAGGTTGGAGCGGGCTGTGAAAAAGGGGACAGTCCCTTTTTGTAGATGGGGTGGCAGGAATGTGCCAAGTGGTGTTTGGGTGGATTTGGGAAGGTTGGAGGGATCTGTGGAAGGGAAATGTGTCCCTTTTGTAGATGGGGTGCCAGCAATGTGCCGAGTGTTTTTTGAGTGGGTTTGGCAAAGCTTAAAGGAGCTGTGGGAGGGGAATGTCCCTTTTCTTGGGGTTGGGGTGACAGCAACGTGCCGAGCATTTTTGGGGTGGTTTGGGGAACGCTGGAGGAAGCTGTGACAAAGGGGGCAGCCCCTTTTGGCAGAGGGGGTGACAGGAACGTGACAGTGCCTCCCCTCCCCGTCCCACCTCAGGTGCACCAAGATCCTGGACAAGAACGGCGAGCCGCGGCTGTTCAAGGTGAAGGACAGGGACGAGATGGTGAAGAAGGTGATCGAGCCCATGGCCTGCCACGGCCTCAGGACCATCTGCCTGGCCTTCCGGGACTTCCCCGCCGACGCCGAGCCCGACTGGGACAGCGAGAACGAGATCCTGTCTGACCTGACCTGCATCGCCGTGGTGGGGATCGAGGACCCCGTACGGCCTGAGGTGCCAAATCCCACCCGTCCCCCCCTGTCCTGTGCTGCTCCCGGCCCTTTTCCTGCTGCTTAGCCCATGATCCCCTTAGGAATTCCAGCTGCTCCCTGCTGTGGGCATTTCTCTCCCGTTTTTTGGACCAAAACAACAGCCTGTTCCACCCTAAATTCCCAGTCTTTAGGGTCTGTGCTGCTCCGGGCTGCACCAAAGGTGGATGGAAACAGCCAGGAAGAATCCCTGGTTTATTTTCCCTCTGAGCTGTCTGCTGGGCTAATGCAATAATCCCCTCGTTGCTGCCTCTGGACTCCAGTTTGCAGCTCGCCCCCCTGCTCTGCTGGTCCCTGATGAGATGTTCAGGGCTCTGGCAATCTGGGAATTGCATTACGGATCCCCCGGCTGCTCCGGAGGCTCCTGATTCGATTGGCTCATTGCTCACTCTGACATCCTCTCTTCCCGCACTGCTCCCTGATGGATAAACCCCTTAGTGGGCTGGGAGAGGAGGAAATTCCTGGGTTTGTGGGTGGCCTGGCCAGCTGGGCAACCAGCGAGGTGGCATTGAGGTGGCATTGAGGTGGCAGCGAGGTGGCAGCGAGGTGGCATTGAGGTGGCAGCGAGGTGGCAGCAAGGTGGCAGCGAGGTGGCAGCGAGGTAGCAGTGAGGTGGCAATGAAGTGGCAGCGAGGTGGCAGTGAGGTGGCATTGAGGTGGCAGTGAGGTGGCAGAGAGGTGGCAGTGAGGTGGCAGTGAGGTGGCAGTGAGGTGGCATTGAGGTGGCAGCGAGGTGGCAGCGAGGTGGCATTGAGGTGGCAGCAAGGTGGCATTGAGGTGGCATTGAGGTGGCAGTGAGGTGGCCTTGAGGTGGCATTGAGGTGGCAGCGAGGTGGCAGCGAGGTGGCGTTGAAGTGGCAGCGAGGTGGCATTGAGGTGGCAGTGAGGTGGCAGAGAGGTGGCATTGAGGTGGCATTGGGGTGGCAGCGAGGTGGCAGTGAGGTGGCATTGAGGTGGCAGCGAGGTGGCACTGAGGTGGCACTGAGGTGGCACTGAGGTGGCAGTGAGGTGGCATTGAGGTGGCAGTGAGGTGGCAGAGAGGTGGCATTGAGGTGGCATTGGGGTGGCAGCGAGGTGGCAGTGAGGTGGCATTGAGGTGGCAGTGAGGTGGCATTGAGGTGGCAGCGAGGTGGCAGTGAGGTGGCAGTGAGGTGGCAGCAGGGTGGCAGTGAGGTGGCAGCGAGGTGGCAGTGAGGTGGCAAAGAGGTGGCAGCGAGGTGGCATTGAGGTCGCAGGGAGGTGGCAGTGAGGTGGCAGTGAGGTGACAGCAAGGTGGCATTGAGGTGGCACTGAGGTGGCATTGAAGTGGCAGCGAGGTGGCAGCGAGGTGGCAGCGAGGTGGCATTGAGGTGGCACTGAGGTGGCATTGAAGTGGCAGCGAGGTGGCAGCGAGGTGGCAGCGAGGTGGCAGGGAGGTGGCAGCAAGGTGGCAGGGAGGTGGCAGCAAGGTGGCAATGAGGTGGCAGTGAGGTGGCATTGAGGTGGCAGTGAGGTGGCAGCAAAGTCCCTTTCCCTTGGGGTGGTAGCTGCAGCTCCCTCACCCCTCCAAACCCTTTCCAGATCCTTCTAGGGCCGAGGAGCTGCCTCGCTCCCGGCGTTCCCAGTGCCACCAGCCCTGTCCCTGTCCCTGTCCCCAGGTGCCCGATGCCATCCTGAAGTGCCAGCGCGCTGGCATCACCGTCCGCATGGTGACAGGGGACAACATCAACACCGCCCGTGCCATCGCCACCAAGTGTGGCATCCTGCTGCCCGGGGAGGACTTCCTGTGCCTGGAGGGGAAGGAGTTCAACCGCCTGATCCGCAACGAGAAGGGAGAGGTGGGAGAGCTCCGCTCTGCGCGGGGCGGGGAGGCACCTCCCGCTGCAAAGAGCAGCAAATCCTCATGGGTTTTCCCAAATTCTGATGGGTTTTCCCAAATTTTGATGGGTTTCCTGAATCCTGATGGGTTTTCTGAATCCTGATGGGTTTTTTCAAATCCTGTTAGGTTTTCCAAGTCCTGCTGGGTTTCCCAAATCCTGATGGGTTTCCTGAATCCTGCTGGGTTTTTTCAAATCCTGCTGGGTTTCCCGAATCTTGCTGGGTTTTCTGAATCCTGCTGGGTTTCCCAAATCCTTCTGGGTTTCCCGAATCTTGCTGGGTTTTCTGAATCCTGTTGGGCTTTCCCAAATCCTTCTGAGTTTCCCAAATCCTGCTGGGTTTTCCCAAATCTTGCTGGATTTCCCAAACCCAGCTGAGTTTCCCAAACCCAGCTGAGTTTCCCAAACCCTGCTGAGTTTCCCAAATCTTGCTGGATTTCCCAAATCCTTCTGAGTTTCCCAAATCCTTCTGAGTTTCCCAAATCCTTCTGAGTTTCCCAAAACTTGCTGAGTTTCCCAAACCTTGCTGGATTTCCCAAACCCTGCTGAGTTTCCCAAATCCCTGCTGTGTTTCCCTCTTTTCCTCGGATGAGGAAGCTGCTGGGATGCTCAGCACTGCTTGGAGTGAACCCATTTTCCTGTCCCGGGCTGGGATTTGCTCTGGGATGGGACAGAAGATTCCTGGAGGGGGAATTCACTTCCCTTTTCCCCGCAGGTGGAGCAGGAGCAGCTGGACAAGATCTGGCCCAAGCTGCGGGTGCTGGCGCGCTCCTCGCCCACCGACAAGCACACCCTGGTGAAAGGTGGGCACTGCCCCTCCCCGGGGGGGCTCCTCCCTGGGGTTTTTCCAGCCTGATCCAGGCTGGGATCCCTCCCTTGGGGTTTAATTTCTCCTTTTCCATCGCAGGGATCATCGACAGCACCGTGGGTGACCAGAGGCAGGTGGTGGCTGTGACAGGGGACGGCACCAACGATGGCCCGGCCCTGAAGAAAGCAGACGTTGGCTTTGCCATGGTAGGGCCAGCCTGAGGGTTTTTCCTCTGCTCCACGGGGTCACTGGGTTGCATTTCCACTTCCAGACCGTGGAAATCTCTTTTCCAAATCGATGGGGTGGCTTTCAAAACCCAAAAAAAAAGGAATTTTCTTAGGATGTTGGGTCTGAGCTGCATAGGGCTGTGAGCAAGGGATTGGGAATTCCTTGGAGGTTCCAGAGCAGGGATCTGCCCTGTCCTGGTGTCTCTCCTGGATCCAGGGGAACCCCATGATTGGATTTTCCCTGCAGCTCTTCACCCCAATTCCAGGCACGGTGCTGGAACTGTGGAAATTCCACGGTTGGGAATTTATTTCTGCTGGAAAACTCTGCTCTGATGCTTTTTTTATCCTGTCTGAAAGGAGCAGGGAAACAAACCTGTTGTTTTTAACAGTTTCCCCTGTGGATTAATTTTAGGGACGTGAGCAGGAGCTGGGTGGGGGAGGCAGCACAGGGAGTTTTGAGCAGATGAGAGATTTTCTGGGAAATTTTTTGGAACGTGTCGAACATCCAAATGCAATTCCAGAGCCTTCAGGATGAGCAGGGAAGGCCCCCTGCCCTGCAAACAGGCAGGGATTTCCCGTGTGAGGTGGGGTTGGAGCTCCGGGGAATCCAGGGGATCCTTTTTTGGGCACGGCTTGGAATTCCTGCGCTTGGAATTCCTGCCCGGAATTCCTGCGGGGCGAGCGCCTCGCTGTGCCGGCGCCGGGAAGCACAGCCCGGCCCGGCGCCCTGGAGCTGCTGCGGGAGGATTTGGGGAGGCTGATCGATTTTGGGAGGATTTGGGGAGGCTGATCGATTTTGGGAGGCTGCGGGGCCGTTCTCACCCCGCGGGCGGGGCAGAGCCCTCGGGGCTGAGTTCTCCCTCCCTTGGGCTCCCGGCAGAGACGCCCAGCCCGGGATGGAGCCGTTCCCCGGCATCAGGAGGGAGCTTTTCCCAGCTGTTTCCTGGCTTTTTTTCCACCTGTTCTCCAGCCGTTCCCTATCTGTTTCCTCGCTTTTTTTCTGGCTGTTTCCCGGATGGTTTCCACCTGTTTCCCAGCTGTTTTTCCAGCTGTTTTTCCAGCTGTTTTCTGGCTATGTCCCAGCTGTTTTCCAGCCTTTTTTTCTAGCTGTTTCCTGGCTTTTTTTTCTGACTGTTTCCCAGCTGTTTTATAGCTGTTTGCCAGCTTTCTTTCCGGCTGTTTCCTGGCTTTTTTTTCTGGCTGTTTCCCAGCTGTTTCCTGTCTTTTTCCCAGCTGTTTCCCAACTTTTTTTCTGGCTGTTCCCTGTCTTTTTTCCCAGCTGTTTCCTGGCTGTTTCCCAGCTGCTTTCCAGCTTTTTTTCCCAGCTGTTTCCTGGCCATTTTCCATCTGTTTCCTGTCTTTTCCTCAGCTGGTTTCCCAGCTGTTTCCCATCTCTTCTGCACCGTGTCTCTCTCTGGGCTGTGCCCAGGGCGAGCTGGGCTGCCCGCAGATCCCCTGTCCCTGAAGTGTCCCTGCTGCCAGCACCTAGCACAGACTGGCACCATCTCTGGGGGCTTTTCCCTCTGCCACCCTGACCCAGCTCCATCCCCCAGGGCATCGCGGGCACGGACGTGGCCAAGGAGGCCTCGGACATCATCCTGACGGACGACAACTTCACCAGCATCGTCAAGGCCGTCATGTGGGGCCGCAACGTCTACGACAGCATCTCCAAGTTCCTGCAGTTCCAGCTGACCGTCAACGTGGTGGCCGTCATCGTGGCCTTCACCGGCGCCTGCATCACACAGGTGAGCTCACCTGGGCGGGTGGGACACCTGGGGGTCTCACCTGGGTGGGTGGGACATGGTGGTGGCCGTCGTCGTGGCCTTCACTGGTGCCTTCATCACACAGGTAGAGAGCAGGAGAATAAATTCCTTGATTTTTAACCAATTTTCAGCGGGTTGCTCTCCAGTGGAGCAGGAAGATAAGATAACCACTTCTTGGGTTTTAGTGGATTGTTCTTCACTGGAGGAGGAGAATAAGCCCATTTGATTTCACAGGTTTTCAGTGAGTTCTTTTCCAGTGGAGCAGGAGAATAAATCCTTTGGATTTCACAGGTTTCCTGTGGATTATTTTTCAATGGGGCAGGTTTATTTTGGTGGTGTGACATCTTCTCCTGCTGCTCCCCTGAGGTCCGTGCAGGGAGCTTGGAGCAAAGGAGAAATGTCTTGGGGGAATGTTTTAGGAAGGTGTTGAATAGCCCAGAGCGATTCTGGAACTCTCTTCAGGGGGAGAGCGAAACAAAAAGGGAAAAGATGTTTATTTTGGTGGTGTGACATCTTGTCCTGCTCTTCCCTCCCCTGCAGGACTTTACCCTGAGGTCCATGCAGGCAGCTTGGAGCAAAGGAGAAATGTCTTTGGGGCGTGCTTTAGGAAGGTGTTCAATACCCCAGAGCGATTCTGGAGCTCTCTTTAGGAGAAGAATTAAACAAAAAGGGAAAAGAGATTTATTTTGGTGGCGTGACCTTCTCCTGCTGCTCCCCTGCAGGACTTTCCCCTGAGGTCCATGCAGGGAGCTCGGAGCAAAGCAGAAACCCCTTGGGGGGGATGTTTTAGGAAGGTGTTAAATACCCCAGAGTGATTCTGGAGCTCTCTTTACGAGGAGAACTAAACAAAAAGGGAAAAGATGTTTATTTTGGTGGTGTGACATGTTCTCCTACTGTTCCCCTGCAGGATGCTCCCCTGAGGTCCATGCAGGGAGCTTGGAGCAGTGTCTTGGAGGGTGCTTTAGGAAGGTGTTAAATACCCCAGAGCGATTCTGGAGCTCTCTTCAGGGGGAAAGCGAAACAAAGAGGGGGAACAAAAGGCTTGATTGTGGTGTCACGACTGTGGTGTCACGATGCGCTCTCCCCCCTCAGGACTCTCCCCTGAAGGCGGTGCAGATGCTCTGGGTGAACCTGATCATGGACACCTTCGCCTCGCTGGCGCTGGCCACCGAGCCGCCCTCGGAGTCGCTGCTGCTGCGCAAACCCTACGGCCGCAACAAACCGCTCATCTCCCGCACCATGATGAAAAACATCCTGGGCCACGCCGTCTACCAGCTCACCATCATCTTCACACTGCTCTTCGCCGGTGAGCACGGGGCCCGGGGGCAGGAGGAGAGGGGGGGAAAAAAGGAGAGGGAGAGGGAAAAGGAAAAAAAGGAAAGGGAAAGGGAAAGGAGGAAAGGGAAGGGGAAAAGGGAAAGAAGAAAATGAAAGGGAAAAGGGAAGGAGAAAAGGAGAAGGGAAAGGAAAAAGGAAGGAGAAAAGGAAAAAAAGGGAAAGGAGAAAAGGAAAAAAGGAAAAGAAGAAAAGGAGAAGGGAAAGGAAAGGAGAAAAGGGAAGGGAAAGGAGAAAAGGAAAAAAGGAAAAGAAGAAAAGGAGAAGGAAAAGGAAAGGGAAGGGAAAGGAGAAAAGGAGAAGGAAAGGAAATGGAAAGGAGAAGAGGAAAAGGAGAAGGAAAAAAGGGAAAGAGAAGGAAAAGGAAAGGGAAAGGAGGGAAGGGAAAGGAGAAAAGGAAAAGGGAAAAAGAAAAGGGGCAGAGTCCCCTCCCTGCCCACAACCCACCAAGCCACCCTCGTTGTTAGTGTCTCGGTGCTCTCATGCAGAACAGAGCTCTGTCTGTGAGTGATGGGTGGGGAGCAGAGGGGTGACCCAGCGAGGTTTTTTTTGCTCCTGGATGCACGGATGGAACTCCTCATCTCCAGCTGTGTTGGAGTCTTTAAGGACATTTAGGTTCAGTGGGGCTGGCACAGGTGCCCTAATCCCACTCCCCGGGCACGGGGCAGAGGGAAGGAGCAGCACCTCATCCTCCCCCCTCTTCCCTTCCCCAAAATCCCCTTTTCCCCCCGCTCAGGGGAGAGGTTCTTCGACATCGACAGCGGCCGGAACGCGCCCCTGCACTCCCCGCCCACCGAGCACTACACCATCGTCTTCAACACCTTCGTCATGATGCAGCTCTTCAACGAGATCAACGCCCGCAAGATCCACGGCGAGAGGAACGTCTTCGAGGCCATCTACCGCAACCCCATCTTCTGCACCGTGGTGCTGGGCACCTTCACCGCCCAGGTGACTGTCACAGCATCCCACAAATGACTCCATGTTGCTCTCTTTTGCTTTTCCTCCTGCCCGGCCAGGGTGTGACTCTTGTCTCCTGCGCTGCAGATCGTCATCGTGGAGTTTGGTGGGAAGCCCTTCAGCTGCTCCGGGCTCACGCTGAGCCAGTGGTTCTGGTGCATTTTCATCGGAGTGGGAGAGCTCCTGTGGGGCCAGGTAAGGGCCAAGCCTGAAATCCCGCCCTGTCTTCCCCTCCCTGCCCGTGTTCTCCCTGGTTTTTCTCCAGGGCAGCTCTTTAGGGAGGTGTTCAGGAAGGGGGTGATGCCCCACCCCACCCCAGCAGCCAGGAGAGGAGGTGGCTCAGACCCTCCTCATTCCCACCCTGCTGCAGAGGGGCACACCCAGCAGTGACAGTGACAGTGACAGTGACATTCCCGCTGGGTCCTGGCAGCTCCCCGAGGCTGCTGGCACTGCCAGGACCTCAGGCTAACGCCCCTGCATGTCCCCAGCTGATCTGCACCATCCCAACGAGCCACCTGAAGTTCCTGAAGGAAGCCGGGCACGGCATCACCAAGGAGGAGATCCCCGAGGAGGAGCTGCCCGAGGACGTGGACGAGATCGACCACGCGGAGATGGAGCTGCGGCGGGGGCAGATCCTCTGGTTCCGGGGGCTCAACAGGATCCAGACCCAGGTACCGGGGGGCAGCGGGGCCGGGGGGGCTCTGCCTTCTCTGTCTCCTCCTGTCTCTCCCTCTGCAGGGGCTCTGTCTGCGCAGAGGTGACGGCTGCTGCTCGGAGGATGCCATCACCTCCCAGGCCAGGCTGCCACTGCCTGTGCCTTTCCAGGGGACCAGGCCAACCTGGATTTTTGGGACAGCTGGGGGTCGGGGGGGGTGAGGCTGTTCTGCTGCAGGCGCTGTCCTGCCGCCCAGCAGGAGGCTGGATGTGCTGCTGGTGGTCACCTGGGCAGCACAGGAGGCTGTGAGGGAGCCACCCCGGGCTGTGCTGTGCTCCTGCTGGGGTGCTGTTCCCAGTGGCAATGTGGCCAGCAGGGATTTGCCAGCACTGTGCTCCCTGTGCCACCCCTCTGTGCCACCCCTCGTGCTCCACACCCGGAGCTCTCAGCCCCACGGCACAGAAGGGGGAGAAAATCTCTCAATCTTGTTTTTACAGCCGTTGGTTTTCCCTGAGGTTTTTTTGCCTGATTTTTTTTCCTTTTTTTCCCCATCCCCAAAAGGGTGGGGTTTTTTTTTTGCTCCCACCAAGCAGGGAGAGCTCTGTGCTCCTCACTTTCCCTGGAGGCCAGGGCAGAGCTGTGCTACGAAGGGAAGTCCTGGTGTCCCCGGGCATGAAGGGACAAATGGACAAAGGGCCACCTTTGTTCCTCCTCCTTGCTGTCCCTGTGACAAACAAACAGCCCAGGGGACAGGGGGCAGAGGTAGCTTCCTTTCTCCTCTGTGAGCTGTCACCTCCACGGTGTCACCTCGATGGCTTCGAGGTGAAGCTCAGCCTCGACTCCCAGCTGGTTGTGAGCACCGAGGGGCAGCCGGGCTTCTCGTGGGGGTAACCAGTGCTTCACTCACGTGAAAAACATGCTGGGAGCTTCCAGGAACTTCTGGGAGCGGTCCAGGTGGAAATCTGGGAGCTCTGAAGGGCTGCAGTGCCAGAGGTGTCCCTGGGGCCAAGCCTGGAGCTTCCCTGTGGTGGAGCTGAGCTGAGCTCCTGCCACGTGAGAAACGCTCCTGGCTGCTGGAGCCTCTGCAGGGTCCAACCTTTCAGACTTGGGGTGTCTGAAAAGGGCACAGGGCTCTTCCCCCCAGGCCAGGGGAAAAAAAGGGAGATCAGAGCTGGGCAGGAGCAGAGCTGTGTGTGAAACACCTCCTCAGCCAGAGCTGGGCTGGAGGAGGTGTCCAAGAGGGCTGGCGTGACCCAGCCACAGAGTGCCCAGGAAGCCACGCTGGCCCCCGGATGCTGCTTGGGACACAACACCCATGGGGTGCATCCCCAGCAGCCCTGGGAGAGGGGCTGCAACATCTCCTGCTGCCACGGGAGCTGTGGGGAGCCCACGGAGCGGCCCCACAGCAGCCCCACAGGGCTGGGGCACCAGGAGCCCTTTCCCACCGGCTGCCCACTCTCACCTCTGCCCACCCTCTCTGTCTCTCTCTGCTCCTCCTGCAGATTTTCGTCATCGCCCCAGGTGTTTTCCTCTGCCGCTGCCTCCCACCCACCACAGCCTTTTTTTTCCGGGTGGGGGGCTCAGCCCTGCTGCTCTGGCTGCCGTGGGAAGGGCAGAGCCGGGCGCTCTCTCTGCTCCCCCCCACAACACCACCAGCAAAACCCCACCTGGGTTTGGGGGAGCGTGGGGGTGGTGGTGGCGGGGGTGGCCTCTCTCCTCTTTCCTCCTCCTCTTCCTCGCCTCTCCATCCTCCTCCTCCTTCCTTTGCTGTCTGTGTGTCTGCCCGGCCTCCCTGCTCCCACCTCCCCCTGTCCCTGTCCCTGTCCCTGGCCGGGCGTCGCTATCTCACTCTCTGGTTCTTTGCAGATGGACGTAGTTTACACATTCCAGACCGGCGCCTCCTCTTTGCAGGGAGCCCTCAGGAGACAGCCTTCCATCGTGAGCCAGCACCACGATGTAAAAAATGTTTCTAGCCCAACCCATGTAGCTCTTTCCTCCGTCAATTCCACTCCCACCACTTCTGCTGTTGCTGCTGCTGCTGCATCTCCTCCTGCGGGCAGTGAGTGATGGTCTATTACAATGCATGACTTCTAATAACCACAGAGAGCACCTGCACCCACCTAACCCCGCCTGTTCTCTCTCCCTCTCAGCCTTGACTCGCACACTCAGTCCCAAAACCTGAAGGACGGGGCGGGAAAACCGTTCAAACCCCCCAGTTTTTATGCTGTTTAACAGAAGTTACCAACCTTCCTGGTCCTTTTCCCCCCTCCTCCCCTCCCAGTTCCTCGTTGCTTCCTCCAGTTTTACCTCTTCTCCTCCTTTGCAGGGCTGGTGTTTGAGTCCACCCTCCTGAGGGCGGGACAAAATTGGCGCTCCTTCCTCAAAAAGCCCCGAGTTCACGAGCATTGCTGGGAGAAGGGCAAGGCTGAGCCCAAACCCTGCTGGTTCTCACCACTGCCCGGCCCTGGCACACCCCAGGGATGGGCAGAGGCCTTGCCTGGCATCTCTTTTGGAGGCAGAGTGGCCGCTGGGGCTGTCCCCAGGGCTGGCTGAGCCACGAGGAGTGGAGGGACAGGCAGGATTTGCTCCTGCCGTGGGTGCTGCCTGTGGGTGCCCTGCCCGTGGCTCAGCTGGTGACACCTCGGGGCTGCTGTCCCCTTCTGTGTCCCCACCTGGGGACTTGCATGGCCTGGGGACAAAGCTGAGCCATCCCTGTGCTGCCCTGGGGACATCCCTGGGGCTCTGTGGGGACATCCCCGGGGCTCTGCTGGTGCCCAGGGCAGCCGGAGGATCCTCGGTGCCCACCTCGCTCTGCACACTCTGGATCTCCCGGGGTGTGCAGACACTGCTCTGCATGGAAACGGGCATGGAAAACAATTCCTGCTGGATCCCAGTGGGAATTCCTGACCCTGGATCTGCCCCTGGGTTTTCAAACCCCCCCAAAAAAAGGCCCTGCCCTGGTGCAGAGCCCCTCTGTGTGTTGATCGTGGGCTGCTCTGCACAGGCTGGATCCCAGGGTGTGCAGACACGCAGCTGTGCATGGAAACGGGCATGGAAAACAATTCCTGCTGGATCCCAGTGGGAATTCTGGATCCTGGATCTGCCCCTGGGTGTTCAGACCCCCCAAAAACGCCCTCTCTGTGTTGATGGTGGGCTGGACCCCAGGGTGTGCAGACACACAGCCGTGCATGGAAATGGGCATGGAAACCTCATTCCTGCTGGGTATCAATGGGAATGCTGGATCCTGGGTTTCCAGACCCCCCCAAAAAAAGCCCTGTCTGATGTCAAGCCCCTCTGTGTGTTGGTTGTTGGGGCTGGTGAGCACGTGGCCGTGGGTTCTGTCTGCAGGCTGGGAGCAGGGAGTGTGTCTCTGCTGGATAATTGGCTTTTTTATTGCACAGTCACTTATCCGCGTTCTCCTCTGATTAGAGAAATACCCTCGGTGACTTTCTGGAGAGCTTTCATGCTCTGCTGTTTATGCACTGTGGGGGAGGAGAGAGAATTTGGGATAATTTTGTTTTCTCTCTGTTTAGCTGACTCTGAGGCTGGCAGCTGATTGAGTTTAACCCCAGCCATTCTGGAGCAGCACAGCTGCCTCCTGCATCTGGGAAAACCTCCAGGAATTTCCTACTGGAATAAAAATCTGCTTAGAGGGGCTCAGAGCAGAGGGTTTGGGGCGGGGGGGGGGGGGATGAGACCAAAATGCAGCTTTTTTGCAGTCTGTGGATCCACGTTTTCCCCCCATTTTGCAGCGAGGGACTAGAAAACTTGGATAGCTCGTGCAGCCTTCACCAGGAGCTACCCCCAGGTCTCCAAATCTTCCCGCTGCTCTCTTGCCTGGATTTCTCTCGTTTCCCTCTGCTGCTTCCCTCTTCTCCCCAAAGCTCCTCTTCCCTCCACGCAGATCCGTGGTGTCCCTCTCCCGTGGATGAGTTTTTCCAGGGCTGGACTTGCTCTGTGTGTCCCTCCTGGAATGGCTGGAGGGGCCTGGGGAACGATGCTCAGGTTTTTGCAGGAATTCTGCCCTGGGTGGAGGGAGCTGGGCAGAGCCAGCAGGGCCGGGGGGGTGTAGCTCGCCTGGGGCTCGCCCAGCACGTGGAAGTTTCACGTTTCACTGAATTCCAAGCCTGGAGGTTGCATTTGAAGTTTCCAGGTGGAGAGGAGGCGGGAGCTGGGCCGTGGGAGGGAGGGAGGGAGGGAGGGGCGGCTCCAGCCTGGAATTCAGCTCTGCTGCCTCATTCAGAACACATTTCCTCGCTGTTCCCGGCCTTTGAGGAGGGAACAGCTGAATTCATCTCGCAGCAGGCGATGGAGAAAGGAGGAAAATCTGAGGCAAGCTGCAGCAGGAGCTCCTTGAGGGGGCTGAGAGGGGCTGAGCAGGAAACTGAGCACAGATTTGCCTGGAATTGCTCCAGGGAGCCTTCCCTGCTGCTCCCAGCGGTGCTGGACAGACCTGCAGTGCTCTGGAGGTGGGACAGGAGATCTCCTGGTCCCACATGAGCTCTGCTCCACGGAGCTGAGGCTTCTCTGGAGCTGCTCCTAAACCTGAGCCTGTAGATGCCACCACCTCATGGCTCTGGCAGTGTCCTCAGCCACCACCTCATGGCTCTGGCAGTGTCCTTGGCCACCACCTCGTGGCTCTGGCAGTGTCCTCAGCCACCACCTCATGGCTCTGGCAGTGTCCTCGGCCACCACCTCATGGCTCTGGCAGTGTCCTCAGCCACCACCTCGTGGCTCTGGCAATCTCTGGGCTGTCCTTGGCCACCACCTCATGGCTCTGGCAGTGTCCTTGGCCACCACCTCATGGCTCTGGCAGTGTCCTTGGCCACCACCTCGTGGCTCTGGCAATCTCTGGGCTCTCCCTGGCTTTGTTGGATTCATTATCCCTGATTCAATTGGGTTTTTTTAGGGGTCAGGACTTGCTGTTCTCAAGTCACTGCTGATGATCAGTCTGAGGTGGCCTCGCTGGTGTTCCTTGTCCTCTGTGCATTCAGCTGAATTTCCCCAGGGTCATCAGTGCACAAATCCAGCTCTGAATTGGTTCCCAGCTCCCTCAAATTCCCATTTTTCCAGACCAGTGGTGCTCCAGCGCTGGGGATACCCGGCCCAGGCTCATCCCCTGGTGTCTGTGCTCCAGCTGGGCTGTGTGTGCCCTGCTCCCTGTGCAGGAGCTCCTGGGGCTGCTCCCAGCTGGGATGAGCCCAGCCCGTGCCAGGAAATGCCTCCTGATCCTGAGCCAGGTGCAAAATGAACTTGGAAGGGCATCCCTGCTGAGAGGGGGCAGGGAGAACTTCCAGGGTTCCAGGTGCAAGGAGGGAATTCCCTGCTCTGGTTCTGTGGGATCAGAGATCCTCAGGAGGTGTTTGGCTGTGCTGGGGGGTGAATTCCAGGGACAGCTGAAATAAAGGGACAGTTTAGCCCAGCCCATCTCACCAGGGTTTGGAGTGAGGTCTGTGCTCCCCCACCACAGAGGAGGCAGAACGCAGCTCCTGGTTTCCTCTACCACCAAGGGGATTTCTGGATCGTTCCCCCTCCAGCTCTGCTCTCTCCCCTCCCTCAGCTGGGGAGGGTTCCCACAGGGATGCTGCTCCCCTGCCCCTCCTGTGGGATCTGTGGATCTCCTCCCTTTGGTGCTGCAGTTTCAGCCAGGGGGATACCAGGGAGCAGGCAGGGGATGTTCCTCAGGGCTGGGGAGCAGGTGGAGGCAGCTGAGGAGGAGCAAAGCTCCTTCTGCAGGGCAGCAGACCGAGCACAATGACTGAAATTGCTCCAGGGAGCTTTCCCTGCTGCTTCCAGGGGTGCTGGACACATCTCCAGGGGTCTGGAGGTGATTCTGTGGGAGAGGAGATCTCCTGCTCCACAGAGCCGAGGCTTCTGCTGCTTCCCTAAAACCCCAGCAGAGCTGGGACGTGACCCTGGTCACCCACCTGATCCAAAATCTGTGAGCTGGAAGGGTTTGAGGCTGGAATTGCAGAGGATCTGGAGGGGGCAGGGAATCCACTGGCAGCCACCATCCAGGCGTGTTCCCAGAGCTCTCCCTTGCAGTGCAGAGCCATCCCCTGGTGCTCCAAGCCAAGGCCCTGGATCTCCTGCCTGAGCCTGGCTTTTGGTGGAGCTGCCCCACGCGGGTTTCCCAGGATTGTGGGTGTGGCTGGAAACCCTTTAAAATCCCCAACAGAATCTGAACTGATCCCCAGCTCCATCAAATTCCCATTTTTCCAGGCCAGTGGAACTGCCTTTAGAAATCACTGGGTCTCCTGCAGGCACAGGGGAGGATCCAGAGCAGTGTGGGGAAACCCACCCAGACCTGGCCCTTCCCCTGGGTCCGGTCCCCTCCCCACAGCACCCACCTGGACCTCGTGCTTCCCACGGGCTCCAAAACACCTGGAGACACCTTTGGGAACCCCCAGGGGCGTAGGAAGGACCCTGCCCCACCCCACCCACGGCTCCCAGGGTAGGCTTTGCCCCCGCTCTCTGCCTAACCCACCTCTTTTTGGAGCCCTGGTTCCCCCCACCTCGTTGTCCTCGTTGTCCGTCCACCCCGAGGCACCTGTGCACACACACACACACACACACACACACACAGACTTAACGAGCGACTAATTAACGCTAATTTTGGCTTCCGTCCAGCCACAGTGGTGATGTTTGGGGTGGTGGTTTCCAGTCGTCCTGTGTCTTTTCTTGCAGCTTCTGGTGGGTTCCCACCACCCCCGTAGTGCCTGACTCTGACCCCAGTTCACCGTAGATGTCTCATTTTTGACTGAGCTGTCTTGTTCAGTGGTGATTTTTTTTTTGTTGCCTGTGGTCATGCCGTTTTCGTTTTTGTTTTTTTTTTATTTTGTCGTTTGGTGGTTGTCTCTCATCGTTTATTTTCACTTCCTCCCTCACGCCCTGCCCCTCTGGCAGCCCGACTGACCCCTGTTTTTTCTTCCCCCGCCTCCCCGCGCCGCCCAGATCAAAGTGGTGAATGCGTTCCGTAGCTCCCTGTACGAAGGCCTCGAGAAACCCGAATCCAGAAGCTCCATCCATAACTTCATGACTCACCCGGAGTTCATCCTGGAGGAAGACGAGCCTCGGACACCATTCCTTGACGGCGCCGAAGACGAGCCCGAGCCCGACGGACTCCGAACGCGAGGTGGGGGCGGCCTGGCGGGGCCCGCGGCCCTCAACAGGAACAACAACGCCCTGGACAGCGAGTTCAGCTTCCCCGAGCCCGGGAGCCCCTTCCACAGCCTGGAGACCTCCGTTTGACCTTGGAACTTGGAATTCCTCCCCCTCCTCATCCTCATCTTCCTCATCCTCCTCGTCCTCCTCGTCCACCTGGGCCCCTGTGTGACGCCAGCACCAGTAACTGATCACACACTGCGCTCACTCCGTGTCAAACTGCTCATGCCTGTATCATCATCTGGGTTTTGTTGGGGTTTTGTTTTTTTGCTGGGGGTGGTGGGGGTTTATCTGTTTTTTTCTTTTTGTTTTGTTTCTTTTTTTTGTTTTTTTTTTAACCATTCTTTAGCAGTGGGAACCAGAGTACCACCACGCTGGGTGTTGGGAGAGAGGCTAAGCCAAAAAACCAAAAAAAAAAGCCAATGGTGCATCTCCATCCCTGATTTTCCGTGGTACTCACCCAGGGGAAGCTGCCAGGTTCTTTCCTCGCCAAGAGTTGGGCTCCAGGCACCTGGAGCCAGGGGGTTTTCACTTTGGAAAAATGCATGTTCCAAGGAAATTCGAATTGTTGTAGTCTTACACGCCCTCAGCCCGAAGGCTGGGGGTGCACTTGTGACTTGATTTTATTTAAAATTTTTTTTTTTTGGTGGGGTTTTTTTTTCCACTTGTGGTTTTTAGGGTTTTTTTTCTTCTGACATTGGGGTTTGCTCTTTGCTTGTGGGATTTGCCCCCTTACCCAGAGGGGCAGTCACCGCTCCAGTGCGAAAAATTAAGGATTAAACTACAAACTCCCAGCCAGGGGAAGGCGTTTACTCCAAGGCTGAGAGATCCAGGGATGCCCACCAGTCTTCCACCTCTGAAAAATGGTACCTGGGCTTTTCCCAGCTCCCCCCCTCTGCGTGTGCCCACAACGTTTTTCTCTCTCTGCTTCCAAACTGGGAGATGAGGAATGAAGGTGGCTTGGAGGGGAGAGATTCTGATTTTCCTGCAAAGGTGGAGGTGAAACCACCAGGGGAAAGGTGGAGAGAACCCCCCCCGGTTGTGAGGGACTCAGCTTCTTCCTCTGAGGGATTTTAGGAGAGGCCTCTCTGCTGCTCTTGGTCAGGGGGGGAAGCTCCTGGTGAGAGGATTTTTGCAGCTCTCCCAGCTCCTGCCCTGCCGAGCAGAGGGATTTTTTGCCCTCCCTCTGTGCTCTGGGGGTGCCAGCACCCCTCAGCCTGGCAGGGCCGGCTCCAGGGAAGCGCTGAGGGATCCGGGAGGAGGCTCCAGCTGTGCCCACGAGCCCTGGGAGGCTGAGTGGAGAGAACACTCAGGGCACAGCGGGTCCTGAACGCTGGCAGGGATCAATCCAGCTGTCTCACCATCCCGTGGAAGGCAGGGAGGCCCGTGGATGATCCCTGATTTTCCTGGAGGTTTGGCTTGGATGGCTGCAGGTCTTCCAGAGAAGAAGGTGCTGCTGGAGGCTCGGCCTCACTTCGCTGCTTTTTTTGGAGCCCTCGAGCCCTGCCTGACCTCCACCTGCTGGGAATCATCCGGTGAGAGTCCCTTTCCCTGGAGTTGGCTCTGGATTGTCCCTCTGGCCACCCCTGGAGCAGGAGGCAGGGCGTGGGCCTCTCCTTCCCCTGCTGGTTGTGACCTCTGCCACCTCCTCTCCTCTCCTCCATCCATCCCCTCTGGCTGGCTTGGCAGCAGAGGGAATGTTCTGGAAGCGCCCACCCGAGGTCATTCCCATCCCTGGGAGCACAGAGAATCCCATTTTTTAATTTTTCTTTTTTGGGGAAAGGCTGGGTCTGGCTGGGTTCTCCTCCCCTTTCCCCGTCAGGAACGCACAGCGGAATCTCCCGTGCCTTTGTCCGAGCACTGCCTGCAGCACCTCCTGCCACGCCAGGGCCCAGATCTTTGCCAAGAGTTTTTTGAAGTGTTCCTTAAAAACCACAACACACAAACCAAGTGTCTTTGCCCCTCCCCGGCACCGCCTCGTCCTTCCTGGCTGGGAGGAGGAGGAGGGAAGGACGAGCTCGTTCCTGCTGAGGAAAGGTTCTTAAAATCCCAAAAATCCTAAAAATCCCAAATATCCCAGTGTCCCACCCTGGTGCTGGCGAGCTGGGCTTTGTTCACTGCCAACAGCAAGAGGAAATTGCCACCACTGCCCGTCCCCAGTGCAAAATTCAGTGTCCACCCCATGCCCGGCTCCTCCTTCCCTCCCTCCCCCCCAAAAAATAACCCAGGGGAGTGAGGGGATTTTGGGTTGAACACCAGGAAAAACAAACAAAAATAAAACCCCAAACGAGGGGTGGTTTTGGGGTTTTGGTTCTGTGCTAAAGGTGACGTTGCTTAAAAAAAAAACCAACAAAAAAAAAAATCACTTTTTCTATTTTAAATACTTGCAAAAAAAAAACCAAAAAAAAAAATATATATATGGTGTTCTTACAAGCTTACATAAATATTTATTAAATACTTTTTGGGGGATGCACCGATTTTTTTTTTTCTTTTGATATTTTTTTTTAATACCTCAGACCTGTTGAAAAAAATAGAAAAAAAGAAAAAGGAAGAAAGACTCAAACCAACAACAACTTCAAGCCAACTTTGGAGGTTCTCAAAGTCACTCCCAGAAATCTGTGACTGGCAGGGGTTTGCCACAAAGGGTCTGGTTGTTCCTTTAGTTTGCTCTATTTTTGTCATTCTAGTTTTCCATTTTAGGAGCGGGGGGAAGGGAGAAATAATGCTATATAAATATTATGCAAAAAAAAAACAAAAAAAAGAAAAAAAAAAGGAAAAAGAAAAAAAATCTAGTTTTCTTTAGCTCAGAAACTGATATTTTTACGTCAGCCATATGTATTTTGTTTAAAGAAAAGAAAGAAAATAAAGAAATCTCGAGTCCCGCCGCTGCGTGAGGGCAGTTGCAAGGGACCCTTTAATTAATTCCGTGGATTAATTAATTCAGCCATCGGATGCCAGTCAGCTTCCTTTTCTCTGAGCAGCCATCTTTCTACTAGACGTGAGTTGGATGACACAAATGGGGGTTTTTTTATATAAATATCTATAAATTATGTTGGTGTATGGCTGGTTGCTTCAAGTATAAATGTTTTCTTGTGCAGATTTCCTGTAAAGTTCTTTGGGGTTTGTTTTTTTCCTTTGGGTTAAGTTTCAGTGATATCCTGGCAGCAGCTGACTCTCGGCTTAAGTTATTGAGGACATTATATTAAAAAATAAAAAAAAGAGATTTGGGGGAGATTGGTGCTCCAAAAAAACAAAAAAAAAACAAAAGGCATGGTCGGCGGCACGGACTTTTGGGGACTCTCTGCAACATGCCTTGACTAGGGGGGAGATATAAATATATATATATAAATATATATTATTACGAATAATTTCTGGGTTTTTTTTTTTTTGCTTTGTTTGAACTGCCACGAGCGCGCACGGAGCAGGGGAGAGGGACAGCGCCCGTGCCCCCGCCAGGAAGCCAAGCCACCCCCTCCCCGTCCTCGCTGGGACTGCTTTTTGTGACTGAAAACACTCTCAAAACGTCCTCCTGCAGCCACTTCTGGATGCCAGCAGGGCCCCCTCCTCGGTGGTGAATTTTCCGTGGATTTTTCCGGATTTTCCGTGGATTTTTCCGGATTTTCCGTGGATTTTTTCCAGATTTTCCGTGGATTTTTCCGGATTTTTCCCTGGATTTTTTCTGGATTTTTCCCTGGATTTTTTCCGGATTTTCCGTGGATTTTTTTCCGGATTTTCCGTGGATTTTTCCGGATTTTCCGTGGATTTTTCCCCCCCCCCGTGGAATTGGCGGATTGGTACCAAAGACATCCCACCGCTGGCCAAGGTTCTCGCTTTCTCCTGCTGAGGTTTTTATGATTTGCACAGGGAGAAGGGTGTGGGGAGGGGGTTTAATTTCTTATTTTTTGTTCCCAGAAGGTTTTGTTGTTTTTTTTTTTTCCGTGCAATAAAGCTTCCGAGTGAAATTTTTTCCAGCCGATCTCAAGAAGGAAATAAATTAAATTGCATTTTTAGCCTGGGCGGCCTTGACGGCCTTTCCTCCCCCTGAGGCCTGGAGGGTTCAGCCTCTCTCTGAGGGTGACCTGAGGGGGAAAAATAAATTTAAAAAAAAAAAATCCCAAATGCAGGAGAGCATCCCCGAGGTGCCACTGCCACCTCAGGCACCACCCTGAGTCCGTGGCAGGTTTTTGTCCCTCTTGAAGGACACCTGGGCCTGCATCGCTTCTGCTCCTTCCACAACCCCTCGTGGAGCTCTGAGCCCCCAAAACGCCCTCCTGCACCCCCAGGTGTCCCCTCGGGGCACAGGGATGTGGGGGAAACTTTTTCCTGCTCCTTTTCCACCCAAACGAGGGGGATTTGGGCACCTTTTCCTCTCCAGCATCGTCCCCCCTCACCCTGACCCTGCTCTCCCCAAATCCAATTTTCATCCAGCAAAGCCCATGGCTAAAACTGCCTTTAGTTTATTTCCTCCCCTTCAATAAATATATATATATATACAGTCTGAACTCAGCATTTATGTGTGTGTATATATATTTATCCAACGCTCTCACAAAACAAACAAAACCTTTCTTTCGAAGAGGGCACGTGGAGCCGAGTTTTTCTCTTTTTTTTTTTTTTTCCAGTAACTCAGTATAATAAGCACTGGTATTTTTGTATAAAAAACGGGAGAGTGAAAAAAAAAAGAAAAAAAAAAAACAAACAACCAAAATACAAAACAAAAGACTGAATATTATGTGGTATGCATGACATTAAAAAAACAAAACAATGGTGGTTTCAAAGCAATATGTACCCTGGTGTGTTTGCCATATCCTAGAGTCCAGCTTCAAGTGCACCTGATCTGTATTGCATTTTGATATTAATCTCTATGTACAATGTTTTGCATGTAATTTATATGGATCTTGGGAGAAAAAAAAAAAAAAAAGGAATCTGAATGAATTGTCCGTTGGTTTCTTCCGAGAAAACAGACTCCAGGCAGAGATAATCCTCCAAAGTGGAAGCAGCAGAGTGGTTGAGGGGTGGGGAAAAGGGGGTGCAGTAAAAAAAAAACCAAACAAATAATAAAATGAAGAGGGAGGAGGGGAACGGTTTGGAATCAATAAAGCTTTGGCTGTTGAGCAGAAACAACGCGAGTGCATCCGGAGAATAAAATGTGCCCACGTGTGACTGTGCCGTCCGTGTGTCCGGCAGCTCGGGGGGTCTGTCCCAAAGCCTCCCCCAGGAACGGCTCCATCCCTGTGGGGTGGAAGGAGGGGTGGGGATCCAACCCAAGCTCCCCTCAGCACGGGGTTTCTGTCATTTAGTCTCTCCTTCTTCCACTTTACCTCAAGGTAATGTCCCCAGATTGCTGCCAAATGCCACCCAAACGGAGCTGCTGGGCCCTGAGGGGCTGCCCTGGCTCGGGGATCCTCCCTTTCCCCATTCCCAGTGCTGGATGCTGAGGGGATCCTTGGTGGAGTTGGGATCTCCAGCTCCTTGGGATCAGCTTCGAGCTGCACCCTGCTTCCATACCCGAGAGTCCTTTCCCTCCAAAGAGGAATTTTGTCCAGAAAAATTCCTGGGAATTTTTTTTTCCTGGGAAATAAAAGCAAGCAACCCTTAAATCCTCTGATTCTCACTTAAATCCTCTGATTCCCACTTAACTCCTCTCATTCCCAAGCACTGATTGCACCAGAGCTGGTTTTTTAATGGAGAAGCAGCGTCTTCTCCAAGTCTTCAACACCACAGGGCCCTGATGAGAAAATCCCAGTGGGCTGGAAGAAAATTCCATCCCAAAGGTCTCCAAGCTGATCCTTGGAGCTGATTCCAAGGGGCAGGAGAATGGGGTGTAAAAGCTTTGTTGTGCAGTGTCACCCTCTCCTCTGCTTTCCCAGGCCATGCCCACAGCTCTTACACAAACACAACAGCCACAATTCTTTTTTTTTTTTTTAATAGTCTGGGCTTGATTAAAAAAAGAAAAAAAAAAGGGACTGGAAATTTAAAGTATCTTTTAGTTTGGAATTCGTATCACTGAGGCAGCGTGAGGGAGGGGATGGCACCTCGGGGGCTGCGGGCAGGGGGGGGATCTGGCAGGGAGTGTGGATCATTCTTGGGAAATTGGGAGGAATTTCCTCATGGAAAGGGTGGCCAGGCTTTGGAAGGGGCTGCCCGGGGACGTTTGGAGTCCCTTCCATCCCTGGAGGTGACAAGGAGGGACTGGAGGTGACACTGAGGGCTCTGCGGGATCGAGAACAGCTTGATCATCCTGGAGGGATTTTCCAACCTAAATTCTGTGGGCACGGGGCAGGACTGAGAAACACAACCCTATTCGCTTCATAAGGAAAAGCTTCACCCCCTTTTTGAAGCTTTTTGAAGGATTTTTAAAGTGCTGGGAACCAAAACACAAAACACAAAACTCACAACAATCCGCCTCACACTCGCGCCCGCCCTCTCCCTTCCTGCGGGGCGGCTGAAGCCGCTTCCGGCCGCCATCTTGGCAGCGGGCCCGCTGAGGCTGCGCGCGCGCCGGGCGCCATCTTTGAGCCGGGCAGCGGGGACACGGCGGCGGCGGCGGCGGTGGCGGCCCCGGCGGAGCTCGGCGGCGGCGGCGGCGGCGGCGGCACGGCGGCCCCCGGGGGCTCGGTAAAACTCCCCCATCGACCGTAAATAAGAGCGCTTCGGAGCCCCGCGGCGGCTGGTGGGGAGATGGGGGGGCGCGGGGGAGGGCTCAGCCCCGGCTCCTCCGCAGGCCGCGCGTCCCCCGCGCTGTCCCCACAGCGGGAGGGGGGCGCTGAGGGAGGGGGACCCCCGGGGTGAGGTGGGATGAGGTGGAATTTAGTGGGAATAAAGCCGGGATGAGGTGGGTTTCTGACCCCCGGGGGCTTTGAGGAGGGGGGAGCTGCGTGACCGCGGTAGGCCCGAGGCCTTTCCTTAAGGCTTGTCCCCCCCTCCCCTCCAAATTCGCGATCCCAGCGCAGGTCCTTTATAAATCTCCTCATTTTCAGGTAAAACCTCTTTCCTTCCTGTTGTAGCAACGCGGCTAAGGGCGATTTCTAACGTAGTCACCTAATTGCTCCTGCCTCCCTAAAGGAACTTCAGGGGCTGAGTAACTCTGGATGCAGCCGGGCTGAATTCCTCCGGCAGCTTGTTCAAACAACGCCACGCAGTGACATTTTTGTGCGTTTTTCTTGTTCTTTAAAGGTTGGAGCTGAGAGGTTTCTGCTTTCTGCCGTCGATTTTTGTTGTGGAAACGCCAAAAGGAGGTTTTTGGGTTTTTTTTTGGTCCTTGTTGCAGGAATCAGAGCCTCCGGGTTATTCCCAGAATTGCACTCAGGGGTCACACTGCCTAAATAAAACACGGCTTTATTTGGCTGTAAAAAATAATAATAAAAAAAAGATAATAAAAGGAGATTTCCTGGGGGATAAAAGGTTTTAGGGTTGAGTTTGGGCACACCTGAAGCAGAGCAGGTGAGCTGGAGGTGCTGCTGGGTTTATTTTCTTTAATTATTCCTGTTTTATTCAAGAGTGGATGTAGCAGCTTCCCTCGGTTTGGGGTTGATTCCTGAGGAGGAAAAGCTGGAGGGTAGTGAAAAAAAAAAAAAAGGCTTAAAAAGGCGGTTAAAATGTGGAATTCCTGGTGCTTTTCCTTCTTTGTCACCTGGTAAACAGGAGGTGAATCATCCAATGTCTTTGTCAGGAATTCAAGGCACAAATGAAGCAGCAGGAGAGGCTTTTCCAGGGAAATTTGGGGGCTTGAAATCCAAGAATTCCTCCCGGGGAGGTGCAGGAAAACTTCCCTTGGGTGTTTTTATTTCTTTTCCCTTTAAAAAAAAAAGTTTCTGTTGTTTTTTTGACCTGGTTTTTGCTCAGCTGCTGCATTTTTGACTTGTTTGATTTTTTTTTACAAATAATCGGTTTAAAAACGTTTTGTTACAAACATTTTAACGGAATTCTGCCCAAAAAAAAGGTGTTTAAAATCCCCATTAACTTTATTATTAATTTGAGACCTGCTGAGTGCACCAGAGTTACTCACTTTTATTCAAATATTTTTTTTTAATTGCCACCTTGAAACCAGTTTAAAATGAGAAAAAAAAAAAGTTTTTTAATGAACCTTTTTTATAATTAAATCACCTTGATGGAGTTTAGAACCCTGAGGGGTTTTTTTTTGGGGAGGGGGGGTTTGGTTGGATTTTTTTCCTTTGCTGTTTTTTATTTTCAAGGTTTTATTCCCACTCTTTTAACAAGAAACTGGAATATGGAAAAAAATGCTGATTTAGTTTCTAAAAGAATTAAATCTGAAGGGATTTTCTCTCTCCCCCAGAGGGTGGTGGATGTAGAAATGTTGCATTTTTAGCTGTGTCTGATTGCCTGAGGAGAGGAAATTCCAACCTTCCAGCCTGGGAATTCCTCCTGATTTGGGCTGGAATTCCAACTCCCACGGATTTCAGTGTTGGCTTGAGCAAACTGAAGAATTTGGGCTTGAAATTTCAGAGCACTGGGGAAAAATGTTGAACTTCCACAAGAAGGAGCTCCAGGAATTTTTAGGAGGAGATTCCCGGGAATCTCCACCAGCCCAAAATCTGATTTTTGAAGGTCCAAAAAAGTGAATTTAACCCCTTGGAGGTGGAAGAAGGGGGAGGGAACCCTGCACTTCATTTCCTCTTTTATTCCCTTTGTTAAAAAAAAAGTTAAAAAAACCCCAAACCAAACGGAACAACCAATCACTGATATGAGAACCCAACTTCCTCCTCTCTTTATTTTAGATTTGGGAAAATTCCCCTGGCCAAAAAAACCAAAAATATACATATATATATCCTGGGAAAATTCACTAGAGTTTGTGTGAGTGAAAGGTTCCAACTGTTCCTTCTTAACCTGTAAAGAATTTCAATTTCCTTCAGTTTTGTCCTCCCCAAAGAGCCAGAAATCCTTTGCACAGCAGTGTCAGAGGGGTAAAATTGACTTTTATTTGGGTTTTAGCTGGTTTGGTTGGAGGTTGTGTGGAAAAGAGCCCTAAAATTCTGATTTTTAGGAGAATATCTAAAAGAAAAGTGTGATTCACTTAAAAAAAAAGCAGAATAAAAGCAATTTTTGGTGGCACCAATCAGCTGCTGAATTGGATCCGTGGCGAGATAATGATGGACAAACGGATTAGGGAACAGCACAAAAGGCAAAACTGTAATACTGGATGGAAACCCCAAGTAATTCCTGACCCAGATTCCCAATCCCTGCTTCCCACAGCTTTTCCTTGGATGAGGGACAAAGCCATTCCCCAGGGATGGATGGGTGTGTTTGTCCCCCTGTCCCCAAATCCCCTCATCCCAAATAATCTCATTTTCCCCCTCATTTCCTCTCGATGCCCAAATTGCCCAAAATCCCTGGGTTTTGTTGGTTTTTTTGCTGGTTTTCTCCTGGTTCTGCTGTCCCTCCCTCTGGTGGGGTGTGTATAAACACATCTCTGGGTTTATACACACAGAATTTGGGGGGTTTGTTGTTGTTGTTGTTGTTGTTTTTTGCTGTACAGGTCATAAAGGCGGGGGAAGGTTTTTTGTGTTTTCTTAATAGGTGAAGAGATCTCGGAAGACCCGAAATTGCAACTTACTGAATTAAATAATTAAAAAAAAAAAAAAATTAAAAAAAAAAAAAATTTAGAGATTTCCCCAGCTGTGGAAGATGGAGCCTCATTTTTTGCAGCCACTTTGAATCCTGAGTTCATCTTTTAAAAAAAAAAAAAAAAAAAAGGCGCTGGGGCTTTTTATTTTTTAATTTTTTTTGTTGTTGTTGGTTATTTTTTTGGTTTTTTTTATTTTTTTTATTGGAAGAGCTAAAATATCCCTGGCTGTCTCCACTGTGCCACTTTTCCAATGGACTCAATTCCTCCATTAGTTGTCAGATTGTTCTGAGAGCACCTCAGAGTTTGGAGTTGTTGGCTGAGAGGTTCCCTTGGAATTGTCAGGAGGAAAAAAAAAAAACAAAAAAAAAAAAAGGAAAAAAAAAAATTCTTTCTGCCCCTTTGTTATTCATTCACGGACTCCTTCGGCCTACAGGAGAGGGGAACTGCATGGCTGGGAAGATCAAAGCCTGTGCTCAACGTGGCCAGGTGGGTGAGCTCCTAAAATCCCTTGGGATTGGGAAAAAAAATCCAGGATGTGGTGCTTGGATATCCTGGAAATTATCGTGGAAATTATCCCTGCCCTGTAAAAATCCATTCATCCAAATATTCCCAATTAATGTTTCAAAATCCATTATTAAAGCTTGGTGTTGGGATATTCTGTTGTGTGATGTTATTATGTAATTGTTATTAATATCTGATTATTATTAATATCTGATTATTGTCAATATCTATTTCTTTTTAAAATGGAATTTTAGACAATTTCAGCTCCGTTGTTGTGCCCAGCTGATTTCCAGTCCTTACCTCCCTCCAAAGATAAATGGATTAACAGGGAGCAGCTCTAAAAATCCCAATTTTTGTTCCTGCTGCCTTACTTTAGGGTTACTTTTAAAAAGAAGCTGTCACTGCTAAGCCAGCAGAAGCCTTTGAAGAGAAGCCAATTCTTGCCCAGGCTGGAGGAGAACCCTGAGAGGGAGCAAACCCTGAGCTTTGCCAAGGATTTCTGCAGCATGTCCAACCAGGGAGACGACTGCTACTTCTACTTCTATTCCACCTGCAACAAGGTGAGTTCGGGTCTAAATCCCTCTGGAGTTGCTTCAGTCCCTCTTTAATTCCCAGGCAAAGAGCAGGAAGAGTGAAGAAACAAATTCCTCTTAATTAATTACTCAGCTCCCAGTTCTGAAAACTGGGTTTTTTTAACCTGTGTGCTTTTCCCATCCCATTTTTTAACCTGTGTGATTCTCTTTTCCAACCCTATTTATTTTTTAACCTGTGTGCTTTTCCCACCCCATTTTTTAACCTCTGTCCTTTTCTTATCCCATTTTTTTAACCTGTGTGATTCTTCTTTCCAACCCTATTCATTTTTTAACCTGTGTGCTTTTCCCATCCCATTTTTTAACCTGTGTGATTCTCCTTTCCAACCCTGTTTATTTTTTAACCTGTGTCCTTTTCCCATCCCATTTTTAACCTGTGTGATTCTCCTTTCCAACCCTGTTTATTTTTTAACCTGTGTGCTTTCCCCATCCCATTTTTTAACCTGTGTGCTTTTTCCATCCCATTTTTTAACCTGTGTGATTCTCCTTTCCAACCCTGTTTATTTTTTAACCTGTGTGCTTTCCCCATCCCATTTTCTAACCTGTCTGCTTCTCCTTTCCAACCCCTTTTACTTTTTGAAGCTGAGTGGAGTTTTTACCCTTTTTTTTTAATTTTTTTTTTGCTGATTTGCTGTGGATTTCAGGGAGATTCCTGCGCCTTCCGCCACTGCGAGGCGGCGCTGGGCAGCGAGACCGTCTGCACGCTGTGGCAGGAGGGCCGATGCTTCAGGAATGTCTGCAGGTTCAGGCACATGGAAATCGATGTGAGTGCTCCCTAAAAACCCTCTCCTCAGCCCAAAAAAACCCTGGCAGAGCTTCCCAGGGGTGTAAGGGGGATAAATGTCCTTTTCCAGCAGGGATTTTGGTTATCCGAAGGGAAAAAATGGGATTTTTAATTGGATAAATTGGATTTTAATCCAGTAAATTGGATTTTTAAGGTGTTTCTCAGCAGGAAATGTTTGTATTAAGTGCTGTTACACACAGGATTTTTGCCAGAGCACCCACGTGGATCCCACTCCTTAAATCTGGTGGGAAACACATTCCTGAGAGCTGGAAAATGGCCCTGGATTTTCCTCCAAAACTTTATCCTGAACTCTTGGAATTATACAGAATAGGAACAAAAAAACAGATGGGAAGGAGCTAAATCTCCTGAAAGATAAATTCAGGTAGATTTCACCAGCAATTGAAATCTGAAAATTGAAATTTTTCCCTGTGAATAATCCTGTTATTTTGGATTTTGTATTTTGTATTAATTTAACTCTGCGATAGCGTCCTGCCATTTCCAGCTGAACGACAGGAAGAAAAATCCAGATGAATTCCATTTTCCCAGCCTCCAAAACCTTCCCTGCAGCCTGTTGAGATGCAAGGGGGGCTTCCCTGAGCTTGGCTTTGTGGTTTTCCCCTCAGAAAAAGCGCAGTGAGATCGCCTGCTACTGGGAGAACCAACCCGGGGGCTGCCAGAAGCACAACTGCGCCTTCCACCACACCAAGGGGCGCTACGTGGACGGGCTCTTCCTCCCCCCGAGCAAAAGTGAGTTTCCCACCTCCTTTTCCCTCAAAATAGCCAAGAATTCGTGCTGGGTATTCCTTGAAATTGTGTGGATGGGCTCTTCTCACCTCTGAGCAAAAATGGGGTTTCTGTCTCCTTTTTTCTTTGAAATACCAAGAGTTAATGGGGAATGTTCCTACATGGATGAGCTCTTTTTTCCCCTGAGCAGAAGTGAGTTTTCCACCTCCTTTTTCCTCAAAATAGCCAAGAATTCATGGGGAATATTCCTACATGGATGGGCTCTTCCTACCCCTGATTAAAAGTGAGTTTTCCAACTCCTTTTTCCTCAAAATATCCAAGAATTCGTGCTGGGTATTCCTTGAAATTGTGTGGATGGGCTTTTTCTTCCCCTTAGCAAAAGTGAGTTTTCCACCTTCTTTTCCCTTGAAATGTTCAAGAATTCATGATGAATATTCTTTAAAATTGTGTGGATGGGCTCTTCTTACCCCTGAGCCAAAGTGAGTTTTCCAACTCCTTTTTCCTCAAAATAGCCAAGAATTCATGGGGAATACTCCTACATTCATGGGCTCTTCCTTCCCCTGATTAAAAGTGAGTTTTCCACCTCCTTTTTCCTCAAAATACCCAAGAATTCGTGCTGGGTATTCATTAAAATTGTGTGGATGGGCTCTTCTCACCCCTGAGCAAAAGTGGGGCTTCTATCTCGTTTTTCCTTTGGAATATTCCTACGTGGATGGGCTCTTCCTTCCCCTGATTAAAAGTGAGTTTCCCACCTCCTTTTTCCTCAAAATATCCAATAATTAATGGGGAATATTCCTACGTGGATGGGCTTTTTCTTCCCCCAAGCAAAAGTGAGTTTTCCACCTTGTTTTTCCTCAAAATACCCAAGAATTCATGCTGGGTATTCCTTAAAATTGTGTGGATGGGCTCTTCCTACCCCTGATTAAAAGTGAATTTTCCACCTCTTTTTTTCTTTGAAATATCCAAGAATTAATAGGGAATATTCTTACATGGATGGGCTTTTTCTTCCCGTGAGCAAAAGTGAGTTTTCCACCTCCTTTTTCCTTGAAATGTCCAAGAATTCATGCTGGGTATTCCATAAAATTGTGTGCAGGCTCAAGGAGTTGTTTCATGGCTGAAGGGGAGTTTGCAATCAGGGGAATGGAGTGAAATTCTTATTTTGGAACTTTTCCCTGCTCTGTGCTTGGTGATTTTTGCTTCTCAAAATTCCTTTTCCCTTCTCCTTTAACCCCTGTGTGGGTGGGGAATAAAGAACAGAATCCAGGAGCGTTCTGTTATCAAATTTACAACGTTTGGGGTCAAAGTTTGGGATTTCTGAGTCACATTTGAGTTTTTTTTTCAAGCCACTCTTCCTGAAAGGGAGCTTTGCAGTCAGGACAATGGAGCAAAATTCTAAATCTTTTTAAATCTTAAAATAACCCCCAAAAAATCTTAAAAATTTTAAATATTTTTCTTATTTTGGAACTTTTCCCTGCTCCGTGCTTGCTGATTTTTGCTTTTCAAGGTTCATTTTCCCTTCTCCTTTAACCCCTTCATGGGTGAGGAGTAAGGAGCTAAATCCAGATGTGTTCTGCTACCAAATTTTCAACATTTGGGCTGAAAATTGAGAATATTTTTCCCTTTGCAGCCACTCTCCCAAGCCCCCCCGAGGCTGCAGAGGACGAGGGGAAGATGGTGCAGCTGCAGCAGAACAAACTCTCGGTGCAATCCAACCCCTCCCCACAGCTCAGGGGGGTGATGAAAGTGGAGAACTCGGAGAATGTCCCCAGTCCCACCCATCCCCCCGTGGTCATCAACGCCGCAGATGATGATGAAGATGATGATGGTGAGAAATCTTGGATTTATTTCAGATATTTCTCCTTTCAGACAACACACAAATCACAAAGTGTGGGAGTTATGCAGAGTTTTAAGCTGCAGAAAAAAGGCATAAATGTTTTTATGGGTTGAAAGATTGAACCACCTAAAAAATAAAAAAGTTTTGGCTAAATCCCTGCTCCATAAATGATTTCATTTTGGGTTTGTTTTCCTTTCCAGACCAGCTTTCTGAAGAAGGAGAAGAAACTAAAACCCCAGTCCAGCCACCACCCACAGAAACCCACAATGGGCTGAGGGTGATTTCCACCAGGAAATCCAATCCCAGTGCAAAGCAAGGTATTCCAGGAGCTGCAGGAGGAGGGGTTGGGAGGAGAATTTGACAGTGAAAAGCAAAATATTCCTAAAATAAAACAGAGCCCAGGGATGCTGAGTGCAATCCAGGAGCTCATTCCTGCCTGGTCACATTCCTCAAGCAGGGAAAAATCCTCCTGGTCTGGTTTTCTGGGACAAAATAGAGTTGAAATAGAATTTAAAGAATTGAAAAGTGGAGATCAAAGAGTTTAAATGAAGTTCAAATGTCTGAAAATGTCCCTTCAGGCACTGTGGAAATCCAGATCCGAGGAGTACAGGAATCTTGAATTCCTCTCCGTGAATTTGTGCTCAAAAATGTGGGTTTTCCCTTGGAGGGTGACAAAATCTGCCAGTTTTCCAAAATCCCACCTGTCCTGGGGCTTTTTAACTGCTGGGGAGTGTTTCCAGGGTTTATTCCCAACATTCTGGGAAGGATTCACCTCAATTTCCTGCCCTGTTCTGTGCTTCCAGACGACAACTTAAACTTCGGGATAAAAACCTTGGAAGAGATCAAACTGAAGAAACTCAAGGAAAAAGCCAAAAAACAAGGTGGTGAGTTAATACCCCTAAAATCCCTCTTTCCTCAACCTTCTGTTCATCCTTTTGTTTAATCCTTTTTTTTTTTTTTCTTGGATAATTTAGAAGGGAAAGAATTTTTATTTTTTGCAAATTGGGAGATCCCGCATGTTTTTTGGAAGGGCTACACTGGCATGTGGCAGCTTCTGGGGAATTCCATGGGCAAATCCAAGGAAAATTGTTAAATATCTGGATTTTTCCATGTTTTTTTTCCATGCAGAAGGTCCTTCAGGAGTGGCTGTGGATCCCCTCCAAGCCCGGAGCATTCCCGTGCCAGAGAAGGAGAACGTCCGGACCGTGCTGAGAACTGTGACCCTCTCCTCCAAGGAAGGTAAATCCCAAAAATCCCCCAAATTCCACAACCCCTAAATCAAATTATTAAGAATGAGAATCATTTGGATGTGGTGCTGCCTTTCCTGGTTTGAGTTTGAAGGGTTGTGGTTGTGTTGGAAAAGTTGGGAATTTGTAGGTGCTGGGTTTGGTTGGGATCAAAGCTTAAAAAGTTTTATTAAAATCATTTCTCCTCCCAGTCCTTCTTTATTTCCTGTGGTTTGGCAGCCAGGAAGTGTCATTTTTTTTTGGGATAAGGGGATGCTTTTGGTGCACTGCAAAGATTATTCCTTGTTTTAGGGGAGGACCCTGTGATCCAGCTGAATCTTCCTGACAGACTGGGAAAAAGGAAAACCCTCATGGGTGAGAGCTTTTTGTGAAGTATTTACATCAAAAATAGCAAATTCTGTTAAAAACTAAAAACCAAAAATATTAAAAATTAACCTGGGAGGATTTAGATTTGGGGGAGATTGTTCTAAACCCTCCTGACAAACAAAATTCTGAAAGAATTTCTCATTTTTGTGTCTTTTTGAAGGTGGGAAAACTTTCCTTCCCCTGAGGAGGAACGTTGCTGACAGGCTGGGGAGGAAAGCAGAGCTGCAGGAAAACACTGACAAAGCCCCAAGGAGAGGCACAGGTACAGAAAACACCTGGATTTCACACCTGGAATTCCTCTTTGGGGTTTTCTCTCCAGGTTTTTTCTGTTTGGGATTTTCTGTTCCTCTTTTCTTCTCCTGCTTCTTTCTGCACGTTGGTTGAGGGTTCAGGGTCACTCTGAATCCCACTCAGGTGCTCTGCTGTCTCATTTTCCACCCAAAATTGGGATTTTTGCCACTTTTTAACTTTTCCTCTTGGTTTTTTATTTTAGTGCAAGTCCTGAAGTCCCTGAAGGAGAGGCTGGGGCTGCCCTCTGAGCAGAGCAGCACTGAGACAGGTAAAAATTAAATTTGAAATATTCCTTCTCTTTGTTTTTAACTTCCCAAGAATTTCCATGCAGCCTTAAATTGATAATTTGAAGGGATAACTGGCTCTGATATTCCAAATCCAAGTGGTTTAAAGGAGGGAGGGAAGTTGATTGTTCAGGGAGTTGGGATTGTTCAGCCTGAGGAGGAGGAATTTTGGGGTGATCACTGTGGCCTGGAGGGAACCTGCAGGGAAGGTGGAGAGGGAATATTCCCAAGGATGAGGGGAATGGCTGCAGACTGGTGGGGAATGGGTTTGGGTGGGATTTTGGGAAGGAATCCTTCCCTGGGAGGGTGGGGAGGGGCTGGGATGGAATTCCCAGAGGAGCTGTGGCTGCCCCATCCCTGGGAGTGTCCCAGGCCAGGTTGGACAGAGGATAAAAGGGATAAAATGGATAAAATGGGATAGGGGAGGTGTCCCTGCCCATGGGATTGGGTGATCCCTTCCAACCCAAACCATTCCAGGGGCTGGGATGGAATTCCCAGAGAATCCCTGGCTGCCCCATCCCTGGAGATATCCAAGGCTGGATGGGGTTTGGAGCAAACTGGGATCATGGAAAGTGTCCCTGCCCATGGCAGGGGTGGGACTGGGATGATCCTTAAGGTTTTCCAACCCAAACCATTCCGTGATTCCATAAAAAAATCCCAATTTCAGGGCTCCTGACTCATTCCCAGAGAATCCCTGGCTGCCCCATCCCTGGGAGTGTCCCAGGCTGGGCTGGATCACCCTGGGACAGGGGAAGGTTGGAATTCCTTTCAACCCCGGGGGCACTGAGAGCCCTCAATCCCAAATTCCCTCAGTGCTGGCAGAAATTCTGGAGATTTCAAACAGAATTGAATCCCCTTCCTTTGAGCTCCCTTTCATTTCCTGGCTTTGATTTCTCCCAGACAAAGCCGCCAAGCCCATCGAGGAGATCCGGGTGAAAACCCTGGAGGAGATCCGGCTGGAAAAAGCCAACCAGAGGCGAGGGGAGCCCCCAGCCAAGATCCCAGGAGAGGGCAGGAAGGCTGAAGATCCCAATTTGGGAGCCAGACCCTCCCCAGGCGCCCGCATCAAATCCCTGACGGGAGCCCTGGCCGAGAAAAACCGCAAAAGGTCGGGAGAGGAGAAGGAAAAACCCGAGGAATTCCCCGGCAGGGCCAAAGCTGAGGCTGATCCCAGGAAACAGAGCATCCCTGCTCCAGCCACGCCAGGCAAGGTGCAGCTGGCAGAGCCAGGCAAAGCCAAGGGGGCAGGAGAAGTTCGGATCAAAACCTTGGAGGAGATCAAGAGGGAGAAGGCGCTGAGGATGCAGCAGAGCGGGGAGAACGTTCCTGCTGCTCCTGCCCAGCCCCAGGCTGCCCTGAGGGGCAGGAAACTGCTCCGGGTCACCAAGCTCGTAGGTGAGCAGGGAGCTGCTCCCCTGGGAATTGTGCTGCTTCCCCTTGGGAATTGTGCTGCTTACCTTTGGGAATTGTGCTGCTTCCCCTTGGGAATTGTGCTGCTTCCCCTTGGGAATTGTGCTGCTTTCCCCTGGGAATTGTGCTGCTTCCCCTTGGGAATTGTGCTGCTTCCCCTTGGGAATTGTGCTGCTTTCCCCTGGGAATTGTGCTGCTTCCCCTTGGGAATTGTGCTGCTTTCCCCTGGGAATTGTGCTTCCCCTCGGGAATTGTTCTTTCCCTTGGGAATTGTGCTGCTTCCCCTTGGGAATTGTGCTTTCCCCTTGGGAATTCTGCTGCTTTCCCCTGGGAATTTGGCTTCCCCATGGAAATTCAGCTTCCCCCTGGGAGCTCTGCTTCCCTTTGGGAGTTCATTTTTCCCCTGGGAGTTCAGCTTCCCCCTGGAAATTCAGCTTCCCCTTGGGAGTTCAGCTTCCTTTTGGGAATTCTGCTTCCCCCTGGGAGTTCTGCTGCTTCCCCCTGGGAATTGTGCTTCCCTTTGGGAGCTCTGCTTCCCCTTGGGAATTGTGGTTCCCCTTGGGAATTCAGCTTCTCCATGGGAATTCTGCTGCTTCCCCTGGGAATTCTGCTGCTTCCCCTTGGGAATTCTGCTTCCCTTTGGGAGTTCTGCTGCTTCCCTTTGGGAATTCAGCTTCTCCTTGGGGATTCTGCTTCCCCCTGGGAATTCTGCTTCCCCTTGGGAATTTTGCTTCCCTTTGGGAGTTCTGCTTCCCTTTGGGAATTCTGCTTCCCCTTGGGAGTTCTGCTTCCTTTTGGGAATTCTGCTTCCCCCTGGGAGTTCTGCTGCTTCCCCTTGGAAATTGTGCTTCCCTTTGGGAATTCAGCTTCTCCTTGGGAGCTCTGCTGCTTCTCCTTGGGAATTGTGGTTCTCCCTGGGAGTTCTGCTTCCCTTTGGGAATTCAGCTTCCCCTTGGGAATTTTGTTTCCCCTTGGGAGCTCTGCTTCCCCTTGAAAACAAATCCTGTTTGCTCAGGAATCGCTTGGTTTTGTCCTCCTGGGCGTGCTTGAAAGGTTTCAGGCTCTTGGGGTTAAAAGGATTCTCCATGAATTCTCCATGATAATTTGGAAATTCCATTGGAATTTCCATTCCTTTCCAGAGTTACAAGGATCACAGAGTTTTCCATGAATTCCATGATAATTTCCTGTGTTTCCCACTGGAAAAATCCATTCCTTGAATTCATTCATTCAGGCTCCAGAGTTAAAAGGATCACAGGATTCTCCATGAATTTGATGATTTCCCACTGGAAAATTCATTCTTTGGAGGGATTGTGGGATTCTCCATGAATTCCATTAAAATTTCCTTGAGGGAAAATTCATTCCTTGAGCTTTCAGGCTGCAAAGTTCAAAGGATTTTTTGGATTCTCCATGAATTTCCCACTGGAAAATCCATCCCTTGAGAAGCTTTATGGTGTAATTCCCATTTTTTTTTCTGCACTGGATTTGTGGGGTGGGACTTTCCCCTTTGGAATATTTGGGAATGATTTATCAGCACGAGGCATTAAAAATTTCATCCCTCAGATTATTTAATCCACGATGGGACTGAAGGGGAGAGAAAATCCTGCAGGAATTGCTTCCTGCTAATAAAAACAGGGAAATAACCCTCCCCAGGAAACAAAAAAAAAAAAAAAAAAGATTTTTGGATGTTTTTTCTTGGTTTAAAGCACCTGGAAGAGAAGAAAAAATGATCGTGGAGCTGAACAAACCTTCCCTCAAGGGGAGCTCTGCATCTGCTGAGGTGAGTCTGGTGTGAGGGAGAAGAAATTTAATATAAAACATTCATGTTTCTGATCAATTCCTCCTCACATTCCTGATCAATTCCTCCTCACATTTCTGACCAATTCCTCACATTTCTGATCAATTCCTCCTCACATTTCTGACCAATTGTTCACATTTCTGACCAATTGTTCACATTTCTGACCAATTATTCACATTTCTGATCCATTCCTCCTCACGTTTCTGATCAATCCTCACATTCCTGATCAATTCCTCCTCACATTTCTGATCAATTCCTTACATTTCTGATCAATTCCTCCCATTTCTGACCAATTCCTCCTCACATTCCTGATCAATTCCTCCTCACATTTCTGATCAATTCCTTACATTTCTGATCAATTCCTCCCATTTCTGACCAATTCCTCCTCACATTTCTGATAATTCCTCACATTTCTGATCAATTCCTCCCATTTCTGACCAATTCCTCCTCCCATTTCTGACCAATTATTCACATTTCTGATCAATTCTTATTCACATTTCTGATCAATTCTTCCTCACATTTCTGATAATTCCTCACATTTCTGACCAATTATTCACATTTCTGATCCATTCCTCCTCACATTCCTGACCAATTCCTCCTCACATTTCTAATAATTCCTCACATTTCTGACCAATTCCTCCTCACATTCCTGACCAATTCCTCCTCACATTCCTGACCAATTCCTCCTCCCATTTCTGACCAATTCCTCCTCCCATTTCTGACCAATTATTCACATTTCTGATCCATTCTTCCTCACATTCCTGACCAATTCCTCCTCACATTTCTGATCAATTCCTCACATTTCTGATCAATTCTTCCTCACATTTCTGATCAATTCCTCACATTTCTGATAATTCCCCCTCACATTTCTGAGCATTTTGGGCATAAAATAACGAATTTTCCCAATGTTTTTCTCACTTTTTGTTCCCTGCTCCCTGTTTTTCCCACCTTTTCTCCCTTGGGAATTGTGAAACCCTAAATGCTGTCAGTGAAATTCCCAGGAAACAAAATCCTCCCTTTGAATAAACTTAATTACTTAATTAATTATTTTGAATATGCCTGACAACGAATAAAAACCAGAGGTGGGCAAAATACTTGTTTTTAATGATTTTTCCCTGAAATTTTTTTTTTTTTACATTTTTTAAATCCCAAGCTGGATATTTTAACCCTAAAAGTTGGAATTTTAGAGGAAATCAGGTTCTGTGGAGGAGCTTGGATGGTTTGAAATTCCCTAAAAAGATTGCACAGGCTCCATGAAAATTTGTTTCTTTTGGGGAATTGCACTTTTCAAAGTGCATTTCCATAGGGGGGATCTTGCAAAAATTAAAAAAAATTGGATTTTAATGGTGCCTCACGGAGCCATTTTGGAGGGATTGGCACCCAAAAATCCTCAGTGAATCCAGAGATTTTTATCCTTAAATTTTATATCCTAGTGACCTTCTTGGGGTGGGGGTTTTGGGGGTTTGTTTGGGTTTTTGGGGGTTTGTTTGGGTTGGGGTTTTTTTGTGTGGGTTTGGTTTGGTTTGGTTTGGTTTCTTTTGTTTGTTGGGTTTTTGGTGTTTTGGTTTTCTGGTTTTGTTTTTTTTTGTTGTTTTTTTGTTTGTTTTGTTTTTGGGGGAGTTGTTGGTTTTTTGTTTGTTATTTTTGGGGGGTTTTGGGGGGTTTTGTTTTTTGGGGGTTTTGGGAGGTTTTTTGTTGGGTTTTTTTGGGTTTTTTGGGTTTGTTTTTTTTTTTGTTTTGTTTTGTTTTGGGGTTTTTTTGGTTTTTTTGTTTGTTTTGTGGGGGTTTTTTGTTGGTTTGGTTTGGTTTGGTTTGGTTTGGTTTCATATTTTTGTTCTTTCCCTTCTCAGAATTCAGGGCATGCTGGAATTCAGGTGAAGAGCCTGGAGGAAATCATGTGGGAGAAACGACAGCTGAAACTCCAGAGAGGCCCCGGGGCAATTCCAGCTGAAAACCAGGAAAAAGCCAAGGAGAAAACCCCAGGATCAGCGAGCCCTGAGGCTGCTCTGGGCAGGAGGAAACCGGGAAAACTCCAGGAGGATGGAATGGGGAGCCCAGAGAAGGATCCAGGGAAAAAGGGAGCTCAGCTGCCCGAGAGGAGAACCAGGAGTAGGTGTTGGGTGCTGCTTTGGGAATGTTCTGGGAGCAGTTTGGGATTCCTGGAAAAATTCCTGGAACGTTCTGGGAGCAGCAGATTCCTGGAAAAAATCCTGGAATGTTCTGGGAGCAGGGTTTGGGATTTCTGAAAAAATTCCTGGAATGTTCTGGGAGCAACAGATTGCTGGAAAAATTCCTGGGATATTCTGGGAGCAGTTTGGGATTCTTGGGGATCCTCCCTCAGTGGGAGGGAGATGGGGAATTCCCAGGGGGTTTGGGGAGCTGGGAGATCCCAGCTGGAATTGGGATCTGCAGGCTTGGGAATGTTCTTGGAGCAAATCCAGAGCAGGGATTGATTGGATCCAAGGGGTTGGATCAAGGATTCCAGGCTGCTCAGTGCCTGTGCAGGTGGGAATGTTGGGAATGTTCACCTGGAGAAGAGAAGGGTCCAGGGAGAGCTCAGATCTCTCCAGAGAGATTTGGGATGAGGGGATGGGACACAGGGAGTGGCTTCCCACTGCCAGAGATGGGATTTGGGGCTGGAATCCATCCCTGGGAGGGTCAGCAGGGAATGGGATGCAATTCCCCACCCCTGGAAGTGCCCAAGGGCAGCCTGGATCCCCCCTGGGGAGCTCCCTGGAGCTCAAACCACCCTGGAATTCCAGGATTAGGAACAAAACCTGAGGGGATTTTTTTACCCAACGCTGGATTTTCCCTCCTTTTCCCTCCATTGCAGCCAAATCCAAGGTGTGCCTGAAGCCTCTGGAAGGCAGAGCCCCTCCCAAGCAGCCCCTGAAGAGGAAGAGCCCCGAGGGTCCCGTGGTGGCCGTGAAGCCGCTCGGGGCCAGCCCGGAGCCCCCGGCCAAGGTGAGGCACTGAGCCCCTTCCCAAAAATAAAAATAAATGGAGAACTGAGAGCTTGTTTTCACCCTGTGAGTGGCAGGGGTGGTGTGTTACTGCTTTGGAAGCATCTCTGGAATTCCCTTAAAAATTCCTTTAAAAAAAAGGAAAATTCCTTAAAAAAAATTCCGAAAAAAATTCCTTAAAAAAAATTCTTATTAAAAAAAATCCTTAAAAAAAATTCCTTAAAAAAATTCCTTAAAAAAAAGGAAAATTCCTTTTAAAAAAATTCTTATTAAAAAAAAATTCCTTAAAAAAAAGGAAAATTCCTTAAAAAATTTCTTATAAAAAAAAATTTCTTTAAAAAAATTCCTTAAAAAAAGTCCTTAAAATTCCTTAAAAAAAAAACTCCTTAAAAATATTCCTTAAAAAAAAGGAAAATTCCTTAATAAAATAACTTAAAAAAAAAAACCTCCTTGAAATTTCTTTTAAAAATTCCTTAAAAATTCCTTTAAAAAATCCTTAAAATTCCTTAAAAAATGGAAAATTCCTTAAAAACAAAATTCCTTGAAAACAAAATTCCTTTAAAAAACTCCTTAAAAAATTCCTTAAAAAAAGGAAAATTCCTTTAAAAAAATCCCAAAAAAATTTCCTTAAAAAAAAAGGAAAATTCCTTAAAAAAATTCCATTAAAAAAAAAATCCTTAAAAATTCCTTAAAAAAAAACCTTATTAAAAAAAAAAAAAAGATTCCTCATTTCAGGAATACCCTGCTTGAGATGAAGCAGAAAAGGGAAAAATCTCCTAAAATTTGGGAATTTTATATCCTAAAAATTCTCCTGTTGCTCCTTCCCAGGTTCCCACTTCTCCAGAGGACAGCCCGGGCTCCCGGCGGGGAGAGAGTTCCCAGAGCAGGTAACCCCAACCCCTCCTGCTCCTCCTGCCCCAGGGAAGGGAGCTGGGCTGGGAAATCCCAGTTTGGAGGGAATTTATGTTAATTAATTCCTGTTAATTGGAATTTAATTGGAATTCGTGTTTGTGCAGCAGAGCTCGTTTGGGTTTCCCTCAAGTGCTGCTCTTGGGCAGAGCTTCCCCCAAGTGCATTTTTGGTTTGTTTTTTTTTTTCAGTGATTTTTTGGGATTGCTTTTTGGAGTTTTGGTGACTTTCTGGGATTTCTTTCCAGAGCCTTTCTGGGGTTTCTTTTCAGTGATTTTTGGGGATTTTTTCAGTGATTTTTGGGGATTTTTTCAGTGATTTTTGGGGATTTTTTCAGTGCCTTTTTGGGGTTTCTTCTCGCCCCTTCTCCCCCAGATTCCAGCTGTGTTTCCTCATGGCCAAATCCCCAAACCCTGAACTGATCCTGGACTTCCCCAAAACCAATCCAGGACTTTCCAAACCGATCCTGGACTTCTGAAAACTCATCCAGGACCCCAGAACTGATCCAGGACTTTCCAAACCCAATCCTGGACCCCGAAACTGATCCAGGACTTTCCAAAACCAATCCTGGACCCCAAAACTGATCCAGGACCCCAGAACCGATCCAGGACTTTCCAAAACCAATCCTGGACTCCCAAAACCAATCCTGGACTTCTGAAAACTCATCCAGGACCCCAGAACCAGTCCAGGATTTTCCAAAGCCAATCCTGGACTTTCCAAACCCAATCCTGGACCCCAAAACTGATCCAGGACTTCCCAAACCGATCCTGGACTTCTGAAAACTCATCCAGGACCCCAGAACCAATCCTGGACTTTCCAAACCCAATCCTGGACCCCAAAACTGATCCAGGACTTCCCAAAACCAATCCAGGACTCCCCAAACCACTCCTGGAATTCCCAAACCTCCCAAACCACCCCCCAACTCCTGGAATCCCCACCCCGCTGTAAAACCCCCGCGTTCAGCTCCCCCTCAGGGCTCTCCCAGGCTGATTTCTCCCTTTTCCCTGTTTCCCCCAGCCCCGAGCTGCAGGCTGGGAGCCAGGGGGCACAGTCTGAGGTGTCTGGATCCTCCTCTTCCTCCTTCTCCTCCTCCTCCTCCTCCTCGTCCCTGGAGGTGCCGGTGAAGCTGCGGCGCCTGAGCTCGGCCGGCGCTGCCAAACCCCCCCTGTCGGTGGAGGACGACTTTGAGAAGCTCATCTGGGAGATCTCGGGGGGAAAACTGGAAGCAGAAATCGACCTGGATCCAGGGAAGGACGAGGACGATCTCCTGCTGGAACTCTCGGAGATGATTGACAGCTGAGAGGGGGAGGTTTTTAAAAAAAAGGGGAAAAAACGACACCAAAAAACCTAAAAAAAAGCAAATTTCCCCTCCCCCAGCCCCACAGAAATCCTGTAAATGTTGTTGGATCCGTGGAGGAGAGATCCTTGCCCCAGCTGGAAGCACAGTTGGGTTGTTAGGAATAGGCAGAGCCTGCACTCAGTTCTCCCCAAATTCCGGGGACTCCTCCCACACACGGGACAGGACAAAGCACTTGGAATCCCCTCAGGGGGACACAGATCCCATCTCCAGAGGATCCCAGCTCCCTCCTGGACACTGAATCCCAAAAAAAAACCAACCTGGAGTTACTATGTCAACTCTGGAATTCACAGATGGACGCTGCCCCCTCGGGCTGGGAATTGGGGGAAATTCAGGAAAATCTGGGAGTTTGGACCAAACACTGCCAGGGGGGAGCCTGGCTGGGAATGATCCAGGGGGGAATGATCCCTCCTGGCTGCCCTGCAGGGATTGGGGCAGAGGGAGGAGGATTGGGATTGCTTCAAGTGCCTCTGGGTTGTGAGGATCCCTCCCTGCTGCAATGAGCCTCCCACAGCCAGCTGGGATCGGTGTGGGGAGGGAGGAGAAAAAAAAAAAAGCACCTGGAATGTTCCCCCCCCTCCTGGCTGCTTCCCTCTTTTCAGCAGATGAAATGGAATACACGTTTTTGGGGAGATGGGATCGGGTGGAATCCCCGTGGGGTTTGTTTGGTTTGGGGGGGTTTTGTTTGTTTGGTTTTTTCTGTAAATATTTTATTCTTCCATTTTATATTTGTATGATTCTATTTAAGGGATTAAAGGTAGGCTGCTCACTCTGGTGTCCCTGCAGAGCTCTCTGCTTTCCATGGTTTATTGAAGGAATGGGGTCAAAGTTGTGTTAATTAGAAATTAATGAGGCACGGGGGGTGGGGTTGTGGGGTCATCCAGAGGGGCTGGAGCAGGTCCAGGGGAGGGAATGGGGCTGGAAAATCCTGGGGGAGCTGGGGAAGGGTCTGGGGGATCCTGAGGGAGCTGGGGAAGGGTCTGGGGGATCCTGAGGGAGCTGGGGAAGGGGTTGGAGGATCCTGAGGGAGCTGGGGAAGGGTCTGGAGGGTCCTGAGGGAGCTGGGGAAGGGTCTGGGGGATCCTGAGGGAGCTGGGGAAGGGTCTGGGGGATCCTGAGGGAGCTGGGGAAGGGTCTGGGGGATCCTGAGGGAGCTGGGGAAGGGGCTGGGGGATCCTGAGGGAGCTGGGGAAGGGGCTCAGCCCCGAGCAAAGGAGGCTCAGGGGGAATTTCTGGCTCTGCACAACTCCCTGCCAGGAGGGGACAGCCGGGGGGGAGTTGGGATCTGATCCCAGGGCACAGGGACAGGAGGAGGACACCGGGGATATTTCAGTGATTTTTGGCTTCTCAGGTCCTTTGTGACCTTGTGGGACAGATCAACAGGAGAACTCTGGTGCCTGTGAGAGCACAAAAAGCTGCTTGGTTTCAAAGTCGGGCGCGTTAAGGGACAGCTCTGCTGTAGCTCTGAGCCAGGGGAACATTTAATTTTTTTTTTCTTTAATTGTTATTAAAACCAAAACCAAATGAAATTATAAATTATATTAAAACCAAATAAAATAATAGCAAAAAACCACCCTAATAACAGCAAGGAAAAAACCCTACTAACAGCAAAAAACCCTACCCCAAGCTAAAAATAATGATAAAAAACCCGATAAGAGAAAACTCCCGCTGCCCTCACACCGCCACTATCCCACAGTGCCCCGCGCGCCGCTCCGGTACCGCCACTATCCCACAGTGCCCCGCGCGCCGCTCCGGTACCGCCACCATCCCACAGTGCCCCGCGCGCTTCTATGCCACTCATACCGCCACTATCCCACAGTGCCCCGCGCGCCGCTCTCCCCCTCACACCGCCACCATCCCACAGTGCCCCGCGCGGTGCTCACCGCCTCACACCGCCACTATCCCACAGTGCCCCGCGCGGTGCTCTCCCCCTCACACCGCCACTATCCCACAGTGCCCCGCGCGCCGCTCTCCCCCTCACACCGCCACCATCCCACAGTGCCCCGCGCGGTGCTCTCCCCCTCACACCGCCACCATCCCACAGTGCCCCGCGCGGTGCTCTCCCCCTCACACCGCCACCATCCCACAGTGCCCCGCGCGCCGCTCTCCCCCTCACACCGCCACCATCCCACAGTGCCCCGCGCGCTGCTCTCTCCCTCACACCGCCACCATCCCACAGTGCCCCGCGCGCTGCTCTCCCCCTCACACCGCCACTATCCCACAGTGCCCCGCGCGCCGCTCTCCCCCTCACACCGCCAGTATCCCACAGTGCCCCGCGCGGTGCTCTCCCCCTCACACCGCCACGATCCCACAGTGCCCCGCGCGGTGCCGCTCCCGTCCCGCCGCCATCCCGCCGTGCCGCGCGCCGCCGCGGGCCCGTTGCAGCCATGGCGTACCGCGGGCAGGGCCAGAAGGTGCAGAAGGTGATGGTGCAGCCCATCGTATCCTGCCGCCAGCCCCTCGGGGCGCCGGGGGAGCGCGGGGAAGGCGGGCGGGAAGGGAGCGGGGTAACGGCTCCATCCAGGGGGAGCGCGGCCTTCATTCCGCGGGCTCCCCCTCAGGAGGTTTCGGGTCCAGCCCTCGGGGGTCGCGGGTTTCAGCTCCTGAGGGCGGCGGGTCCCCGGGGGCTCCTGGCTGTGCTGTGCCCTTAACTCTCGGCTCCAGAACCTGATCTTCCGCTACCTGCAGAATGTGAGTGCCGGCAGCGGGGCCCGGGGGCTGCACCGCGGGGTCCGGGGCGGTTTGGGTGGGCAGGGAGCTCAAACCCCACCCAGCGCCACCCATCCCACGGGCAGGGACACCTTCCCCTGTCCCAGGGGGCTTCAGCCTGGCCCTGGACACTCCCAGGGATGGGGCAGCCAGGGATTCTCTGGGAATTCCATCCCAGCCCCTCCCCACCCTCACAGAGGGGAATTCCCTCCCAACATCCAATTCAAATCCCGTTTCTCTCCATTGAAAACCCTTCAGACGTGAGGGGAGTGCCTGCTGCTCCTCCAGCCTGGAACCCCCTGGAGCCCCAGCCTGGCCTGGGGTGGGCAGGGCCCTGAACCCCCCCAGAGCAGCTGAGGGCAGAGCAGAGCCCCCTCAGATCTCAAATCCCCTCAGAGCTGCCCGGGCTCTGCCCAGCCCTGTTCTTCCCTCCCTCTCGGTGATTTGCAGAGATCCAGGATCCAGGTGTGGCTCTACGAGCAGGTGAACATGAGGATAGAGGGCTGCATCATCGTGAGTGCCATGGCCCCTTGCACCCCTCGGCTTTCTTCCCATTCCCAAACCCATTCCCATTCCTTTTTTTCCCCATTTTTCCCATTCCTAAACCGATTTCCATTCCTTTTCCCCCATTTTTCCCATTCTTTTTTCCCCATTTTCCCCATTCCTTTTTTTTCCCATTTTCCCCAATCCTAAACCCATTCCCTTTCCTTTTTTTCCCATTTTCCCATTTCTCCCATTCATTTTTCCCCGTTTCTCCCATTCCTAAACCCATTCCCTTTCCTTTTTTCCCATTTTTGCCATTTCTCCCATTAATTTTTTCCCATTTTCCTATTCCTAAACTCACTCCCATTCCCTTTTTCCCCATTTTTCCCATCCCCATTCCTTTTTTTTCCCATTCTTCCCAATCCTAAACCCATTCCCATTCCATTTTTCCTATTCCTAAACCCATTCCCATTCATTTTTTCCCATTTTCCCATTCCCATTCATTTTTGCCCATTTTTCCCATTCCTAAACCCATTCCTAAACCCATTCCCTTTCCTTTTTTCCCAATTTTCCCCATTTTCCCATTTCTTTTTTTCCCATTTTCCTATTCCTTAACCCATTCCCATTCCTTTTTTCCCATTTTTCCCATTCCCATTCATTTTTTCCCATTTTTCCCATTCCTAAACCCATTCCCTTTTTTTCCCATTTCCCTATTTTTCCCATTTCTCCCATCCCCAAACCCATTTCTCCCCTCCTTTTCCCTCAAAAATCTCTGTAGGGGGTGGGTTTGTCCCTGTTCCTCGGGGGAGTTTCAGGGTTTGGGGTTTTTGGGGTGGTTTGGGGTCCCAGGCTGAGGCTGCTGCTGCTCTGCAGGGCTTTGATGAGTACATGAACCTGGTGCTGGACGATGCTGAGGAGATTCACTCCAAAACCAAGTCCAGGAAGCAGCTGGGTAGGTCAGGGGGGTGTGGGGGGCTGGAATTGGGGTGGGGGGCAGGAAATTGGGGGGGTGGGAGCTGAAATCCGGGTGTGGGGTCCTGAGCTGCAGGTGGGGGATGTGAAATCCAGGGGTTGGGAGCTGAAATCCAGGTGTGAGACCCTAAATCCAGGTTTGGGATCCTGGAACCAGGGGTTGGGACCTGAAATCCAGGTGTGGGACCTGAAATCCAGCTGTGAGACCCTAAAATGCAGCTGTGGGATCCTGGAACCTGGCTGTGGGATGTGAAACCTGAGTGTGGGACCTCCAATCCGGGTGTTGGGACCTGAAATCCCGATGGGGGGAGCCTAAAAATCCCGGGGTGGGACCCGAAATGGAGGTGTGGGACTGGGAATCCAGGTGCTGGAAGCAAAAAATCCGGGTTTGGGAGGCTGGAACCTGGGGATGGGACACGAAATCCAGATGTGGAGCCTAAAAATCCAGGTGTGGGACCTGAAACCTGCTGGGTGGGAGCTGAAATCCAGCTGTGGGATCCAAGAACCTGGGGGTGGGATGGGAAATCCAGAGGTGGGAGCCCAAAAATCCAGGGGTTGGGACCTGAACTGCAGCTGTGAGGCTGAAATGCAGATGTGGGAGCCCCAAATCAGATGTGGGAGCCCCAAATCCAGATGTGGGAGCCCCAAATCCAGGGGTTGGAAGCTGAAATCCGAGTTTGGGATGCTGGAACCTGGGTCTGGGATCAAACCCAGGGCTTGGAAGCTGAAATGGGGTTTGGGACTGGGATCCAGCTGTGGGGCCTGGGTCCAGCTGTGGGGCTGGCAGGGTTTGGGGCACCCCCATCCCAAATCCCTCCCCCATTCCCTGATGCCCTTGGGTTCCAGGTCGGATCATGCTGAAGGGGGACAACATCACCCTCCTGCAGAGCGTCTCCAGTTAGGATCCCAGCCTGGGAACTGGGACTGGGAACCCTGGAACCCCGGGATGTGCCAGGGGTGGAGATCCCCGTGTCCCTTTGGGAATTCTGTTTTGTAGTTCGGGGCTTTCTTGGGGAATAAAACCACGTTTTTCACAAAGCTGGGGATGGGAAGGGTCTTTTCCAGGGGTTTTTCCGTGTGGGGTTGGGATCCTGGAGCTTCAGGTTTTTCCAAGCCAAGCTCTTCATTCCCAAAACAATCCCGTTGTCCCCAGATCAGTCCCTTCTTCCTAAAACCTTTCTTCCCAAAGAGAATCCTTTCTTTCCCAAAACAAATCTGTTTTTCCCAAAAAATCCCTTTTTCCAAAGCCAATCCCATCTTCCCCAAAACAATCCTTTTTTTTTTTCCCCAAAAAACTCAATCCCCTCTTCCCCAAAACAAATCCCTTTTCCCAAAAAATCCTTTTCCCGCACCAATCCCTTTTCCCCCCAAAACCAACAACCCCTTTATCCCAAAAATAATCAGATTTTTTTCCCCAAAAACCATTCTTTTCATCCCAGAATCAAATCCCTTTTTCCCGAGATTTCCCTTCCCCGTCCTCACCCGGGGGCGGCTCCCGGGATTTTTCCCCTCCCCAGCATTCCCAGCTGGAATTCCTTTCCCGAGCCGCGGGCGGGGAGGTTGGAATTTTGTGGGAATTCTGCGGGAATTCTGCCCGGAGCATCCCAAATTCCTGCCAGAACGGGATAAAAACAAACTTCCCGAGGGCTCCGGACAGAAGGGGGAGCTGCGGGCTCGGCTCTCCCCGATCCCAATCCCGGCCGGAATTCCCGGGAGGAGGAGGAGGAGGGCAGGGATCCCGGGCTTTTCCCAGCCCCTTTTCCTGGGATTTGCTGCCGCCTCGGAGCCTCTCGCGGTCTGGGCTTTTCCCGGGGGTGAAAATTCCTTCTGCTCCCGGGCGGGGCTGAAGCCACTTTGGGAAGGAATTCCTGGAGGGAATTATCAGCTGTGATCCTTTATCAGCTGTGATCCCTTATCAGCTGTGATCCCTTTTGAGATCCCCCATCAGTTCTGATCCCTTCTGTGATCCCTTATCAGCTCTGATCCCTTATCAGCTCTGATCCCTTATCAGCCGTGATCCCTTATCAGCTCTGATCCCTGATCAGCTCTGATCCCTTATCAGCTCTGATCCCTTATCAGCTGTGATCCCTTATCAGCTCTGATCCCTTATCAGCCGTGATCCCTTATCAGCTCTGATCCCTTATCAGCTGTGATCCCTGATCAGCCGTGATCCCTGATCAGCTCTGATCCCTTATCAGCCGTGATCCCTTATCAGCTCTGATCCCTTATCAGCCGTGATCCCTTATCAGCTCTGATCCCTTATCAGCCGTGATCCCTTATCAGCTCTGATCCCTGATCAGCTCTGATCCCTTATCAGCCGTGATCCCTTATCAGCTCTGATCCCTTATCAGCCGTGATCCCCGGTCAGCCTGGAGCCCTGCTGAGCAGAGCTGATCTGATAAGGAGGAAGTGAGATAAGGAGTGGAGGCAGCGTGGGAGCTCAGTGTGGGAGAGGAAACTGCGGGGAGTGTGTGAGTGTGTGAGTGTGAGAGTGTGAGTGTGTGTGTGAGTGTGTGTGTGAGTGAGAGTGTATGTGAGTGGGAGTGGGAGTGTGTGTGTGCGTGTGTTTGTGAGTGTGTGTGAGTGTGAGTGTGTGTGAGTGTGTGTGAGTGTGTGTGTGTGAGTGTGTGTGTGTGTGAGTGTGTCAGTGTCAGTGTGTGTGTGTCAGTGTGAGTGTATGTGAGTGTGTGAGTGTGAGTGAGTGTGTGTGAGTGTGTCAGCGTGTGTGTCAGTGTGTGTGAGTGTGTGTGTGTCAGTGTGTGAGTGTGTGTGTGTGTCAGTGAGTGTGTCAGTGTGTGTGAATGTGTGTGTCAGTGTGTCAGTGTGTGTGAGTGTGTGTGTGCGTGTTTGTGAGTGTGTGTGAGTGTGTATGTGTGTGTGTGAGTGTATGTGAGTGTGTGAGTGTGAATGAGTGTGTCAGTGTGAGTGTGTGTGTGTCAGTGTGTGTGTGTGTGTGTGAGTGTGTCAGTGTGTGTGTGTGAGTGTGAGTGTGTGTGTGTATGTGTGTGTGTCAGTGTGTCAGTGTGTGAGTGTATGTGAGTGTGTGAGTGTGAGTGAGTGTGAGTGTCAGTGTCAGTGTGTCAGTGTCAGTGTGTCAGTGTGAGTGTGTCAGTGTGAGTGTGTCAGTGCCCCCCCAGCTGTGTCAGTCCCACCCTGGGTGTGTTCAAGGCCCCGGGTTGTGTCACCTCCCGGTGTCCCCGGCCATTGCCGCCATCGCCACCGCGGGTCCCTTCCCTGCCCCGTCCATCCCTCGGCCTGCGGAGGGGCTGCAATTCTGCTCCCGGAATTCTGCTCCTTCCCCGCTCCCGGAATTCTGCTCCCGGAATTCTGCTCCCTCCCTGCTCCCGGAATTCTGCTCCCGGAATTCTGCTCCTTCCCTGCTCCCGGAATTCTGCTCCCGGAATTCTGCTCCTGGAATTCTGCTCCTTCCCTGCTCCCGGAATTCTGCTCCCGGAATTCTGCTCCCTCCCCGCTCCAGGAATTCTGCTCCCGGAATTCTGCTCCTTCCCTGCTCCCGGAGTTCTGCTCCCGGAGTTCTGCTCCTGGAATTCTGCTCCCTCCCCGCTCCCGGAATTCTGCTCCCGGAGTTCTGCCCCTTTCCCCCCCAGCCCTCTCTCGCCCCGGTTCGCTCTCCCGGCCGCTGTCCCGGTTCCCCGCACCGGGGCCGCTCCGGGCCGCGCTCTCCGTTCCCGAGCGCTCTCTGCGCTGCCCCGGGGCGGGCCGGGAGGATTTTCCTCGGCGCTGCCGGAGCCGAACCCCGCCGGGCCGGGCCTGGGGGATCTGCGGGGCCGGAAAATCGGGATCTCGCCGGGTGGATGCTCCCGGAGGCAGGAGCGGCCGGAATTTGTGCCCTCACGGCGGAACCTGCGGGGATGGAGGGACGGAGCGTGAATTGCCCCGCTCTCTGCGTGGCCCCAGCGCCTCCGCCCGGGCCGTGCTGAGCCTTGCCAGGAGGGGAGAACCGAGAAAAAAAACCCACCAAAATAAAATAAAATAAAATAATAATAAATAATAAAATAAAATAAAGTAGAATAAAATAAAATAAAAAAATAAAAATATAAAATATAAAATAAAATAATAAAATAAAATAATAAAAATAAAATAAAATAATAAAACGTAAAATAAAGTAAAATAAAATATAAAATAAAATAATAAAATAAAATAAAAATAAAATAAGGTAAAGTAAAATAAAATATAAAATAAAATAATAAAATAATAAAAAATAAAATAATAAAAAATAAAATAAATAAAAAATAAAATAAAATAAAATAAAATAAAATAAAATAAAATAAAATAAAATAAAAAGAGATGAGGGGTGTGGGGAAGGCCACATTCCCGCCCCGTTGTTCTCCACTGTCCCACACACGGAGGCGGCCCCGGGGAAAGCTCCGTGCGCGGCGCGGGCTCTGCAGGGAGAGCAAACAATGGGATCCCCGGGGACAACAATGGCCCATTGTCCTTTGAAGGCCGAACAATGAGACAATGGCCTCAGTCTGCTCCCTCCGTTCCCAGGCACGCCCCCCCCGCCGCCCCGGGACCGCCCGGGCCCGGGGGCTCCCGCCGGCCCCGCGGAGCCGCCGCGCTCGCCGCTCGCCGTGCCCTGGGTCCCGCTCGGTGCCGCGCTCCGGGGTGGGTGAGTCTCGGGGGTCCCCGCGGCCTCGCCCGCTCGCGTGGGGTGTGCCCGGCACAGGAGGAGGAGGAGGAGGAGGAGGAGGAGGAGGAGGAGGAAGATGTTTCCCTTCCATCCTCGGGGTTTTTTTTTCGGCGGCGGGGAGGGGATGGAAAAGTCCCCGTCGGGTCACGCGGGCCGTGCCCGGAGAACAGCGGGGCTTTGTTGTCTCCGGGGGTGGCCACTTGTCAGCGAGAGCCCTGGAGGATTCCTGGGGAATCCGAATCCTCCTCCTCCTCCTCCTCCTCCTCCTGCTGCTGGTGGCGTCGGGGGCCAGCTCGCCCCGCACCCTGCAGGCCGGGGGAGGGGGGGTCAGGGGGTGCCCCCCATCCTGCGGGGTCTGGGGCACCCCCGGGGAGCCTCGGAGCCGCTGCCCGGATGTCCCCAGGTCACCTCGGGCCACCCCCGAGGACCCTCCCGCTCTCCCTGCGGTCCCCGCGAGGAGCCGAGGGGCGAATCCCTCCCTGCTGTCCCAGCCGGGCGGTGCCACCCCGAGGGTCCCACGGAACGCTCTCCTGGTGCCTCCGCGGGCTCCCAAAATCCGCGGCTGCCGGAGATCCGGGGCAGCGCCGGTGCCGAGGGGCTCGGAGCCGCTCCGGGGTGGCGGTGCTGGCACCGGGCCCGGTCACCTCTGCGGTGCCACCCCCGTGTCCCCGCCAGCGTCCCCGGCCGCTCCTCTGGGGCCTCGTTTGTCCTCTCCCCGGTGCTTTTTTTGGGGACACGGGGACCTGGTTGTCACCAAGCAGCCTCCAGCCCCCCTCGCGGGCTCCAAAATCCCTCACCCACCCCCCCCAAAAATCCCTCTCCTGCCGGTACCTATGGGCAAAGAACCGCACCTGAATAGGGAATGAATGGAGTGAGAAAAGAGCCCGGAGCACTTTGTGCTCGCAGCGAGCCGGGAACAATCGCTAAATACAAATCAGCGAGAGAAAAGGCAAAGGGAGAGAGAGAGAGAGAGGGGAGGGAGGGAGGGAGAGACAAAAGCAAGAACGGCGCCACAAAGGAGAGGAATGAAATGGTAAAGTAAAGTCAAACAAAAAGGAGCCGGGCTGAGACAAAAGGAGGGAACAATATCCCCGAGGCAATAGGCTCCCGAACAATGGGGACAGTGACAGCGGCACAAAGACACACTGTTTGCAAGTAGACGTTATCTCACACAGCCACTGGCAGGCCTGGCCCTGGCGCTTCTATTTTCAGGGATGCTTTTGTGCTGGCGCTGAACAATATTCCTTGCATGGCTGCAGATACAGAGATCAGGGGGGTTTTTTTGAGTTTTTTTGAGTTTTTTTGGGTTTTTGGGTTTTTTTTAAAGCCTTCCCCGTGCCAGCTCTGCCATCAAAACAGGTTCAGCCCTTTGAGGGTGACGCGGTGACAATGCGGTGGTGCCACCAGGCCGGGCCGCAGCGCAGTTTTTGGGATGGGCGGTGCGGGGTTTATCCGCCCCGAGTTTGCGTTTGAACGGGACGGGCTCAAACCCCTCGCGGGATGGGGTTTGCCGGCTCCTTTTGGTGGATTTCTTTGGGGTTTTTCACCTCTGAAGGTGCTGGCCCGGCCGAGGCGGGTCCCTGCCACCCCCGGCAGCGGTGACACGTGGCGGTGGCACAGCCTGGAGGGGACAATGTCAGGATGTCCCCGGGGGTGTCCTGGTTGATCCCTGGCAGCGCCCAGCTCAGGTTTTGGCGCTCCCGGAGCCACGGGGAGGGCGGGCGGGCAGCTCCCGTCTCTCCTCGTGGGGTTGGGGCTGTTCGGGGCTGCTCCCTGCCCCGAATTCCCGGCGGAATTCCCGTCCCCAAAGGGTTTCCTTGGCCCGAATTCCCGGCGGAATTCCCGTCTCCAAAGGGTTTCCTTGGCCCGAATTCCCGGCGGAATTCCCGTCCCCAAAGGGTTTCCTTGGCCCGGCTGGGTGATGGGAGCGGGGGAAAATCGCCACCCTGGAGGCGGCCGAGCTCTCTCCATCCTCCCCCGGCACCGGCTCTGCCCCTGGGCTGGCGCTGCGCTGGGTTCTGTCCCCCAAAGTGACACCGAACACCCCCGAAGTGACAATTTTGGGTTTTTTTGGGGAGACATGAAGGCGCTCCTTACTCCCATCAACTTTTTATCCCCTGAGGGCTCCCGTGTCTTTTCCTCCCCGTGGGGAATTTCTGCCCGATCTTCCCTGGGATCCCTCGGGATGAGCCGTGGGAGGAGGCCGCTCTCCCGCGGAGAGCTCCGGCTGTGCCTGCGCTCCTTTCTGGGGTCACGGAGGTGTCATCCAGCTGTTCCCCCCCAAAAAAAATCCTCCCCCGGCTGATCCCGGGAATGCCGTGCTGCGGGTCACCGTGCCCCCCCACCCCGGGCACTTCTGGGGCGCATCAGCAGCACCCGGACGCCTCCCGATCCACCCCGACCCTTCCTTTTGGGACACCCCACAGCTCCCGGGATCCTCCTGCTCCCAAATCCTCCCCCTCCTCCCACAGCAGCGCCTCCAAAACCCCGCGGGCGTCACCGCCTCACCCCGAACGAGCGGGGCCGGCAGAATTTGGGGTGCCGAGGGGCCGGGGGGCCGCCGCTATCGGGGCCGATCTCGGCTCCAGCAGCCGGGCTCAGCCGCGGAGCGAAGCAGCGGCGCTCTCCGATATCGATCACCTTATCTGGGGGCACATCCTGTTGCTATTTCGGCTGTTTCCTCCTCCCCTCGGCAGCTGGGGAGCAGCGCCAGCTGCTCGAAACCTGCGGGATTGGGGCGGGGAGGGAGGGTTTGGGGCGCCCCAAAAAGGATCCCGGGCTCGCTTTGGGGGTGATGATGCCACATCCCCGCCGAGCTGAGGTTGAGGGGGGAGGATTTGGGGCGATGAAATCGAAGCGAAGCGGCCGCGCTCGGAGCCGTTTTGGGGGGGAAAAAAGAAAACAAATTAAAAACGGCTCCCGAGTGAATATCCCGGTATCTGATCTTGCGGTGGGCTGCGCGCACGTGCCCCGAGCGGGGACGGTTGTTGAGATCAAAGTCCCCTCGTCCCCACTCGGTGCCACCGCCCCGAGCAGCAGCGGCGGCCCCGGGGCTGCTCCGGCCCTGCCCGGCCCCGAATTCCCGGCGGAATTCCCGTCCCCAAAGGGTTTCCTTGGCCCCGAATTCCCGGCGGAATTCCCGTCCCCAAAGGGATTCCTTGGCCCGAATTCCCGGCGGAATTCCCGTCCCCAAAGGGTTTCCTTGGCCCCGAATTCCCGGCGGAATTCCCGTCCCCAAAGGGTTTCCTTGGCCCGAATTCCCGGCGGAATTCCCGTCCCCAAAGGGTTTCCTTGGCCCGGCTGGGTGATGGGAGCGGGGGAAAATCGCCACCCTGGAGGCGGCCGAGCTCTCTCCATCCTCCCCCGGCACCGGCTCTGCCCCCGGGCTGGGCTGCGCTGGGTTCTGTCCCCCAAAGTGACACCGAACACCCCCGAAGTGACAATTTTGGGGTTTTTTTTGGGGAGGAGACACGAACGCGCTCCTTCCTCCCTTCAACCTTTTACCCCCTGGGGGCTCCTATGTCGGGAATTTCTCCCAATTCTCCCCAAAACCCCAAATCCCGGCTGCTCCCGCTGGATTTTTTTTCCTTTTTTTCATTTTTTTTCATTTTTTTTTTAATTTTTTTGTGGAGTCGGGAGCTCCTGGCTGCAATTAGCCGGTGTTTAAACCCTCGCTAACCCTTAACACCCTAATGACAGCCGTAATGATGCTGCGCACATCCCGCAGCTAAAGATTACACTCGCTAATTAATTAAGCCCCCGAGCCCCCCCCCTCTACCCCCTCCGCTCTCCCCGCGCTTCCCCTCAGCAGCCGGAGAAGGAATCGCTGAGAGTCTCTTCAGGAAAAAGGGACATAAAGGCAGGGAAATGCGGGATCCAACAGACAAATGGGGATTTGGAGACAATCCGGGCCCCGTCCATGCGACCCGAGGAGTGGACGGGGCAGGAGAAAGGAGAAAAAATGCCAAGGTTGGGAGAGGAAAAAAAAAAAAAAACCCAGCAAAACTCCCCAATAAAATCCCCAAAAATCCAAGAGCCAGCTTAAAAAAAAAAAAAAAAACGAACCCAAAACAAACCAAAAAAAAAAAAAAACAAAACGGGGAAAGAAAAGCACCAAGATGAAGGGAGTGACAAAGCATCAAAGGGAAGAGAAACCAAAGGCGTCGGAACAAAGGACGGGGCTGGAACAAAGCACCAAAGCGGGGGGAACAAAAGCACCAAACAGAAAACAAAGGCGGGGGGACAAGAAAAGCCCCTCAGTGGGGCTGAGCCGGAGGGGCCCGGCCCGCTGGGCCGTGGGTGGCACCGGGTCCCCGCCGGAGCCGGCCCGGCGGAGGGTGACAGCCCCTGCGACAGCCTCAGTGTCGCCTTTGAAGCGACAGCGCCGGGCTCGGGCCCCGGGGGAGGTCGGGGCGCAGCTCGGCCCCCGCTGCCCCCCGGCCGCGCCCCCCTCCGGGCCCGCTGTGTGGTCCGGCCGTCCCTCTGTCCCTCCCGCTGTCCCTCTGTCCCTCCCGCCGTCCCTCTGTCCCTCCCCAGCCGCTCGGCATCACCCCCGCCGTGCCCCCGCTGCCGCCCCCGCCCCGCGGCCTGGGCACGGCTGCGGGGACAGCGCCGGGGTGGCTTTGTCACCCCCCGCGGTGGCTTCGCCTCGGTGGTTGGGCTTCGCGTGGGTGGCTGGGCTGGCCCCTGGTGCTGGGGACAGGGACAGGGACAGGGACAGGGACAGGGACAGGGACAGGGACAGGGACAGAGGGGACAACCCGAACCGGGTCGGGTTTGAGTCCCGGCGGTGCCGCTGTGCTCCCCCGCCCCGCCCGGAGCCGGATGTCCCCGGCAGGGCTGGCACCAGCGATGTCACACGCGACGGAGGGGGGGGACACACGTGGGGACCTTCAGGGTGGGCAGGGGTGCGGTGAGCCAGGGGTGCCACCGGAATTGGGGGCTGGGAGGTGGATTTGGGGGGCTGGGAGGGACGGATAGAGGGACACGGGAATGGATAAGGGCCATAGGAATGGCTCTTGGGACATAGGAATGGCTGAGGGGACATGGGAATGGCTGTGGGGACATGGGAATGGATAGAGGGACACGGGAATGGACTTGATGATCTTGAAGGTCTCTTCCAGCCTAGAAATTCTGTGATTCTGTGAATGACTGTGGGGGCACGGGAATGGCTGAGGGGACATGGGAGTGACTGGGAGAACGTGGGAATGGAGTTCCCACGAGGACACGGGTGAGGGGGACCTGGCATTGACTGTGGGGACACGGGAATGGCTGAGGGGACACAGGAATGGCTTAGGGGACACAGGACTGGCTGAAGAGACACGGGAATGGCTGGAAGAACATGGGAATGGAGTTCCCACAAGGACATGGGTGAGGGGACACGGGAATGGCTGAGGGGACAGGGGAATGGCTGAGGGGACACGGGACTGGCTGAGGGGACACAGGGCTGGCTGAGGGGACACGAGAATGGCTGAGGGGACACAGGAATGGCTGAGGGGACACAGGAACGGCTGAGGGGACACGGGAATGGCTGAGGGGACACGGGAACGGCTGAGGGGACACAGGGCTGGCTGAGGGGACACGGGAACGGCTGAGGGGACACAGGGCTGGCTGAGTGGACACAGGGCTGGCTGAGGGGACACAGGGCTGGCTGAGGGGACAGGAGAATGGCTGAGGGGACACAGAACTGGCTGAGGGGACACAGGGCTGGCTGAGGGGACACGGGAATGGCTGAGGGGACACAGGGCTGGCTGAGGGGACACAGAACTGGCTGAGGGGACACAGAACTGGCTGAGGGGACATGGGAACAGCTGAGGGGACACGGGAGCAGTGCGGGTCCCCTCCGAGGCCGTGCTGTGCCGCTCCCAGGCCGGCAGGAGCTCAGCCCGTGCCCGTTCCCGAACAATGGCCGCGTTTCCGCGCAGGAAGCCGGGCCGGGTTTGTTCTCGCGGCTTTGCCCCCTCGGGCCGGTTCCGAAGGGGCCAGGCCATTGTCTGCAGCCTTTCCATGACTCACTCCCGGGGATCCTGCGGCCCCGGGGGCCCCCGGCCGGCACCGAGGGCTCCGGGCAGGGCGGGGGGCTCGGGAAAAGGAAGGCGAGCGCCGGCCGAGCCTTTCCCCCGCCTGCCCCCTGCCCCGGCAGCGCTGCCCCCGCCGCCTCTGCCGGCCCCTGCGGCCATTGTCCCGGCTTCCTGCTGCCCAGGGAGGCACGGGGAGAGCGGGATGGGAGGCCGGGAGCCAGCCCTGGTGCCTCGCCCAGGTGGGAGCAGGAGCGGAGCCGGTCCCGTGTGACTCCATCTGAAGGGACGGGGGCGGTGTCTGTGCCATCGTCTCCGTGCTGGCACCTCGTGCCTGTGGTGCTGGGGGTGCCCAGGAGGTCCTGGGGGCAGCCCAGTGGGTGTTGAGGATGCCCAGGATGTCCTGGAGGTGTCCGGCAGGTCCTGGGAATGCCCAGCAGGTCCTGGGAGTGACCACCAGGTCCTGGGGATATCTAGCAGGTCTTGGGGATGTCCAGGATGTCCTGGAGATGTCCAGCAGGTCCGGGAGTATCCAGCAGGTCCTGGGGATGTCCAGGATGTCCTGGGGGTGTCCAGGATGTCCTGGGGGTCTCCAGCAGGTCCCGGGGGTGTCCAGCAGGTCCTGGGGGTGTCCAGCAGGCCCACGAGGAGGTGCCAGGTGCAGGGCCCGCAGTTTGGTGGCACTGGGGGGACCCGGCGGGGACGGCCACCAACCCCGGGGCCACCGGGGCCGGCCCGGCCGGGAAGGGAAGGAAAGGAAAGTGAAAGTCGGCGGCTCCGGCCGGGCTGTTGCCATGGAGACCCCAACAAAGCTCCCGCTCCCTCTCCCTCGGCTCCGTCCCCGGAATTCCCCGTCGGGAATTGTGTCCCTGTCCGGTTTGGGGACCCCCGGCGTGGCTTTGGGGACCTCGGGGGCAGCACAGCCCGGGGGGGAGGCGGGTCCCCCATGAACCCCCCAACTCCTGAGGCCTCTCGGGGTCTTCTGGGAGCCAGGGGGTGACACAGAGGGGCTGCTGGCCTTGGGGACACTGGTGGCCTTGGGGACACTGGGGGCTGCCCGTGCCAGGGGTGGCACTGGGACAAGGTGTCCCCCCAGCTGGGAGGGGGGAGCCAGCCCTGGGTCCTCAACTTCTCCAGCTGGGAATGGGAAAATGGGAATGTGTGACTGGTTTGAATGGGAATGTGCCACTGGTTCGAATGGGAATGTGCCACTGGTTTGAATGGGATATTTAATTGGTTTAAATGGGTATGTGCCACTGATTTAAATCAGATAATTCACTGGTTTAAATGGGATATTTCACTGGTTTAAATGGGATATTTCACTGGTTTAATGGGATATGTCACTGGTTTAAATGGGATATTTCACTGGTTTAAATGGGATATTTCACTGGTTTAAATGGGAATGTGCCACTGGTTTAAATGGAAATATTCCACTCATTTAAATGGAATATTTTACTGGTTCAAATGGGATGTTTCATTGGTTTAAATGGGATATTTCACTGGTTTAAATGGGATATTTTACTGGTTTAAATGGGATATTTCATTGGTTTTAATTGGAATACTCCACTGATTTAATCAGATGTTTCTCTGAGTTTAATCAGATGTTTCTCTGAGTTTAATTGGGTGTTCCCCTGAGCCCCTTTAGGGTTCGGGGTCTGTGGGTGCCGCCCGCTCCCCGTTTCCCGTTAAACCCTCGGGGTGAGGATGGGAACCGATCCCAGCTCTGCTCTGCCCTTCCCCCTGGGATGGGCACAGGGAGAGGGCTGGGAATGCCCCAGACCCCTCCAGAACCCCCAGCTCAGCCCACGGGGTCGGGCAAACCCCAAATCCCGGCGGCTCCGCCCCTTCTGCCCTTGGGTGGAAAAAAAAATCAAAACAAAAACACTTAGAAAAAAAAAAAAAGAAATTCCCAGGAAAGAAAATAACGGTGTGGGGGAGGAAGGAAAGAGCCCGGAGTCAATGGGAACTTTCCCGGCTGGTGAAACATAAACAGCCCTTCCGTGTTGACACAACATTTTAAAGAAAAAAAAAAAAAAAAAAGAAAAAAAAGAAAAAAAAAGAAAAAAAAAGAAAAAAAAAGAGAAAAAAAAAAAGAAAAGAAAAAAAAAAAAAAAAAGCTCCTTGTCAACAGCGGCCGGTCCAAGCCACCCCCTCTCCCTCTCCAGCCCCCCCGAAGGGATTTTATTCCCTCGGGAAGGTGATGGAATTCCCTGGAGCTGCTGGAGGGGGGAAAAGAAAAAAGAAAAAAGAAAAGAAAAGAAAAGAAAAGAAAAGAAAAGAAAAGAAAAGAAAAGAAAAGAAAAGAAAAGAAAAGAAAAGAAAAGAAAAGAAAAGAAAAGAAAAGAAAAGAAAAGAAAGAAAGAAAGAAAGAAAGAAAGAAAGAAAGAAAGAAAGAAAGAGAGAAAGAAAGAAAGAAAAAGGTTTAGCAGCTTTTAATCCTTGAGTATTTTAACATTCAAAAGAATGATCCCGTGGGATTCCCTTGAAATTCCGATTTAATGATGAAAAACACCCAATCCCTTTGGGCATTGGAAAAGGGGAAAAACCCTTTTGGGATTCCCGAAAACCCCAAAGCTGAGAGTTTGGGAGCCAGGAGAGGCTCCAGGGGCGGTGCTGGGGCAGGTGAGCTCGGGGGGCCTCGCCCCTGAGGTGTTCATGGGGCCGGGGGATGATCGATCCGGGGATGATCGATCCGGGGGATGATCGATCCGGGGATGATCGATCCGGGGGATGATCGATCTGGGGATGATCGATCTGGGGATGATCGATCCGGGGGATGATGGATCCGGGGATGATCGATCCGGGGATGATCGATCCGGGGATGATCGATCCGGGGGATGATGGATCCGGGGATGATCGATCCGGGGATGATCGATCCGGGGATGATCGATCCGGGGGATGATGGATCCGGGGGATGATCGATCCGGGGATGATCGATCCGGGGATGATCGGTTCGGGGGATGATGGATCCGGGGATGATCGATTCGGGGATGATCGATCCGGGGGATGATCGATTCGGGGATGATCGATTCGGGGGATGATGGATCCGGGGGATGATTGGTTCGGGGATGATCGATCCGGGGATGATCGATCCGGGGATGATCGATCCGGGGGATGATCGGTTCGGGGGATGATCGATCTGGGGGATGATCGGTTCGGGGGATGATCGATCCGGGGGATGATCGATCCGGGGGATGATCGGTTCGGGGGATGATCGATCCGGGGGATGATGGATCCGGGGATGATCGATCCGGGGCACCAGGAAGTTTCCACGCTGGCCAGGGGCCGAGCTGGCAGCCCCGGCATGGGAAGAAGAATTCCCACAGCGGGAGCGTCACACTCGGGCTGCCCCTCACAATGGGGCCGGGCCGGGATCCAGGGCAAAGCTGCGCCAGGGCTGCGGGGGAGGATGGATCCCCCTTTGTTCCCCACCTGGCCGCCCAGGTGAGCTCCCCGCTCCCACCTCTGCCCCCCCGGCTGCGATGGCGGCCCCGCCCGGGGCTCCTTGCCCGAGGCTGCTCAGGAGTTTCTGGAATGCTCGGGAATCGGAGCAAAACTCGGGGCGATCCGGGAAGTTGGGAGCCGCGTTTCGGGGTCTGGCACGGCCGCGTTGTGATTTTGGGACCCCCCCCCCGCCCCCCCTCGGGAATGTGGGCTGGGCTCTCCAAAATCCACCCGCGGCTCCACCCCCAGCTGGGAGCCAGCGGGGTCCGGTCAGTCCCTGCTGGCCCCGGGGTGCGGGGGGGTCTCGGGGTGTCCCCCAGCCCCCTCCCAGCCTTTGGGGGGTCTCGGGCTCCCCCGGAGCTCCAGGGCCGAGCGCGGCTGTCACACGTGGGTCCCCGGCGGGCAGGGGGGGGTCCCGAGGGGAGGGGACGGGGCACAGCGGCCGCCCCGGAGCCGATCGCTGGCTGGCTGGACCAGTGTCCCTCCTCCTCCCCTCCTCCCCTCCTCCTCCTCCTCCTCCTCCTCCTCCTCCTCCTCGCTCCCTCTCTCCGCCCGGCGCCGGGGCAGCTCCCACCGGAGGCGCTGGGGACATGGAGCGGACCTGAGGCGGCCGCGGCGGCACCGGCGGCGACACCGGGGCGGCACCGGCACCGGCAGCACCGGCGGCGGCGGCGGGACCGGGGGCTCGGGAGGCAGCGCAGCGGAGCCGTGAGTGCGGCCGGGGGGGCACCGACACAACCCCGGGGGGCACCGGCACAACCCCGGGGTGCCGAGCACCCCGCGGGGGTCGGGGAACATCCTCGGGGGTCGCGGCGGGGGGAACCGACCGGGAGAACTCCCCCCAAAGCCCCTCGGCTTGAAGAGGAGAAGGGAAAAGGGGGAAAAGGGAGCGGGGTCCGGCCCCGCTCGGCCGCGAAGTTCGGGGCTGCGAACTCCGCTCCGAGCCCGGGGCAGCCCGGCAGGAGAAGGGTTAACCCCGGCAGGAGAAGGGTTAACCCCGGCAGGAGAAGGGTTAATCCCGCAGCCCCCACGGGGGTTTTTTCGCTCCGTCCCACCGGGAACCCCCGGGCTCTGCCCGTCTCCCGGAGCGCGGTCCCCACCGAGCGGTTTGGGGACACAGGCGCGGTGCCCCGCGGGCTGCGGGGACAGACGGACGCGGACAGAGCCGCGTGTGTCCCGCCGGGGCGGGGGGGGACACGGCCGTGCCCTGCTCGCTGCGGGTTGGGGACCCCCCTTGTCGCCACCTCTTGTCCCCCATCCCTGTCCCCACCGCCCCACGGTCACCCCTGGGTGCACCGCACCCTCCCTCGGGGACACCCGGCCTGGGGACACGATGGCTCCGGCCACCCCTGCCGGGCCAGCAAAGCCACGCGCGGGGTGTTGGAGAGGCACCAAACACCGCGACACTGTCGCGATAGAGCGGAGAGAGGCTTTGCGAGCGGGGAACAGCGCTGAGCTCTGTCGCTTGGCCGGGACAAACCTTGTCACCGCCACCGCGACATTCCCGGAGCCCCCCGGGCAGCGGGGGATGGTCCCGCAGCGGCTGCAGATTTGGGGCGAATTTGGGATTTTTTGTTTTTTTCCGCCCCACGAGAGCTGGAAAAAAAATAAAAATCGCAGCGAGTGAAACCCGGCAAAGTTTAGCGGCCGAGAGAAAAACCCCGCAGGAGCCGCGCGGTGCTGAGGGAGAGGTTTTTAGGGCGAAAAAGGCGAATAAACGGAAACCTCCGGCGGTTTCCACCTCCCGCGAGCGATTTCCAGGCGGTCGGTGCCGGGGAGGGATTGATGCTGCCCAGGAAAAACCGCGGCCCGCGGCCCCGGAGCCTCCTGGGCTGGGGAAACGCTCCAGGAAAAGCGGGAGCGATGGGTTTGAGGAGCGAAAAAAGCAGAATTAGCTCGGTTTAATGCGAATTAATGTGAATTTTTTCCTCCCCGCCGTAGCGCAGAGCCGATCCCGTCCCTCCGGTCACTCCTGTTTGTAATTCACGCGATTTCCTCTCGCTTCAGTTTCGCTCGGTGCCGGATCCATCCCGGTGCCACCGACACTTCTTCTCTCTCTTTTTTTATTTGTTCTCTTTTCCTTTTGAAACCCCAGCCACTTCTTTCTTTTTTTTTTTTTTTCGGAGCCTTTTGTGCCGTTAAAAATAGCGGCTGGCCTTTGACAGCGGCGGGGCGGGCTCGGGACAGTTTTTCTTGACACATTTTCCCCGACATCATCTTCCCCTCGGCGCTGATTTGTGTCCCTTCCACGGCAGAAATCCCAATTTTTTAATTTTTATTTTATTTTAAATCCTCCTTTTTTCCCCTCTCTTGGAAAAGCTCAGCTCTCCTGCATCGCTTTTTTATTTATTTTTTATTTTTTTCTTCCACCCAAACCCTCCCCGCTCCCTAAATCCGTCTCACAGTTTATCCCGGGATGTCCTGAGGGGAATTTCTGGGCTTTTTGTCTCCCTGCCGAAATGTCCATGATTGGGGGGGAGGATCCGTGCCCTGGCAGGGGGGAGATGGAGCAGCTCGTAAAGTTGTTATGTGCTGGAGGGGTTTGGATTTCATCTCTGGGCTGCAGGGGAAGGGTTCCTGTCCCTGGGAAGGGAGGAAGGTAAAGCCGCCCTGTCAGTGGGATTATTTTTAATTTTGGGGTTTCTGGGGTGCCTGGAAAGGGCAGCACATTAAAACCACTTTTTCAGTGGGATTATTTTTAATTTTGGGATTTTCTGGGGTCCCCAGGAAGTGAGGCTCAGTAAAGCTGCTCTGTCAGTGGGATTATTTTTAATTTTGGGGGTTTCTGGGGTGCCTGGAAAGGGCAGCATGTAAAAACAAATTTTTCAGTGGGATCATTTTTAATTTTGGGGTTTCTGGGGTCCCCAGGAAGGGGGGCTCAGTAAACCTGCTCTGTCAGTGGGATTATTTTTAATTTTGGGATTTTCTGGGGTCCCCAAGAAGGGAAGCACATTAAAACCACTTTTTCCTTTGGATTATTTTTAATTTTGAGGTTTTCTGGGGTCCCCAGGAAGGGCAGCACATCCAAACCACTTTTTCATTTGGATTATTTTTAATTTGGGGGGTTTCTGGGGTGCCTGGGAAGGGCAGCACATTAAAACCACTTTTTCATTGGGGTTATTTTTAATTTTGGTGTTTTCTGGGGTCCTCAAGAAAGGCAGCACATCAAAACCACTTTTTTTCAGTGGGATTGTTTTTAATTTTGGGGTTTTCTGGGGTCCCCAGGAAGGGCAGCATGTTAAAACCATTTTTTCATTGGGGTTATTTTTAATTTTGGGGTTTCTGGGGTGCCTGGAAAGGGCAGCACATTAAAACCACTTTTTCAGTGGGATTATTTTTAATTTTGGGGTTTTCTGGGGTCCCCAGGAAGTGGGGCACATTAAAACATCTCTGTCAGTGGGATCATTTTTAATTTTGGGCCTTGCTGGCATTCCTGGGAAAGGGGAGCATTTTAAAGCTGCTGTGTCGTGGGATTATTTTTAATGTTGGGATTTTCTGGGTGAAGGTGGCTCGGGGGTGGTTTGAAACCCCCAGGTGAGGTTTTGGGGGGCTCCAAACCCCCCCAAAAAGGGTGGGGGTCCGTCCCTGCCGGGGTTGGGGGCAGAGCATCCCTGGGAGTTGGGGCGCAGGGACTGGGAGCTCCCTGGTGAGGGTGTGGGGTGGGAGAGCGGATCCCTGTGGGGCAGGGGTGGTGGGGATCTTTGGGGTACAGGTGAGGGAATCCTTGGGATACAAATTAAAGAATCTTTGGGATACAAATGAGGGAATCTTTGGGACAGAGGTGACGGGAATCTTTGGGATACAAATGAAGAAATCTTTGGGATAGAGGTGACAGGAATCTTTGGGGTACAAATGAGGGAATCTTTGGGATACAAATGAAGAAATCTTTGGGATAGAGGTGATGGGAATCTTTGGGATATAAGTGACAGGAATCTTTGGGATACAGGTGAGGGAATCTTTGGGCTGCACTTGGAGGTACGGAGGGAATTTTTGGGATGCAGGTGGGACGTGTGAGGTGAATCCCTGGGATGCAGGTAAACGGGATCTCTGGGATGCAGGTGAAGGGAATCTTTGGGACACAAGAGATGGGAATCTTTGGGATGCACTGGGCTGTGTGTGAGGGGAATCTTTGGGATGCAGGTGAAGGGAATCTCTGGGCTGCAGGTGGCCTGTGTGAGGTGAATCTCTGGGCTGCAGGTGGGATGTGTGAGGGGAATCTTTGGGATACAGGTGAAGGGAATCCTTGGGCTGCTCGGGGCTCTGGGAGCCGCTGCTGTCCCAACCCTCCCCGTGCTCAGCTCCGGGATCCCAACCCACCAACAACATCAACACCAAACCCAAACAAACCCTCCAGGACCTTGGGGTGGCCACAGCCCTTGGCATCACTTCAGGGGCTCCCTGGGAGCTGGGCCCGTGGGTTTGGGGGTCCCTGAGAGCTGACCCCGTGGGTTTGGGGCTCCCTGAGAGCTGGGCCCGTGGGTTTGGGGGTCCCTGAGAGCTGACCCCGTGGATTTGGGGGTCCCTGAGAGCTGACCCCGTGGGTTTGGGGGGTCCCTGAGAGCTGACCCCATGGGTTTGGGGATCCCTGAGAGCTGGGCCCGTGGATTTCGGGGTCCCTGAGAGCTGGGCCCGTGGATTTGGGGCTCGGGGGTGCTGTCCCCTCGGGGCTGGGGCCCCTTTGAGCGCCCGGCTTTGTCCAGAGCCGCCTTCCTGCTCGCTCCAGCCCCATCCCATTGTCAACATTCCCGGCGGGCCCGTGCCAGCCGCGCTTTGTGCCTGCACGTGGGGTCGCAGAGATCCCAAAAAAAGCTCCCAAAAAAGCTTTGACCACCCAGGCACCACCTCTAACACCCCCCCCACACCCCCTGCCCGGGGCCGCGTTCCTGCTGTCCCACCCTGCCAGTTCCCGGCCGCGCTGGGGGAACACCCGCTGCTCATTTTCCCTAAAAAACCCCGGGTTTTGGAGCAGAGCAATCCCCCGGTGGCCGGGCAGGCGCTGCCCCGAGCCCGCGGGGCCGCGGAGGAGCCGCTGCCCTCTTTTGTTCTCTGCTCCCGAGGAGGGAGCATCGCTGCGGCCCGGGGGGGCCGGGGGGGTCCCGGGGGTGAGGAATCCCCCCCGCACACACAAATCCCGGCGGGGGTGAGGCCGGGGAGGAGCTTTGGGATCCCCAAACCCGGCGGAGCCAGGGCCGGCACCTCCTGCTCGCCGAGAAAAGAGTGTGGGGGGTCCGAGGTGCTGCTTTGGGGGGGCTGAGAGCGGCTGTGGGGCTCTGAGAGGGGCGGGGGGGGGTGTGGGGAGACGGGGGGGCTGAGGATGGAGGAGTTTGGGGGGCTCAGGGGGAGCTGGGGGGCTCAGAAGGAGCGGTGGGGCTCAGGGCTGATGGAGAGAGGAGTTTGGGGGGCTCAGGAGAGGATGAGGGGCCTCAGGGCTGAGGATGGAGGCATTTGGGGGGCTCAGGAGGAGCTGGGGGGCTCAGCTGAGGATAGGAGAGCTGAGGGGCTCAGGGATGAGTATGAAGGATCTGAGGGGCTCAGGAGAATCTGGAGGGGCTCAGCGATGACTGAAGGGTCTGGGGGGGCTCAGCAGGACCTGGGGGGCTCAGCAGGAGCTGGGGGGCTCAGCAAGACTTCGGGGGGCTCAGCAGCATCTGGAGTGTCCAGCAGGATCCGGGGGGCTCAGCAGGACTTGGGGGGCTCAGCAGGAGCTGGGGTGAGCCATGCTCAGGCTGGAGGATCTGTGGGGCTCAGGAATGACTATGAAGGATCCGGGGGTGCTCAGCAGGATCTGGGGGGCTCAGCAGGATCCGGGGGGGGCTCAGAGATGACTACGAAGGATCTGGGGGAACTCAGCAGGACCCGGGGTGGGGCTCAGCAGCATCCGGGGGGGCTCAGCAGGAACTGGGGGGCTCAGGGATGACTATGAAGGATCTGTGGGGCTCAGCAGGACTTGGGGGGCTCAGCAGGAGCTGAGGAGCTCAGGGATGACTGTGAAGGATCTGGGGGCTCAGCAGGATCTGGGGGGGGGGGCTCAGCAGGATCTGGGGGGGCTCAGCAGGATCTGGGGGCTCAGCAGGACCAGGGGGGCTCAGCAGGATCCGGGGGTCTCAGCAGGATCCGGGGGGGCTCAGGGATGATTATGAGGGATCTGGGGGTCTCAGCAGGACTTGGGGGGCTCAGCAGGATCTGGGGGGTCTCAGCAGGACCCGGCTCAGCCGTGCCGGGCCCGGAGCAGCCGCGGGGCTCTCGGCGCTGCGGGACCAGCCGGGCTCTGCCTCCCGCGGAGCCCCCAGAGCCGCGCAGCCCCCGGGCCGGGCCGGGCCGGGCCGGGCCGGGCGTTCCCGGGCCGGGGCTCCCCCGCAGCACCGCGGCCACCCCCGAGCAGCCCGGCCCGGGCTCCGGGGAGCTCCGCCGGGTTCTTTTCCAGGGATTTTTCGCAGCGTTTTTTTTCTGGCGCTGCGGGGAGGGAGCTCCGAAGTTTTTTGTGCCGGGATTTAACCCGGTCGGGAGCACGCAGAAGGGGAATAAATAAATCAGCGCCGAAAGGGGGATAAATAAATAAATCAGCGCGGCTCCTGACAGCTCCGCTGGAAAATATCTCCGGGTTTTTAGCCCATCCTGAGCCTGGCAGGGGTGGGAGCTGCTCCGGCCCCGCTGGGGTGCCGGGCAGTGCCCGCGCTCCTGCAGCTCGGGGAGTCACAGAGAGGCAGAAATTCGAATATTTCAGAGCTGGAAATGGAGATTTGAATTGTGGAGGGGCAAAATTTCAAATATTTCAGACCTGGTAACGGAGATTTGAATTGTGGAGAGGCAAAAATTCAAATATTTCAAATCTAGCAATGGAGAATGAAATCATGGAGGGGGAAAATTTCAAGTATTTCAAACCTGGTAATGGAGATTTAAATCGTGGAGGGGCAAAATTTCAAATATTTCAAATCTGGTGACGGAGTTTTAAATTGTGGTGAGGTAAAATTTCAAATATTTCAGACCTAGCAATGGAGAATGAAATCATGGAGGGACAAAATTTCAAGTATTTCAGACCTGGTAACGGAGATTTGAATTGTGGAGGGGCAAAATTTCAAATACTTCAAACCTGGTAATGGAGTTTTAAATTGTGGTGAGGCAAAATTTCAAATATTTCAGACCTGGTAATGGAGATTTAAATTGTGGTGAGGTAAATTTTCAAATATTTCAGCCCCATCTCTCCTGGTTTGGATCCTTTGGCTGAAGGGGCAGGAGCTCAATCCTCACGGGAGGAGCTTTTTGAGTTAAAAACGATGGATTTGAGCGAAAAGCTGGCACAGAAACATTTGGGGTGAAGTTGGCAGAGCCCCCAGGCAACAACTTTGGGACAATTTTTGGCCCCTTGGAAGCCTCCTGCCCTCCCAACTCCCTTCCCACTCCGTGCCCACCCGCTCCAGCCTCAAAAATGCTCTGCCCGCCTTTGTCCCTGAACAGCCCTGGCACCCCAGCACGGGGACAGGAACAGCAGGGACTGGGGACCATGGAGGGACAGAAATGGAACTGGGAATGGTGGAACTGGGAATGGCGGAACTGGGAATGGTGGAATGGGAATGGTGGAACTGGGAATGGCAGAGCCGGGAATGGCAGAATTGGAATGGTGGAACTGGGAATGGCAGAACTGGAATGGCAGAACTAGGAATGGCAGAGCTGGGAATGGTGGAACTGGAATGGTGGAACTGGGAATGGCAGAGCTGGGAATGGTGGAGCTGGGAATGGTGGAACTGGGAACGGCAGAGCTGGAATGGCAGAGCTGGAATGGCAGAGCTGGGAACGGCAGAACTGGGAACGGCCGAACTGGGAACGGCAGAACTGGGAACGGCAGAACTGGGAATGGCAGAACTGGGAACGGCAGAACTGGGAACGGCCGAACTGGGAATGGAACTGGGAACGGCAGAACTGGGAACGGCAGAACTGGGAACGGCAGAACTGGGAATGGCAGAACTGGGAAAGGCAGAACTGGGAATGGCAGAGCTGGAATGGCAGAGCTGGAATGGCAGAGCCGGGAATGGCAGAATTGGAATGGTGGAACTGGGAATTGTGGAACTGGGAACGGCAGAACTGGGAATGGCAGAACTGGGAACGGCAGAACTGGAATGGCAGCTCCCGGGAATGGCAGCTCCCGGGCAGGCAGGGCGGCGCTGGGGAATGCCAAGCCCTCCCCAGCCCGGCCTTATCTTTTGTCGGGAACAATGGAGGGCTCGGCCCCATTGTTCTGCTCTCCCGCCCGGAGGGCAGCGGGGTCCCCCGGGGCTCGGGGGCGGGCGGGACCCGCGGGCGGGGCCGGGCGGGGGCGGCACGGGTGGCACGGACCCCCGGGGGGGTGGCACGGACCCCCGGGGGGGTGGCACGGACCCCCGGGGGGGTGGCACGGACCCCCGGGGGCTGCAGCTCCAGCCGGTTTCAGGAGCAGGGAAGGTCCCCCCGCAGAGCCCAGAGCCGGGCTGGGCAGGGCCGAGCAGGATTTGCAGCTTTTGGGGGCTCTTGGAGGGATTTGGGGTCTCTGGGATCCCAGGCTGGGTCCTTCCTGCTGCCTTTCCTCTGGTTCGTGGGTCCGTCCTGGGAATCTGGCTGGGGAAAACACATTTTTTGGGGAAAACACATTTTTTGAATTTGGGATTTGTGTGTTTTCCTAAAAAAAGAGCTCATGCCTGGGCTGGGCAAAGCTGGCACAGCCCGGGGAGCAGGCACAGGAGCCCAGCACAGCCCCAAATCCCCCTCAGACCCCTTTGTCCTCCCCGAGCCAGGCACCAGCAGCACATCCCAGTTTCTTTGGGGCACCTGGAGCTGCCAATTCCCGCTGCTCAGGGAGCCCAGGGGACACCAGGACAGGGCAGGGGGGGTGACACAGGTGCCACCAGCACCGCCAGCCCCTCGTGTGCTGCAGGAGCCCCAGTTTGGGACACCCTGTGGAGGGTGGAGGCTTCTGGTCTCTGCTGGGATTTTGCTGCGCGGTGAAAACCGCCCCAAAAGCCTCGTTAATCCCAAATCCCAAATCCCTGTGCTCCCCCAGAGGTGAGGAGCCCATCCAGGAGCTGGATTTGCTGGGTTTTAACTCCTCCAAACCCAGCAGGGAGAGGAGGGGTGAAACCCAAACCCTTCCCGTTGGGATTGGGGCCCAAATAAATCCCTTCGGACCCCACAGCGGGATGGGAAGCGGGGCGTCCCAAACCCCAACCCCAGAACCCGGGGGTGTCTCCCTGAGCTGAAACAGCCACCCCCCAAAAAAAAAGACAAAACGCTGCCCAAAAATGGCTCCTGCAGCTTCTCCTCCACGTGAGGCCTCCGGAAGCGGCACCCAGGGTGGGGGATGAGCTCAGGAACCCAAATCCGCACCCCAAACCAGGGCAAACGTCACCAAAACAGGTGAGCGGGGAAATGGGGCCAGGAATGGTTTTGCTCAGGGGGTTTCATCCAAATCCATCCAGCCCTGACCCCTGTGGGGCAGAGCCCAGCGGGAAGGGAGCCAGGGCGGCCTTGGGGGAGGGGTTGTGGGGCAGGAGATGATTTTTGGGGCAGGAGATGGTTTTAGGGCAGGAGATGATTTTGGGGGCAGGAGATGATTTGGGAGCAGGAGATGATTTTTGGGCAGGAGATGATTTTGGGGGCAGGAGATGATTTTGGGGCAGGAGATGATTTTGGGGCAGGAGATGATTTTGGGGGCAGGAGATGGTTTTGGGGCAGGAGATGATTTTGGGGCAGGAGATGATTTTGGGGGCAGGAGATGGTTTTGGGGCAGGAGATGATTTTTGAGGCAGGAGATGGTTTTGGGGGCAGGAGATGGTTTTGGGGCAGGAGATGATTTTGGGCAGGAGATGATTTTGGGGGCAGGAGATGGTTTTGGGGCAGGAGATGATTTTGGGGCAGGAGATGATTTTGGGGCAGGAGATGATTTTTGGAGCAGGAGATGGTTTTGGGGCAGGAGATGGTTTTGGGGCAGGAGATGATTTTTGGGCAGGAGATGATTTTTGGAGCAGGAGATGGTTTTGGGGCAGGAGATGGTTTTGGGGCAGGAGATGATTTTGGGCAGGAGATGATTTTTGAGGCAGGAGATGGTTTTGGGGCAGGAGATGGTTTTGGGGCAGGAGATGATTTTGGGCAGGAGATGATTTTGGGGCAGCAGATGATTTTTGAGGAAGGAGATGATTTTGGGCAGGAGATGATTTTTGGGACAGATGATTTTTGGGACAGATGATTTTTGGGGGCAGGAGATGATTTTGAGGCAGGAGATGATTTTTGGAGCAGGAGATGATTTTTGGAGCAGGACATGGTTTTGGGGAAGGAGATGATTTTGGGGCAGGAGATGATTTTGAGGCAGGTGAGGAGCATCCAGTGGCACCTTTTCCCTCACACTGAGGCTCACCAAGGCTCTGATGGCTCCTGGGGCAGCTCCCAAAACACCAAGAAAAAAAAAAATCCTGGAATCTGAATCAACCCCAACATCTGGAGCTGCCCGGATTTGGGAAGTGTCTCTGTGTCCCCTTTTTGTCCCTTTTTGTGACAATCTGGAGATCAGGACCTGTTTGCTGCAGCTCAGGACGCCGAGCACAGGCACCCCAAAGGTTTCCGGGGCGCTGCCGCCTGCGGCTGTGGGGCGGAAACGCGGCCCCAGGAGATTTTGGGGTGAGATTTGGGGTCTTGGGTGCTGCGGGTGATGGGTCCCCGGGCTGGCTCTCAGCACCCTTGGGTGCTCCCAGCAATCCTGGGAAGCACAAAGCAGGATTGGTGCCCGCAAATGGGAAAACCTGGGAGAGGATTAATTAGGGGAAAATGGCATGAAAGGTCAAGGATGGGCAGGAATGGACCCCCAGAACCTGGAAAAATGAAGAGGATTATTGGAAGGAGTAAAACGCCATAAAATCTCAGGGATGAGAGGTTGTGGACATGGAATGGACCCCCAGAACCTGGAAAAATGAGGGAATTATTGGAAGGTGAAAAATTCCCTAAAAGCTCAAGAGTGGAGGGTTATGGACTTGGGTTTTGACGTGGGATGGATATCCCAAAGTCCTGGAAAAACAAGGGAATGACTGGAAGGTGTAAAATCCCGTTTAAACTCAAGAGTGGGGGGTTAGGGATTTGGGTTTTAACATGGGATGGACCCCCCAAATCCTGGAAAAATGAGGGAATTATTGGAAGGTGTAAAATTCCCTAAGAGCTCAAGAGTCGGGGTTATGGATTTGGGGTTTGACGTGGGATGGACGCCCCAAACTCCTGGAAAAACAAGGGAATTACTGGAAGGTGTAAAATTCCCTAAAAGCTTAAGAGTGAGGGGTTATGGATTTGGGTTTTGACATGGGATGGATGCCCCAAAGTCCTGGAAAAATAAGAGAATTACTGGAAAATTCCCTAAAAGCTCAGCGGTGGTGGGGGTTTGCTGGCTGGGATGAACTCCCCCAAAGCCTGGAAAAATAAGGAATCACCGGAGTGCACAAAAAGCCATGAAAACTCACGGATGGGGGGGTTATGGACCCGAAACAGCCCCAAGTCCTGCACATCCCCAACACCACCCGTGGGTTTCCCATGGAAAAAGGGTTTGGGAGGAGCTCCACTACCACTGGGAGGTGCAGGGCAGGTGGGTGAGCTCAGCTTTGGGGTTTTTTGTCCAACGGGGCCTGGTGAAGGGTCGGGTGTCTTGGTCCTCCCTCCGGCAATAGCAAAATCTGGTTTAAATCCTGGTTTAAATTCTGGTTTATATTCTGGTTTAAACCCTGGTTGAAATCCTGGATGAAATCCTGGTCGAAAGTCAGGTTGAAAGTCAGATTTAAATCCTGGTTTAAAGCCTGGTTTAAAGTCTGATTTAAATCCTGGTTTAAAGCCTGGTTTAAAGTCTGATTTAAATCCTGGATGAAATCCTGGTTTAAAGTCAGGTTTAAAGCCTGATTTAAAATCTCGCTTGAGCTCAGCGCCTCAGCCAAGCCCCCACCCCCGGGGCTGTGCCTGGAAACGCTGAGTGACACCAGTGACACAAAAACGCCACCGAGATCGGCCCCGATAAACCCCGGGGGCGTTCTGGGACCAGGGCAGGGCAGCAGCTGCCAGGGCAAGGAGGGAGAGCCGGGCCAGGATCCCCCGTGCCAGGATCCCCCTGCCAGGATCCCCTGCCAGGATCCCCGTGCCAGGATCCCCCGTGCCAGGATCTCCCTGCCAGGATCCCCCTGCCAGGATCCCCGTGCCAGGATTCCCCTGCCAGGATCCCCCTGCCAGGATTCCCCTGCTCACAGCTCCTGGGTGAGTTTTTCCCATCCTCATCCTCAATTTCTCTCGATTTCTCTGGGTTTTGTCACTTTTTAAATTCAATTCCCTCCACCGAAGGCTCGGTTCGATTTGGGGGGCTGAGGGGGGTGTCCTGGAGGGGGTTTGGGGGCTGCTCCAGGGGTCTCTGCTGGATCCCAAGGATCTGGAGGTGCCCCCAGCACCCCTCTGTGGGTTGTGGGGCTGAGCCGACCCCGCTGGGTGTTGGGGGTAAAGGCTCAGCATCCAAAACTTCTTTAAAAACTTATTTCTGATGCAGAAAGAAAACTAAAAAAAAAGGGTAAATCCCCATTTTTCAGGATGCCAGGATTCCCTCTGTTAAAGAGGGAACTTTGGGGGTTTTTTAGGGTTTTAATGCAGCGGCGGTGGGAAGGGCAGAGGAAAAGGGGGGCAAAAAAAAGGTTTAAACCTAGGGAGGTTTAAAGGTTTTAAAAAGGTTTAAAGGTTTAAAAAAAGGTTTAAAGCCTAGGAAAGGCTTTTTCCTCGAGGTCTAGAGCTGTGATTTTCTGGGATGGGAACTCTCTGCTTTCAGACTGCTCCCTGCCAGCCCTGCCCTGAGCATCCCCTGTCCCTAAAGGTCCCTCCATCCCCGGGAAATCCCCCGGAGGTGCCGCGAGGAGCCTTTTCCTCCTGGATCCACCTCCTGGAGGGGGAAGATCCACCCCAAACCTCCTGTCTGCTCCGGAGGAAACGGGAATGACCAGCGCCGGGGCCGGGGCCATCCCGTGGCTCCTCCTGGGATTGTTCCCGGGACAAGGGGGGAGGTTGGAAATAATCCCAGCACCCGGAGTTTCCTCTGCTTCCCCGCTGAGATCATTCCCGGCTCATAAATCCCGCGGGCAGGAAGTTCCACCTGAGGTTCGGGCAGGGCTTTTTGTGTTTTGGTTTTTTTTTGTTTTTCCTCCCCTCCTCTGTCAAACCCTCCCCGTGGCAAAAGGAAAAATGTGAATGGGGTGGGTGGCCCCGGGCCAGGGGAAGGATCCGGCTGCTCCCGGGGGTTGGGGTTTGCTGGGATAATTGTGGAGCTCCCATGGGCTGGGTTCTGGCCGGGGGCAGAGTCCCTGGGTTTGGGGTTGGGAGGGAAAGGTCCCGGATGTTCTCGGGGTCCCCTAAAGGACAAACCCCCCTGGGGCAGTGGGGAAGCAGAGGGAGGTGGGAATTCTCCATCCGGAGGGACACCGGGAGCTCCGGGAGTGTCCCAGAGCTCCGGGATGGATCCAACGGATCCTGGTGACCTCAGGGAATGTGTGGGGTGTGGATCCTGATCCCAGTGATGTGTGGGGCACGGATCCAACTGATCCTAGGGATGTGTGGGGCACAGATCCTGATCCCTGTGATATGTGAGGCGTGGATCCTGATCCCAGGGATGTGTGGGGATGGATCCTGATCCCAGTGATGTGTGGGGTGTGGATCCTGATTCCAGTCATGTGTGGGGCGTGGATCCTGATCCCAGGGATGTGTGGGGATGGATCCTGATCCCAGTGATGTGTGGGGTGTGGATCCTGATTCCAGTCATGTGTGGGGCGTGGATCCTGATCCCAGGGATGTGTGGGCATGGATCCTGATCCCAGTGATGTGTGGGGTGTGGATCCAATGGATCCCAGGCATGTGTGGGGTGTGGATCCTGATCCCTGTGATGTGTGGGGTGTGGATCCTGATCCCAGTGATGTGTGGGGCACAGATCCCAATCCCAGTGATGTGTGGGGCACGGATCCTGATCCCAGTGATGTGTAGGGCACAGATCCTGATCGCTGTGATGTGTGGGGTGTGGATCCAATGGATCCCAGTGATGTGTGGGGCATGGATCCTGATCCCAGTGCCCACAGGGAATGTTTGGGGCACGGATCCCGATCCCTGTGCCCACAGGGGTTTGACTCATCCTTACCAGGCTTTGTTGGGGGCTTTGCTTTCCCATTCCCCCCGACCGGGATCCTGCTGGGCACAGAGAGGTCAAACCCCAAAGGGATGGGCTGGATTTGGCCGAGAGGGACAATCCCACGGGAAAAGCAGGAGCAGAGCTCTGAGGGCAGGGGCTGATCTGCAGTTGAGCCCTCGTCCCATTTCCCGGCTCTCCTGGGATTTACAGGGGATGGAAAACATCCCTGATGGGGAGCATGGAGCACCCCAGGAAGCCTCCCCGATCCTCCCCTTCCCCTTGGGATTTCCTGGGAATTCCTCTTGCCCTCCCTGCCTTGCATTTGAGACAACTTAGGGATGAATCCCTGTTATTTTCCCCTCTTTCCTTGAGTTTTGGAGAGCGGGATTGACGGGATTTTCCCCCAGAACTCTGCTGGAACCCATCAGGGAGACGTGCACCCCGTTAATAACCCCGGGTATGGCCTGGAGGCCTCTGGAAGGGGCAGGCTGGGGCTTTTTTGGGAGTAGAACTGGTAAAAAATGGCTGCAATTTCTTCAGGATTCAACCTCCCATGGGCTCCCTGCAGACCTGGGTTGCTCCTTGCCATCTCAAAAGACAGAAAATCGAAAAAAACCCCCAAAAACCCCAAAAAAACCCCCATAACGTGGCTGTGCTGAGACAGTTGGAGGGGACAGGAGGGGACAGGAGGGGACATCCCTCCAGGGGGACACCAGACTGGGGTCCCACACCCCTGGAGAGGGCACCTGGTGGACGTGGGGGTGGCACAAGCAGAGGGGTGCCCCCCACTCCTTCCTGTGCCAGGGGTTTCCGCGATGTCACCGGAGCGCCACCGCCGTGCCCTGACCCCGTTTCTGGAAGCTTCCAGAGCCCGTTTGTCCTTTGGGGAAGGAGAAATCGCCCTCAGGGAGCTGAGGCTGGCTGGAGGACGGACAAACGCCCAGCTGGTTTGGGAAACCCCGGCTGCTGCTCACCCCCGAGGGGCATTTGGGGGCTGGGGGTCTCTTTGGGGTGGGGATTTTCCACGCCAGGCAATTCCCATCCTGTCCCTGGCTGCATCCCCCTCCCCAAATCCCCCGTGCCCACCAAAAATCTCCTATTTCTCTGCGGCTTTTTCAGCTTTTCCGGTGCCCCGAGCGCCCTGGGCAGGGGAGTTTTGGGTTTTCCTGCTGCTGAGCCCAGGTGAGGTGTCGAGAACGGGGCTGAGCCCGAATTTGGAGCGTTTCCGCTGCTGCTTTGTGGGGCAGCGGGGTGGGGACACGTCTCTGGCAGGGGACACATGCTGCCAGCGGGGACACGGGGAGCTGTGGTGGTGGTGGCACTTGTGAGTCTAAAAACCCTCATCCCGTTGCCTTTTGGGGTTAAAAAAAGGATTTTTTTCAGAACTCTGTGGCTCTCACGTGGTGGTGGCATTGCTGGGGCTAAAAACCCTCATCCCATTGCCTTTTTGGGGTTAAAAACCCAATTTTTCCGAGCCAGCAAACCCTGTGGCTCTCATCTGGTTCTGGTGGCATTTCTGGGGCTGGAAACGCTCACCCTGTTGCCTTGTGGGGTTGAAAGATAATTTTCCAGAACCAGCACCTTGGGGACACAACCCTGGAAGGGGACACGTGCTGCCAGCAGTGACACAGGGAGCTGTGGCTCTCACGTGGTGGTGATGGCACTTCTGAGTCTAAAACCCTCATCCCATTGCCTTTTTGGGGTTAAAAACCCAATCTTTCAGAACCAGAAAGCCTTGTGGCTTTCACTTGGTGGTGGTGGCATTTCTGGGGCTAAAACCCCTCATCCCGTTGCCTTTTGGAGTTAAAAGATAATTTTTGTGAACCAGCACCTTGGGGACACAGCCCTGGCAGGGGACACGTGCTGCCAGCAGTGACACAGGGAGCTGTGGCTCTCACGTGGTGGTGGTGGCACTTCAGAGTCTAAAACCCTCATCCCATTGCCTTTTTGGGGGTTTAAACCCCAATTTTCCAGAACCAACAAACCCTGTGGCTCTCATCTGCTTCTGGTGACATTTCTGAGTCTAAAACCCCTCATCTCATTGCCTTTTATGGGTTAAAAACATAATTTTCCAGAGCCAACAAACCCTGTGGATCTCACATGGTGGTGATGGCATTTCTGGGGCTAAAAACCCTCATCCCATTGCCTTTTTGGGGTTAAAACCCCAGTTTTTCAGAACCCCAGTTTTTCAGAACCATGTGGCTCTCATGTAGTAATGGTGGCATTTCTGGGGCTAAACCCCTTCATCCCATTGTTTTTTTGGGGTTAAAACCCCAATTTTCCAGAACCAACAAACCCTGTAGCTCTCACGTGGCTGGTGGCACTTCTGAGTCTAAAATCCCTCATCCCATTGCCTTTTTGGGATTAAAAACCCAATTTTCCAGAACCAACAAACCCTGTGGCTCTCATCTGGTTCTGGTGACATTTCTGAGTCTAAAACCTCTCATCCCTTTGCCTTTTTGGGGCCAAACCCCCAATTTTCCACACTCAGCTCACCCTGGGGTCTCACATTTCGTCTTTCCCACCCCCAAGGACGGGCAGCACCTTCCTCCTCCCACCTGCCCTTCCCAGGGAAGAACCCCTCACCCCGGGCTGCTCTGCCTCCCCGGGGAGGGGACAGCAGCCCCGTGAACTTCCCCCAGCCAGGGGCCACCCCTGCCCCGGGCCAACATCCATTCTTCTCCCTTGGAAGACACCCGGGGGCGGAAAGGCTTGGAAGCGGCCCCGAAAGGACATTCCGAGTCTGGCAGGAAAGTCTGGCAGGAGATGGGGCCATTGTCTGTGCCGGGATTCCTCAGGTCCTGCCTGGAAGAGGAAAAAACCTCCGTGTGTGTGTTTTGTTGTTTTTTTTTTATTATTTTTTTATTTTTTATTTTTTATTTTTATTTTTTCCTCCCTCCTCTCCCGGGGGGGTCGGCGCTGCTGCTTGTGCCGGTTGGGTTGGTGGAGGTGTCGGTGCTGCTCTGGTGTTTCCTCCGGGGGTTTTTCCCTGTTTTGGGATGAGGTTGGTTTTTTTGGGATGATGTTGTGTTTTTTTGGGATGGTTGGGCACCACGTTTGGGCTCCTGGAGGGAGGAGCTGTGGACAGAAAGCTTTGGGAGGGAGGAGAGCAAAAACTTCCAAGAGTTGGGACAAGATGGGCAGGAATTGGAACGGTCATCCCAAAAATCTGGGCAGCCCAGCCTCCCCAGGGGTCTCTTTGCTGTCCCTGGGGTGGCATTGTCCCCAGATTGTCCCCTGAGGTGGCAGTGGTGTGGCACAGGGTGAGGGATCTGGGTGGCTCTGGGATCCCCAAGTTCCTGCAGTGCCAGGATCCCGGCCCCTCGTGGTCTCCGCACCCCTCAGATCCCCACGCTCCTGCAGATCTGGAACCTCATCGCCCTGTGAATTCCCAAACTCCTGCAGCATCAGGATCTTGGTGTCTCCTGGACCCCGAATTCCTGCTCTGCTGGGATCCCAGCATCTCCTGGATCCCCGGGCTCCTGCAGTGTAGGAATCTCAACATTTCTTGGATCCCCAAGCTCCTGCTGTGCCGGGATCCCACTGCCCCTTGGATCTCCAAGCTCCTGCAGTGCTGGGATCTCAACTTCTCCTGGATCCCAAACTTCTGCAGTGCCAGGATCTTGACATTTCTTGGATCCCCAAGCTCCTGCAGTGCCGGGATCTCAATATTTTCTGGATCTCCAAGCTCTCCTGCATCTGACATTTTTTGGGATCTTGGCACATCTTGGATTCCCAAACTTCTGGGGTGCTGGGATCCTGACATCTCTAGGATTCCCAAGCTCTGCAGGATCTTGTCATCTCCTGGATCCCCAAGCTCCTGCAGTGCCGGGATTTGGGAATCTCCTGGATCCTCAGCTCCTGCAGTGCCAGGATTTGGGAATCTCCTGGATCCCCAGCTCCTGCAGTGCCAGGATTTGGGCATCTCCCGGATCTCCAAGCTCCTGCAGCACCAGGATTTGGGCATCTCCCGGATCTCCAAGCTCCTGCAGTGCCGGGATTTGGGCATTCCCTGGATCCCCAGCTCCTGCCGTGCCGGGATTTGGGCATCCCCTGGATCCCCAGCTCCTGCCGTGCCGGGATTTGGGCATCCCCTGGATCCCCAGCTCCTGCAGTGCCGGGATTTGGGCATCCCCTGGATCCCCAGCTCCTGCAGTGCCAGGATTTGGGCATCTCCTGGATCCCCAGCTCCTGCAGTGCCGGGATTTGGGCATCCCCTGGATCCCCAAGCTCCTGCAGTGCCAGGATTTGGGCATCTCCTGGATCCCCGAGCTCCTGCCGTGCCGGGATTTGGGCATCTCCCAGATCCCCAAACCGGTGCTGGGCAGGGTTGGGGTTTTCTGGCCCCTGCTCCCGGTTTCCCGGCCCCTGGAGCTGTTCAGCTCCCCAGAGCCGGGGCCGATAGGATCAGGCCTGGCTGGCGGGCAGGAAGGGTGGCACGGCCACCGGGAGAATTGCAGGACGTGCCGCTGGTGGGTCCAGCCCGGGAAACGGGAGCTGCCACCATCCCGAAAATCTCGGAGCTGCCGGGCTGGCATTGGGAGGAGAAGGTGAAATGTTGGGGATTTCAGGGCTTGGCTGCTTGTGGGGTGAGCCCTCAAAAGGCTGTGAGGGAAGGAGGGATCCCCTGAGGATTCGGGATCTGTTTCCATCCTCCGGGCTGGCACTTCCCATCCCAACCCCATTCCCTCCCTTCCTCCCCACCCTGCATCCAACTGGGAGCGTTAAACACCGCGAGGATCCCTTTCAGTGCGATTGTTCCGTGCCCATTGCGTGCCCCCAGGCACCTGAGACCCGCCTGGAAGGAGATAACAGCTCCTTTTCCCCTTTTTCCCTTTTTTTTTGGTGAATAATGAACCCTCAACGAGGCCTCTCTCAAACACGGCCCTACAAAAGCGCTGCCCCCATTTTGAGGTGCGAACTTCCAGTGGAGGTGAAGCGCGATGGGAACGGGACCTGCGGGAGGGGCGGGGTGGGATTTTGTGGGGTTTGGTGCCGATCCCAAACCCAAGGCGTCGCTCGGTGCCCAAACCTACAAAAAGTTGCATTTCTGCGCGGGGAAAAAAAAAACTCAAAAAAGGTGGAAAAAAAGAGAGTTTCACGCACTCCTGCCTCAGTTTCCCCACCTGTAACACATCCCCCACAACGCTGCAGCTGGCACGGCTCCATTTGGGGTTTTTATTTTTGGGGGGGGGGCCAAGGTGAGCCGGGGCAGGAAGGGGCGCCGCAGGATGCGGCAGCCCCCGGGCGATGCGGGGCCGGGAGGAAACCCGGCGGGGTTTGTTCGGCGGAGGGCGAGGGGAACCGAGATTAAAAAAAAAAAAAAAGAAAAAAAAAACCAAAAAAAAAAAGGGCCCGCTAAGATCAGAAAGGCTGGCGAGCACAGTGCCCTATTGTGGAGCTGTCACACTTCCCTTTACTTTATTGCTTTTGTCCAACACCCCATTGTTCCACTTCCTTTTGTCCCCTATTCACAGCCCTGGCTTTTCATTACCCAGCCGGCCTTGTTGTTTTCATTTCTTTTGTTTGAAGTTCCTGAGAGGAAGGTTTTATTTTCAGCCGTTTGATTAATTCGCAGCTTGAGCCGGGGCTTTGTTTGTTATGTAATTGCTGCCCCCCCCCCGAGCCGGGCCGAGCCCAGCTCAGCCCTGCCCGCCCCGAGCTGGGTTTGGGGGCTCCGCCTGGGGGTCTGGGGGGTGAGAGGGTGTTGGGTTTGGGGGGTGGCAGCCCCCCAGGAAGGTGCGGGGTGGTCCCACATCCCAATTCCCGGCGTGGCCCGTGGTAAATCCCTTTCCTTTCCCATTATTCCTGCCTGAAAGGGGGGCACAATGCTGGTTCCCATTCTTGCTGGGTGGTGGGAGGGAAGGCAAATCCCGGGGGGCACTGCTGACCCTGGACACGGCACTGGCAGCCCTGGCACCCCGAGTGGGACACATTCTCTGGGGTGGGACACATTCTCTGGGGTGGGACATGTTCTTTGGGGTGGGACACGTTCTTTGGGGTGGGACACAATGAAAATGGGATTTTCAAAAAATCCCAGGTTTTTTTGGGGGGTGGAACATGGGTGAAACCCCATGGAATGCCAGCCCTCGGGGTGCCCCTGGGGCGTTACAGCCCACCCCCTACAAACCTCACCCTGGTGCCCACCCGGCACCCGCGGGGGTTTTGGTGGGATCAGGGAGAGCCGTCCCCGGGGCCAGGCCTTGTCCTGGCAGGGCTTGGCCGGTGCCGTGCTGGGGACTCCTGGTGACCCTGCTGGTGCCTGGTCCCAGTCCCAGGTGCCTCTCAGGCCAGGGATTCCTGGAGGATCTGTCCTGGTGCCTTCCCAGTCCCAGGTCCATCCCATGAAAGGGATTCCCAGAGGAATTCTGATGCCCAGTCCCAAGTCCATCCCTGAAGGACCTGCTCTGGTGGCCAATCCCAGTCCCAGATCCATTCCTGGAGGATCTGCTCTGGTGGCCAGTCCCAGTCCAGGTCCATCCCATGAAAGGGATTCCCAGAGGAACTGTGATGCCCAGTACCAGGTCCATTCCTGAAGGATCTCCTCTGGTACCCAGCCCCAGTCCCAGGTCCCTCCCGTGCCAGGCATTCCTGGAGGAGCTGTTCTGGTGCCTGGTCCCAGGTCCATTCCTGGAGGAGCTGTTCTGGTGCCTGGTCCCAGGTCCATTCCTGGAGGAGCTGTTCTGGTGCCTGGTCCCAGGTCCATTCCTGGAGGAGCTGTTCTGGTGCTGTCCCAGCCATTGCTGGGCAGAGCCAGGATTTCCCCTTCCCATCAGAGCAGGGAACCCGTGGCTGCTCCGATGCCTTTCCAGGCACAGCCCTGGAGCCCTGAGGGGGCCTGGGGACCCCTGGGGTGCTGGCACCAGTCCCTGCCACCTGAGCCTGACGGTCCCTCAAGCTGTCCCTCAGTCCCCATCTCTGCCTTCAGGAATTTATTCCTCCATTCCAAGATTCCCCTCAGGACCGACCCCTGAACCCCTGGAGAAGCGGGACCCGGAGCTCAGCTCTGCCCAGGGGGGTTGTCCTTGCGCCAGGGGACATCCCAGGGTGGGGCCGGGCTGGCAGAGGGGTGCCCAGCCCTGGGGGTGCCCGGTGGCCCTGGTGACGTCCCCGCTGTCCCCAGGATGTCCCTGAGGAGCCCCGTCTCTCCACCCCCGGAGCTGGATGGAGCGGGCGCCATGGTGAACTGCGCCAAGGCCGAGGAGAAGAGGGAGGGCGGCCCCGAGACCCCCCCGGGGGCTGCCCCCAGCGCCGAGCCCCGGCCCCAGGAGCCCCCGGGACCCCCGCCCAGGGATGGCACCGACCCCCAGGCCCTGCCACAGGTGGGTGTGACAAACGTGGCGCCGCCCCCATCCCCGCTCCAGACCCTCCCTGCCTGGTTTTTCCTCATCCCAAAGAACTAAAACTGAAATCTGCGGCTCTCCCAAGGTTCTTTTGGCTGCTCTGGGGTCATCCTTGGGGTTTGAGGGCTTCAGCTTTGGTGTGGAACCCCCCACAGGTCCTTCCAGGTGTTCCCCATCCCTTCAGCCTCCCTTTTCCGTTGTCCCTGGGTTTTCCCTCTCCCTGCTCGGCCTTCGGAGGGGAAAGAGCTCAAAGGAACCGGGCAGGTTGGATAAATGGGACAAAATTCCAGCATTTCCAGCATGAAGCTCCCTGGATGGGATTCAGAACGTGCCTGGCAGAGCGTACTCCAGCTCCCAGCATCCCGCCAGACCGGGATCTCCCATCCCAGGGGTGTCCCTGGGGTGACAGTGACATTCTGTGTCCCTGGGGTGACAGTGACATTCCGTGTCCCTGGGGTGACAGTGACGTTCTGTGTCCCTGGGGTGACAGTGACATTCTGTGTCCCTCAGGGTGACAGTGACATTCTGTGTCCCGCAGGAATCCCTCTCTCCCGCCGGGGACACCCCCGAGCCGCGGCGCTCCGCCTTCGAGCCGGCCAGCAGCGGCCAGGAGAAGCTGGACTTCAACAGGAACCTGAAGGAAGGTGGGAAACGTCCCCAAAAGGGGCATCTGGGGACCCTCTCGGGATTTTTCCAGAGCTGTGGGATGGGCTGAGCTGTGCTGCAGAGGTGTGGGATGTGCTGACGTGGTTGTCCTCTCCTCCCTGTCCCCATCCCTGTCCCTGTCCTTGTCCCCATCCCTGTCCCTGTCCCTGTCCCTGTCCCTGTCCCATCCCTGTCCCTGTCCCTGTCCCATCCCTGTCCCTGTCCCTGTCCCTGTCCCTGTCCCTGTCCCATCCCTGTCCCCATCCCTGTCCCTGTCCCTGTCCCTGTCCCTGTCCCCATCCCTGTCCCTGTCCCCATCCCTGTCCCATCCCTGTCCCATCCCTGTCCCTGTCCCCATCCCTGTCCCTGTCCCCATCCCTGTCCCATCCCTGTCCCCATCCCTGTCCCATCCCTGTCCCTGTCCCTGTCCCCAGTGATGCCGACCATCGAGAAGCTGCTCTCCAGTGACTGGAAGGAGCGGCTGCTGGGCCGGAGCGCGGCCGAATCCAAGGAAGTGAAAGGTTGGATCCATCCCCAGCAGCCCCGCACCTGCACCCCAACGGGGATCACAGCGTCCCCCGCTGGGGCAGGAGGGGAGGTGTCTGCCTTTCATGGGATTTGCCCCTTTTAAAATTGATTCTTTTGGGATTGGGAGGAGAAGGTGAAATATTGGGGATTTCAGGGCTTGGCTGCGTGGGATGAGCCCCCAAAGGGCTGTGAGGGGAGGAGGGATCCCGTGAGGATTCGGGATCTGTTTCCATCCTCTGGGCTGGTGCTTCCCATCCCAACCCCATTCCCTCTCTTCCTCCCCACTCTGCATCCAATTGGGAACATTAAAAACCATCTCTGCCGCCTCTGCCCGCACGGGGGGACGTTCAGCACCTGGGGACCTTTCCGTTCCTCCCAAATCTGACCTTCCCTGCTCACCCGCTGGTGGCCGTAGGACTTCTCCTCCTCGATTTTCTCTGCCCACCCCAAAGACTTCCACCTCCCCGGCCAAAGGAAACGAGGCTTTAAAACAAAACCAAATAAATTCAGCCCCCTCCATCCCACCTTGCTGACCCTCCCAAACCCCCTGACCCACGTCCACTCGGGGTTTTTTTTTTTTGCCCCCCCTTGCAGGGACCCAGGAGAGCCTGGCGGAGAAGGAGCTGCAGCTGCTGGTGATGATCAACCAGCTGTCCACGCTGCGGGACCAGCTGCTGACGGCGCACTCGGAGCAGAAGAACATGGCCACCATGCTCTTCGAGAAGCAGCAGCAGCAGATGGAGCTGGCCCGGCAGCAGCAGGAGCAGGTGGGCGCCCGGCCATCCCTGGGGTCCTGGAAACTTGGAATTTAAGGTTCAATTACCATTCAGGATGGAGGGTTTTAAGGTGGAGGATTTAAACCCAGTCCTTTTTCTTCTTCCTTCTTCTTCTTCTTCTTCTTCTTCTTCTTCTTCCTCTTCTTCTTCTTCTTCTTCTTCTTCTTCTTCTTCTTCTTCTCCTTCTTCTCCTTCTTCTCCTTCTTCTTCTTCTTCTTCTTCTTCTTCTTCTTCTTCTTCTTCTTCTTCTTCTTCTTCTTCTTCTTCTTCCTCCTCCTCCTCCTCCTCCTCCTCCTCCTCCTCCTCCTCCTCCTCTTGGGTCTGGTGCAGCCCCAAAACCCCTCCAAGCCCTGGTACAGCCCCAAAAACTCCCTTCGACCCCTGGTACATTGGTTAATAATCCCTGTAATTAATGGATTAATAACCCCTGTAATTAATGGATTAATAACCCCTGTAATTAATGGATTAATAACCCCTGTAATTAACTGGTTAATGCAGTCCCCATTGCAGACTTAATTACCGGGTTTGAGGTGTCCGTCCCTCCAGGGGTCCCTTTGGGCTGGCAGCACCAGGAGTGGCAGGGAGGTGGCTTTGGGGCCGCGCTGTCTGTCCCCACCCCAAAGCCGCCCCTGCCCTGGAGCTGGGAGGACCCAGGGTGGACGGAGATGGGGATTGAGCTCCTTGATGTGAGCAGATCACCCCAGCTCCCTCCTGCCTGTGCTCATCTCCCCCTGGAACACCGATTTTTCCTCTCCCGAGGGCAGGGGTGACACGGCTGTCACACCTGGGGTGGGGGTGACCGGTCCCTCCCAGCCCTTGTGTCCCCCCAGGTGGCTCAGGGGCAGCTCAGCCCCTCCTCCTGCCCTTCCAATGTCCCCAGAGACCCCCTGCACCCCTTTTTTTGTGGTGCTGGCCGGGTCCTGCCAGGCTGGAGGCCAGCCCGGCGCTGTCCTTGGTGTCACCAACCCTCCCTGTCCCCGTCCCAGATCGCCAAGCAGCAGCAGCAGCTCATCCAGCAGCAGCACAAGATCAACCTCCTGCAGCAGCAGATCCAGGTAAAGGCAGGGGGGACACCTCCCCTGTCCCCTTCCCCATGTCCTGCTGGGGTGATGCTGCCAGGCAGCGCTGATCCGGTGTCCCCTCTGTCCCTGTCCCCTCCAGCAGGTCAACATGCCCTACGTGATGATCCCGGCCTTCACCCCCGGCCACCAGCCCCTCCCGGTCAGCCCCGAGTCCCAGCTGGCGCTGCCCATCCAGCCCATCCCCTGCAAGCCAGGTGAGCTGGGGCTGTCCCAGCCCTGCGGGGTGGCCTCGTCCCCCGGCCGTGTCCCCGTTGTCCCCAACCGCTGTCCCTCTGCCCCCGCAGTGGATTACCCGGTGCAGCTCCTGCACAGCCCCCCTCCTCCCACGCTGAAGAGACCCGCGGGCCCGGGACACCTCCAGATGCAGGTATGGCCCCAAAAACACCTCCAGCCCCTGGTACAGCCCCAAAAACACCTTCAATCCCTGGTACAGCCCCCAAAACACCTCCAGATGCAGGTACAGCCCCAAAAACACCTCCAGCCCCTGGTACAGCCCCAAAAACACCTTCAATCCCTGGTACAGCCCCCAAAACACCTCCAGATGCAGGTACAGCCCCAAAAACACCTTCAGCCCCTGGTACAGCCCCAAAACCCCTCCAGCCCCTGGTACAGCCCCCAAAACACCTCCAGCCCCTGGTACAGCCCCAAAAACACCTTCAATCCCTGGTACAGCCCCCAAAACACCTCCAGATGCAGGTACAGCCCCAAAAACACCTTCAGCCCCTGGTACAGCCCCAAAAACACCTTCAGATGCAGGTACAGCCCCCAAAACACCTCCAGCCCCTGGTACAGCCCCAAAACCCCTCCAGCCCCTGGTACAGCCCCAAAAACACCTTCAATCCCTGGTACAGCCCCCAAAACCCCTCCAGCCCCTGGTACAGCCCCAAAAACACCTTCCACACCATGGTACAGCCCCCAAAACACCATCAGCCCCTGGTACAGCCTCAAAAACCCCTCCAAACCCTTGATAGAAACCCAAAACCCCTCCAAACCCTGGTACAGCCCCAAAAATTCTCCACACCCTGGTACAGCCCCAAAAAGACCTCCAACCCCTGATACAGCCCAAAACCCCCTTCAGCCCCAAGTACAGACCCTAAAACTCCTCCAAACCCTGGTACAGCCCCTTCAATCCCCAGTTCAGCCCCAAAACCGCCCCCCAAACCCTAATACAGTCCCCAAAACCCCTCCAAATCCTGGTACAGCCCCCAAACCCCCTCCAACCCCCCTGGCTGAGGGTTTGGGGCCAGCTCCTCACCCTCCATCCCTCCCTCCTCCCCAGGAGACCTCGCAGCCGCTGAACCTGACGGCCAAACCCAAAGGTCCTGAGCTCCCCAGTGCCTCCAGTTCTCCCAGTTTGAAGATGGGCAGCTGCCAGTCCCTGGCGCCGAGCCACGGGGCCGGCAGGGAGCTGCAGCCCAGCCCCTCCAGCCTCCCCCTGGGTGCGTCCCCAAGCCCCCTTCGGGATTGTTTTGGGGACAAGTGACATCCCTGATGCTCCCAGGGGTGGCCTTGGGCCGTGCCACCCCTCAGGACACAGCTGTGATGGTCAGGGTGGGGGCAGTGCTGTGGGGGGTCAGCGGGGTGGCCGCTGGCACTGGTGGGTGCCCATAGGGGTGGGTGCTCATGGGGGTCAGTGCTGTGAGTGGTCAGCAGGGTGACTGCTGGCACTGGTGGGTACTGTGAGTGGTCAGCAGGGTGACCACTGGCATTGATGGGTGCCCGTGGGGGTCAGTGCTGTGAGTGGTCAGTGGAGTGACTGCTGGTACTGGTGGGTGCCCATAAGGGTGGATGCTGTGAGTGGTCAGCAAGGTGACCACTGGCACTGATGGGTGCTGTGGGTGGTCAGTGGGGTGGCCGCTGGCACTGGTGGGTGCCCATAAGGGTGGATGCTGTGAGTAGTCAGCAAGGTGACCACTGGCACTGGTGGGTGCTGTGAGTGGTCAGCAAGGTGACCACTGGCACTGATGGGTGCTGTGAGTGGTCAGTGGGGTGGCTGCTGGCACGGATGGGTGCTGTGAGTAGTCAGCAAGGTGACCACTGGCACTGATGGGTGCTGTGAGTGGTCAGTGGGGTGGCCACTGGCACTGGTGGGTGCCCATAAGGGTGGGTGCTGTGAGTGGTCAGCAAGGTGACCACTGGCACTGATGGGTGCTGTGAGTGGTCAGCAGGGTGGCTGCTGGCACTGACCAGTGCCCATGGGTGTCAGTGCTCTGAGTGGTCAGTGGGGTGACTGCTGGCACTGATGGATGCTGTGAGTGGCCAGCGGGGTGGCCGCTGGCACTGATGGGTTCCAGTGGGGATCAGTGCTCTGGGTGGTCAGTGGGGTGGCTGATGGCACTGATGGGTTCCAGTGGGGATCAGTGCTCTGGGTGGTCAGCGGGGCGGCCGCTGGCACTGACCGCTGCCCGTGTCCCGCCAGGATTCCTGGGCGAGGGCGATGCCATCACCAAGGCCATCCACGACGCGCGGCAGCTGCTGCACGGCCACGGCGCCGCCATGGAGGGGCCGCTGAGCAGCCCCTACCGCAAGGTGAGGGTCACTCTGGGCGGCCACCCTCCCCTCTGCCACCACGGTGTCCCCGGCCACAGCCGTGGGCTGGCTCCTGACCGCGCTGTCCCGCAGGAGCACGTCGGGATGGATTCCTCCCCGGGGAAGGAGCGGATGGAGGAGCCCCCCGGGCACCGGCTGGACGAGGCTCTGCTGAGCTGTGAGATGGACGGTGAGGACGGGCGGGAGCACGGGGGTGACCCCCGGGGTGGCTCCAGCTCCTGCCCTCACCCCGGCTGTCCCCGGCAGGCTCCCGGCACTTCCCCGAGTCCCGGAACAACAACCACATCAAGCGGCCCATGAACGCCTTCATGGTGTGGGCCAAGGATGAGCGCAGGAAGATCCTGCAGGCCTTCCCGGACATGCACAACTCCAGCATCAGCAAGATCCTGGGTGAGAGCCTGGGCAGGGTCCCCTCTGCATCCCCTGGAGGGAAGGGAACAAAATCCCGGGGCAGGGGATCCTCTCTGCATCCCTGGAGGGATGGGAACAAAATTCTGAGACGAGATCCCCTTTGCGTGCCGTGGAGGGACGGGAATGAGATTCCAGGGCAGGATCCCCTCTGCATCCCTGTGGAGGAGGGATGGGAACAAGATCCTGGGGCAGGGGATCCCCTTTGCATGCTGTGGAGGGATGGGAATGATACCTTGGGGCAGGGCCCCCTCTGAATCACCACGGAGGGACCTCCCTGAGCAGGGGAAGGTCAGGGAACCTGAGGGGATGGATCCCTGGAGGTGTTTGGGGAAGGTCAGGGAACTTGAGGGGATAAATCCTGGGAAGTGCCTGGGGGCGGGTCGGGGAACCTGAGGAGATGAATCCCGGGAGGGAATGTCAGGGAATGAGGGGATGAATCCCAGGAGGGAAGGTCAGGAATGAGGGGATTAATCCTGGAAGGGAATGTCAGGGAATGAGGGGATGAATCCCTGGAAATGCCCGGGGCAACTCAGGGAAGCTGTTCCTGATACTCCAGCACCACACAGCTCCCACCAGCACAGCTGCAAATCCAGGAGCCGTTCCCACAAGGAACACCATTAATCCCCAGCACTCGCTCATTAACCAACCAACAGCACTAACGAACCCGGGGCAGGTTTATCCCCTGGCTCGGGCGGGCTCTGAGCGCTCTCTGCTCCCTCCCCGCGCAGGATCCCGCTGGAAATCCATGTCCAACCAGGAGAAGCAGCCCTACTACGAGGAGCAGGCGCGGCTGAGCCGGCAGCACCTGGAGAAGTACCCGGATTACAAGTACAAACCACGGCCCAAGCGCACCTGCATCGTGGAGGGCAAGCGGCTGCGCGTGGGCGAGTACAAGGCGCTGATGAGGAACCGGCGCCAGGACGCCAGGCAGGGATACCTGATAGGGTAATTGATACCTGATAGGGTAATTGATACCTGATAGGGTAATTGATAAGGGACACGCCCCGCGCCCCGCCCCGCCGGCTCCCAGGGGTGCGGCTGGGGTGGGGGTCTGGTGGTGGCATGGGGGGTGCTCACCTGGTGTCCCATGAGGTTTGTCCCCACCTGGTGTCCCATGGGGTGGGTGCTCACTTGATGACATGGCTGGGGTCCCACCTGGTGACATGGGTGGGGGCTCACCTGGTGACATGAAGTTTGTGCCCACCTGGTGACATGGGTGGGGCTCACCTGGTATCCCATGGGGTTCGTCCCCACCTGGTGTCCCACAGGGGGGTGCCCACCTGTGACATGGGTGTTCACCTTGTGGCATGGGTGGGGGCTCACCTGGTGTCCCGTGGGGTTTGTCCCCACCTGGTGTCCTATGGGGTGAGTGCCCACCTGTGACATGGGTGGGGCTCACCCGGTGACATGGGGGGGTGCCCACCTGGTGGCATGGGTGGATGTTCACCTGGTGACAAAGGGGGTGTTCCCCTGGTGATATGGGTCCCTACCTCGTGGCATGTGTGGGTGTTCAGCGGTGACATTGGTGGGTGCCCACCTGGTGCCCATGGGGTTTGTGCCCACCTGGTGTCCCATGGGCTGGGTGCTCACCTATGACATGGGTGTTCACCTGGCCACCATGGGTGGAGGCTCAGCTGGTGTCCATGGGGTGGATGTTCACCTGGTGACAGGGGTGGGGTTTGTGCCCACCTGGTGACCATGGGCTGGGTCTTCGCCTGGTGACATGGGTAGGGGCTCACCTGTCACCATGGGTGGAGGCTCACCTGCTGCCCAAGGGGTTTGTGCCCACCTGGTGCACACAGGCTGGGGCTCACCTGGTGTCCATGGGATGGGACTCACCTGGTGACATAGGTGGGTGTTCACCTGGTGACAAAGGGAGGTGTTCATCATGGGTCTCCACCTTGTGGCACGTGTGGGTGTTCAGCAGTGACATGGGTGGGTGCCCACCTGGTGCCCATGGGGCTGCTGCCCACCTGCTGTCACTGGGGCAGGTTCTCACCTGGTGCCCACCTCCTGCCCATGGGGCTGGTCCCCCCATGGAACAGGGAAGCCCCCTGACCCCTGCCTGCCCCTCTCAGCACCCACCCCCCCTGTCCCGCAGGCCGCAGGGCAGCCAGGTGCCCCCCAGCTCCTCGGACGTGCTGTACCCGCGGCCCGTGGGCGTCCAGCTGCCCCCGCCCCTGCTGGAGCATTACCTGCCCCGCGGCGTCGACCCCACCATGCCCGTCATCGTCAACACCCGCAGCCTCAAGGACGGGGACGCCGGCGACGACGGGCACTCGGTGGCCGAGGGGGACATGTACCGCTACAGCGAGGACGAGGACTCGGAGGGCGAGGAGAAGAGCGACGGCGAGCTGGTGGTGCTGACGGACTGAGGGGGCGCGGGGTGGGGGACGGCCCGGGGGGTGGCAGGGCTGGCTGCCACCAGCAGGAGGGCGCGGCGTGTCCTGGTGGGCGGAGAGCTGCCCGCCCCCCTGCCCGCAGAGCGGGGTGCGCCTGGAATTTGGGGTGGCCAGGAGCGGCTTGGTCTTGCTTTGGTGGCACGTGGAGCTGAGCCCGGAGAGCCTGGAGAGATTTGGTGACGTGGCACTGCTGTGCCAGCACCCCTGAGGGCACCCGAGGGGTCTCGGGGTGCAGGGAACCTCCAGAGCATCTCCCAGCCTTGGGGGGCCTGGAGAGCCTCACCTGCTGGGCACGGAGTGGGGACACGGGATGGGGACACTGAGTGGGGACACGGGATGGGGACACGCTCGTCCCTCCTCTATCCCGGTGTGACCTCCCAGCCGCGCTCCCCGCTGGCTCTTTGCAGCCTGCCAGCGAATTCCCACCGAGCCAATTTTAGCTCCAGCCCGGCCCCGGCTCCGGCCAAGGGCTCCTCGGGCCCCTTTGTGCTGCCGGCAGCTCTGGCCCACTTTGGGAACAAAGCGGGGGCTGTTCCTGCCCTGCCAGCCCTGGCTCGGGGGGGACGTGCCCGGCCGTCCCTGGGCACCTGTCCCTGAAGCTCGGGCTCCACCTGGGCCCTGAGGGGAGAGGGAGAATTAATGGCTGTTTGGGGAAAAAAGGAATTCTTGGGGAAAAATGACCTTGCCCTGGTCAGAGCCCGTTCTGGGGGGGTCGGGGTGTGGTGTGGCTGTGCACGAGGGGTGTCCAGGTGAGAGGTAGGGGTGTCCAGGGAGAGTTCAAGGTGTCCAGGTGTGTTTGTACAGTGTGCACGTGTGCACAGACAGTGTCCAGGTGTGTTTGTGGTGTCCAGGTGTGTGTGCGGTGTCCGGAGGTGTGTGCACAGTTCAGGTGTGCATGTGCAATGTCCAGGTGTGCACAGACTGTGTCCAGGTGTGTATGTGCAGTGTCCAGGTGTGTGTGTGTGCAGTATCCAGGTGTGTGTGCAGTGTCCAGGTGTGTGCGTGGTGTCCATATGTGTGTGGTGTCCAGGTGTGCACAGACTGTGTCCAGGTGTGTGCGTGCAGTGTCCAGGTGTGTGTGCACAGTTCAGGTGTGCATGTGCAATGTCCAGGTGTGCACAGGCAGTGTCCAGGTGTGTGTGTGTGCACACGGTGTCTGTGTGTGTGTGCAGTGTCTGTGTGTGTGCAGTGCCCAGCTGTGCGTGCAGTGTCCAGCTGTGTGCAGTGCCCAGCTGTGTGCAGTGCCCAGCTGTGCTCACCCCCTCTCTCCCTGCCCGTGCCACCCCCGGTGTCGCTCCGTGCGCGGGGCTCTGGCACCTCCCTGTGGCAGCACCGGGAACAGCCCTGGGGACACCGCGGGGACAGTGACAGCGCTGGGGACACTATGGGGACTGTCACCATGCTGGGGACACTGCGGGGATGGGGACAGTGACAGCGCTGGGGACACTATGGGGACTGTCACCATGCTGGGGACACTGCGGGGATGGGGACAGTGACAGCGCTGGGGACACTATGGGGACTGTCACCATGCTGGGGACACTGCGGGGACGGGGACAGTGACAGCGCTGGAGACACAGCAGCAGGGACCGTGACCACACTGGGGACACCGCGGGAGCCGCGGCCATCCAGGCTCGAGGCTGCACAGAGCGGGCACCAACCCCTTGTCCCTCTGTCCCCTTGTCCCCAACCCGGAGTGGGGATCTGAAGCTCAGCAGCGTCAGCACCCCAGTGCTGGGGACACTGCCATGGGGACACTGCTGTGGGGACACTGCTGTGGGGACACTGCCATGGGGACACTGCCATTGGGGACACTGCCATGGGGACACTGCCATGGAGACACTGCCACTGGGGACAGTGCCGTGGGGACACTGCTGTAGGGACACTGCTGTGGGGACACTGCCATTGGGGACACTGCTGTGGGGACACTGCCATGGGGACACTGCCGTGGGGACACTGCCGTGGGGACACTGCCATGGGGACACTGCCATTGGGGACACTGCCGTGGGGACACTGCCACTGGGGACAGTGCCGTGGGGACAGTGCTGTGGGGACACTGCCATGGGGACACTGCCACTGGGGACAGTGCCGTGGGGACACTGCCATAGGGACACTGCTGTGGGGACAGTGCCATGGGGACACTGCCATTGGGGACACTGCCGTAGGGACACTGCTGTGGGGACACCCTTTATCCCAGGGGACACCCCGCCTCCCCCCTGCCCAGCCGGCCCCCCGCTCCCCCCCTGCCCCCCGGCAGCGCTTTATTTATTCCCAGCTCCCCGTGCCGGGGTCCCCGGGGAAGGAAAGGGGTCCCTGGGGAGGGGTCCCAGCTCCGGGGCTGGGCTGGGCTGCAGAGGGGCTGGGGGCAGAGGTGCCCCCTCCCCACAGCTGCAGCTCTTCCTTGTCTCTCTTCCATTTATTATTTCTATTTTTTTTTTTTGGTGGTTGTTGTTTTGTTTTGTTTTTAAAGATTGTAAATATAGATAGAGCTTTATTTTGTTAATAAGAAGGACGAGTAACTTAACCTGTATATTTCACATCCCTGTTTACAATCGCTCCTCCCCCTGGCCCTTGGCACAATAAAAGTGACTTTTTGGAGCAGAGGGCGGGGCCAGATTTTGGGGGGCGAGGGCTGGACGGGGACATCTCCAGGTGGAGAAGGGACAGGAGCACCCCCAGACCCCGGGGGTGCTGCCCCTGCTCCAGCACAGCCCCCCCACCCCCAAATTCCAGCTCCCAGCAGCGTTTATTTCGCATTAAAACAAAACACGGAGGCGGCAGCAGCCCTGGTCCCGGCTGGGGGAGGTCCCTGTGCCCGGACAAGGGACAGTCACCCTGTCCCCACGGCCAGGGGGTGGCACAGGGCACAGCCAAGGGGTGGCACAGGGCTCTGGGGAAGGTCCCTGTGCCCAGACAAGGGACAGTCACCTTGTCCCCACGGCCAAGGGTGGCACAGGGCTCTGATTTTGCCCCCGCGGTTGCTGCACAGCCGCTGGGATGAGCTGGCCGGGGCTCAGCGGGGCGGGGCGGGGGTGAAGCTGTGCCCGGTCCCGGAGTGGGGCAGCTCGGTGCCACCTCCTACCGGGGGTGGGGACACGGCCAGGGGTGGGGACAACCAGGACTGACGCCCCCCGGACCTCCCCGACCTTGGGGGAGAGGGCGAAGGCGGAGCTGGGACTCTGCTGGGAGCCCCCCGGCTCGGGGGGACAGTGGGGACAGGCGGGGGGGGCGCAGGCACCCGGTGCCCACCAGCAGCACCACCCCGGTGCCGGACCCTGGTGGCTCCGGGCTGCCCCCGCCCCGCTCCCCACAGCTCCAACCCCTCCTGGAAAGGCTCCCGAGCCTGGACCTGGGGCGGTGGCGCTTTGGGGGTGGCACCCAGCGGGACAGGAGGGGACAGGGGGCACAGGGAAGGCTCTGGGGGCTCCTGAGCGGGCAGGGGGACAGCGTGTCCCTGCTCGGGGACAGCGCGGGGGCAGCGGGGCGGTGCCAGCCCCGGAGCAGCAGCAGCAGCGGTGGCGGTGGCGGTGCCCTCAGGGCACGGACCCGCCGGGCACCGGGGCCGAGCCGGGCTCGGCGTTAAGGCGGTGGTGAGGCTTCCTCGCGGGGGCCGTGGTCCTCTCCAGCATCTCGTGGTCCGGTTTGGGGGTGTCCAGGCTCTCCTGGTGGCCGGGGCAGAGCTCCTCTTGTCCCCCCCCCTCGTCACCGGCAGGACACGGCCAGGACAGGAGAGCTCGGGGTGGCTCCTATTTGGGGAGCTGCAGGGCTGTGACCACCGGCTTCATCTTGAAGTACTGCTTAAACCTTAACTTTGCATATCTGCCGGGAGAGAAGGGACAGCTCCCAGCTACCCGTGTCCTGGGGAACACCGGGATCCTCCCCAGGGACCACCAGGGTCTTTTGGGATCCTCCCCAGGATCCTTCCCGGGGATTGCTGGGGTCTTCCTCAGGATCTTCCTCAGGATCCTCCTCAGGGACTGCCAGGATCCTCCCTGGGATCCTACCAAGGATCCTCCCCAGGGACCACTGGGATTCTCCTCAGGGACTGTCAGGATCCTCCAGGATCCTCTCCAGGATCCTTCCCAGGGATTGCCGGGATCTTCCCCAGGATCCTCCCCAGGGATCACCAGGATCCTCCTCAGGGACTGCCAGGATCCTCCAGGATCCTCTCCAGGATCCTCCCCAGGGATTGCTGGGATCTTCCCCAGGGATTGCTGGGATCTTCCCCAGGATCCTCCCCAGGGACCACCGGGACCCTCCTGCTCCTCTCGTTTCCCACTGGCAGCGGGCCAGCTGGACTCTCTCACCTTAAGAAATTAAAGTCTATGGTCGAGTATTTGTCCTGGATCAGGCCCCAGCACGCCCAGAGGAAGTGGGACGCCTGCAAGGGGCAGAACAGGGATCAGGGAAGGGCCCCGTGGCACAGAAACCCCCATGGCAAGAAACACTCCTGCCTCTCCTGGCTGGACGTCCCAGGGCGGTGACAGGGCCAGGACACGGCCTGGGGCTGACCCACAGCGGGCATTTTGTGCCCTCCAGGGGCTGCTCTCGGAACGTGGGGTCCCACCCCCCGTGCTGCCCTCCTGGCAGGAGCACAGAGGGTATTTCAGCCGAACTTTCCAGAACATTGGCTGGCAGTGACCGCAGAGGATTTCCTCACGCCGGGGCCGTGTCTCTGCCCAAGGCCGCGGCTGTCGGACGCTCGCTGTCCCCAACACGCCCCCCTGACCTCGCCCCCCTGGGACAGCCTGTCCCAGATGTCCCCGAGCCCCCGAGCTGGCACCTGCAGCCCCATCCTGGCCAGCTCAGCTGGAGGAGAATCCTGCCCTGGGGTTGTGTCCTCAGCCCCGGAGCGAGGCCCCAGCACTCACCAGGGAGAACTTGTTCACTTGCACGTAGAGAGCCTCCAGCTCCTCCTGGGACACCTGGGCGTCACCCGGGTGCCCCTGGGTGAGCTCCTTGTAGGCCTGCAGGTAGGAGTGCAGCCACTGCAGCTGCGTCTCCTTGCTGGGGTAGAGGCTGTAATCCACCTCCTTCACACCTGGGGGGACACGGGGGGCACAGGGGACATGGGACACGGGGGACACGGGAAACACGGGGGGGACAAGGGACACAGGGGGCACAGGGGACACGGGGGGCACAGGGGATATGGGGGACACGGGGGACATTGGGGACACGGGGGACGGGGGGGACATGGGGGGCACAGGGGGACATGGGGGACATGGGGGCACAGGGGACACGGGGGGCACAAGGGACGTGGGGGACATGGGGGGACACAGGGGGACACAGGGCGCATGGGGAGGGGACAGGGGGCATGAGGGGTACAGGGGACACGGGGGACACGGGGGGCACAGGGGACACACAGGGGGCACAGGGAGGGATTGGATTCTCCACGGCAAAGCGAGGAGAGCACAACCCCACCCGGGCACAAGCCCAGGAGCAGCTGCTGCCCCCCAGGCACCGCGGGGTGAGGAGCCAGGAATGGCAGCCCGGGGGTACCCGGGTGCCCGAGGCCGGCAGAGACCCCGCTCTGAGCAGGGCAGCCCCATTTCCTGCTGTAGGGTTGGGGTGTGGCTCCCTCCTCCGTCCCCGGGGATGGGGAGACCCCATTTCCCATCATGGGATTGGGGACTCAACTCCCTCCTCCATCCCAGTAACAGGAAGACCCCATTTCCCACCCCAAGACTGGGGATAAAACTCCCTCCTCCACCCCCCGTAACAGGGATTCCCCATTTCCCAGTTTGGAGCTGAGGATTTAACTCCCTCCTTTCCCCATTTCCCACCCCAGGACTGGGGATCTGACTCTGTCCTCCATCCCCAGGAGTGGGGACACCCCATTTCCCATCACGGGACTGGGAATAAAACTCCCTCCTCCATCCCAGTAACAGGAATTTCCCATTTCCCAACATGGAGCTGGGGATGCAACTCCCTCCTCCACTCTCAGGGGTGAGGAGACCCCATTTCCCACCTCAGGACCGGGGATTCCACTCCCTCCTCCACCCCAGAGATGGGGAGAGCCCATTTCCCATTCCAAGACTGGGGATTCCAGTCCCTCCTCCATCCCAGCAACAGGAAAACCCCATTTCCCGCCCGAGGACCAGGGATTCCACTCCCTCCTCCACCCCAGGACTGGGAACTCCTCTCCCTTCTCCACCCCAGGACTGGGAATTCAGATCTGTCCTCCATCCCCAGGAGTGGGGACACCCCATATCCCAACATGGGACTGGGAATAAAACTCCCTCCTCCATCCCAGTAACAGAGACACCCCATTTCCCACCCCAGGACTGGGGATTCCTCTCCCTCCTCCACCCCAGGGCTGGGAATTCAGATCTGCCCTCCATCCCCAGAGATGGGGAGAGCCCATTTCCCATTCCAAGACTGGGGATTCCACTCCCTCCTCCATCCCAGCAACAGGGACACCCCATTTCCCGGTTTGGAGCTGGGGATTTAACTCCCTTCTCCATCTCCAGGGGGTGAAGAGACCCCATTTCCCACCCCAGGACTGGGGATTCCACTCCCTCCTCCATCCCAGTAACAGAGACACCCCATTTCCCACCCCAGGACCAGGAATTCCACTCCCTCCTCCACCCCAGGACTGGAGATTCGACTCTGACCTCCATCCCCAGAGATGAGGAGACCCCATTTCCCACCCCAGGGCTGGGGATTCCATTCCCTCCTCCCCCCCCCGGGCTGGGCACACCCCAGGCCAGGGCTGGGGTCCCCCTTAGGGCCCCGCAGAGCACCCCAGACCCCGCCCCACCTGCGAACTCGTTGAAGTGGTTGCCGATGTCGAAGGCCTGGTAGTTGTACCCCGTGTACTCGTAGTCGATGAAGCGCACGCGCTCTGCGGGGGCAAAGGCGGCGGTGCCAGGGCTGGTGGCACCGAGGTGACCCCCCCCCCGTGGAGGTGACACCCCCCCAGGGACACCCCGGGGCGCACAGACCTCGTGCCCGGTCGTAGATGATGTTCTTGCAGAGCAGGTCGTTGTGGCACAGCACCACGGGCGAGCCCAGCGGCGACAGCGTCTCCTCCATCCAGGCCAGCTCCTGCTCCAGCGCCTCGGGGCTGGGCAGCTCCGGGGGCAGCCTGGCCACGGGGACAACAGGGACAGGGTGGCATCAAAAGGGACAAAAGGGACAAGAGGGACAGGGTGGCATCAAAAGGGACAAAAGGGACAAGAGGGACAGGGTGGCATCGCTGCTGCTCTCGGGGGGAGCCTGCCTGGGGCTCGGGGGTGGTGTTTCCACAGCTTCCACTGCTTCCCTGGGGGTTCAGGGGCAGAATTTTGCTTCCCTGGCTTTCAGAACTTCCCTGGGAGCTCGGGGGTGGCGTTTCCCCACCTTCCAGTGCTTCCCTGGGAGTTCAGGGGCAGAATTTCCCAGCCTCCAGCGCTTCCCTGGAGGCTCAGGGGCAGAATTTTGCTTCCCTGGTTTTCAAAACTTCGCTGAAGCTCAGGGGCAGAATTTCCCCAGCCTCCAGTGCTTCCCTGGGGGCTCAGGGGCAGAATCGCGTTTCCCTGGCTTTCAGAACTTTCCTGGGTTCTCAGGGGCAGAATTGCTCTTCCCTGGGGGCTCGAGGGTGGCATTTCCCTGGCTTCCAGAGCTTCCTTGGAGGCTCAGGGGCAGAATTTTGCTTCCCTGGCTTTCAGAACTTCCCTGAGGCCACAGGGCCAGAATTGCACTTCCTTGGCTTCCAGTGCTTCCCTGGGTAATCAGGAGCAGAATCCTTTCCCTGGCTTTCAGAACTTCCCTGGGGGTTCAGGGGTGGCGTTTCCCCACCTTCCAGTGCCTCCCTGGGGGTTCAGGGGCAGAATTTCCCTGGCTTCCAGCATTTCCCTGGGACCACAAGGGCAGAATTGCACTTCTCTGGGGGTTCAGGGGTGGCATTTCCCTGGCTTCCAGCGCTTCCCTGGGGCTCAGGGGCAGAATTTTGCTTCCCTGGCTTCCAGAACTTCCCTGGGGGCTCAGGGGTGGCGTTTCCCCACCTTCCAGTGCTTCCCTGAGGCCACAGGGCCAGAATTGCACTTCCTTGGCTTCCAGTGCTTCCCTGGGTTCTCAGGAGCAGAATCATGTTTCCCTGGCTTTCAGAACTTCGCTGAAGCTCAGGGGCAGAATTTCCCCGGCCTCCAGTGCTTCCCTGGGGCCAGAATCGCGTTTCCCCGGCTTTCAGAACTTCCCTGGGGGCTCAGGGGCAGAACTGCTCTTCCCCGACTTCCCTCCGTGCCTCACAAACGACCCCATCAGTGACACCACGCGGGGCTCACGAGGCTGGTTTTGGGGAGGGGGCCAGCTTTGGTACCCAGGCCGCCACCACAGCTCGCCCCCCAAAACCCCCAAATCCACCCCCCAGCTCCACCCAGCGCTGGCTCCCCCGGGGGCTGCGGGGCTGTTTTGGCCTCCGGCGGGGCCCGCAGCCTCCCGGTAACCTCGGGAGCGAGCGCGGCTTCCGAGAAGAGAGAGCTCGTTAATGATTTGCCTAATTGGCCGCGCGGGAGGCGCAGCTTTGGGTAAAGTCTGCCCGCGGCCCGTTCCTGCCCCGGGTTAATGATTGCCCGGCCCGGGGTTCGTTCACCTCCTCCGCCTCCGGGGGCTGCCCGGAGCCTCCCCCGGGCACCCCAACGCTCACCCACCCACCCGGCCGCCCCCCAAAAACACCGGGATGGGGTGGAGGGAAGTGGGAACGGAGCGTTGGAATGTCTGGGAGTCACCAGACTTGAGCAGGGCTGGAGCTCGGGCTTATTCTGGGCTCCAAAAAAGCTGAAATCCCCCCCAAAACTGGCAGCAGGAATGGGCTGGAGCTGCTCCTGGGGGGCAGAGGCTTTACCTGGGAACCAGGGCTCCAAAAAAGCTGAAATTCTCCCCAAAGTGGCAGCAGGAAGGGGCTGGAGCTGCCCCTGGGGGGATCCAGCAATGGATCCAACCCCAAAACCACCTCCAGATCCCCTCAAAGGCTTTACCTGGGAATCAGGGCCCTGCCCAGAGCTCAAAAAAAGCTGAAATTCTCCCCAAACCAGCAGCAGGAAGGGGCTGGAGCTGCCCCTGGAGGGATCCAGCCCCCAAACCACCCCCAGACCCTGCAGAGGCTCCACCTGGGACCCAGAGCTCCAAAAAAGCCGAAATCCTCCCCAAAACCAGCAGCAGGAAGAGGCTGGAGCTGCCCCTGGGGGGAACCAGGGTTCTGCCCAGAGCTCCAAAAAAGCTGAAATTCTCCCCAAAACCAGCAGCAGGAAGGGGCTGGAGCTGCCCCTGGAGGGATCCAACCCCCAAACCACCCCCAGACCCCGCAGAGGCACCCAGGGCTCTGCCCCCTGGTCCCGCCCGGCCCCGGGGCGGGGTGGGCAGGGGGTGCCCGAGGCAGAGCCCGGCCCTGCAGGCCCCCTCCGCCTTTACCTGGGCTCGGATACCTTTGGGCTGAGCTCGCTCTTCACCAGGCTGAGGTATTTGTGCAGCTTCTGCCACAGCACGGGCCGGGGCAGGCTCCCGTTGGCGTGGATGGCGTGCACCCGGGCCAGCTCCCGGGCCACCAGCCTGGCACGGGGCACAGCGCAGGGTGAGGGGTGACCCCAAATCCCCCAAATCCCCCCAAATCCGACCCCCTCAGAACCCCCCAAAGAGCTTTGGGATGGCTGCAGGGGCGTTCCCTGAGAATGCTGCTTGAAACACGGGGTTAGCACGGCTCAGCACCCCGTTCCATGCCAGCCTCTGAAGCATCTCAGGGTTCACAGTCCCGGGGTAAATCCAGCCCTAAGCTGGGCTGCCCGAGAAATTCCAGCATCCCGGAAAAGCTGTGTTCCAGGCTCCCAGGAAAAACACAAAAAATTCCCCAAAAACCCCAAAACAAAACAAAACCAAAAAAACCAAAAAACCCAAAAAAACAAACAAAAAAATCCACAAAAAACCCAAACCCAAAACCAAACAAAAACAACCCACACCAAAAAAACCCCAAAAACCACAAAAACAAAAACCCACCAAAACCCCAAACAAACAAACAAACAAAACCCAAAAAACCCCCCAAACCAAACCAAACCAAACCAACAAAAACACCAAAAAAACCCCCAAACCAAATAAAAAAAAAAAAAAAACAAAAAAAAATCCCCCAAAACCCAAAACAAAACAAAAAAACCAAACCAAACCAAAACACAAAAAAAACCCCAAAAACCCAAACCAACCAACCAAACAAAAAAACCCAAAAAACCCCAACAACCAAAAATCCCCTCCCTTCTCCAACCCCCGACCCTTCAGAAATTAAATAATTTGAACACCCCCGCCAGCACTTTGCCCCGATTTATCCCCCAGAACCGGGCACACCGGGTGAGGGGGAACGCTACAAACCCGGAGCAAACCCCCAGCAAACCGAGCGATTTTCCCCGGGAAAAGCCGCCGATCCCCTCGGGGGCCACACCCGGGCAGCCCCACCCACCTGAAGATGCGCGGATCCCGCACGTGGTGCGGCCCCAGGGCCACCCCGGGCAGGAATTGGTAGCACAGCCCGTTCTGGAAGGCGCAGTAGAGCTCGGGGGCGCAGCCGTGGGCCCGCAGCACCTGGAAGTTCCTCAGCTCGGTCTCCCTGTCCACCAGCAGCTCGGTCCTGCGGCCGTAGACGCGCACCAGCAGCGCGTCCGCCATGGCCTCGTCCGTGTAGCAGGCCAGCAGCTTGTTGGTGATGCCGTCGGTGAAGAGCTGGGGGGGGACAAACACGGCCTGAGGTGACACCTTGGGATGGAGGAACCCACCTGAGGTGACACCTTGGGAATGGGGGAACCCCCCCTGGAAGTGGGGAACCCCCCCTGAGGTGACATTTGGGAATGGGGGAACCCACCTGAGGTGACACCTGGGGATGGGGGAATCCCACCTCGGAGTGGGGGATCCCACCTGAGGTGACACCTGGGAATGGGGAACCCCCTGAGTGACACCTGGGAGTGGGGGAAACCCCCTAAAGTGACACCTGGGGATGAGGGAATCCTCCTGAGGTGACACCTGAGAGTGGGGGAACCCACCTGAGGTGACACCTGGGAATGAGGGAACCCTCCTGAGGTGACACCTTGGGAGAGGGAGAACCCCCCTGAGGTGACATTTGGGAATGGGGGAACCCCCCTGAGGTGACACCTGGGGATGGGGGAACCCACTGGGGGATGGGGGAACCCCCTGAAGTGACACCTGGAAGCGGAGAAACCCCCCTGAGGTGACACCTGGGGATGGGGGAACCCTCCCTAAAGTGACACCTTGAGAGAGGGAGAACCCCCCTGAGGTGACACCTGGAAGTGGAAGAACCCACCTGAGGTGACACCTGGGGATGGGGAACCCCTCTGAGGTGACACCTGGGAGTGGGGGAAACCCCCTAAAGTGACACCTGGGGATGAGGGAATCCACCTGAGGTGACACCTGAGAGTGGGGGAACCCACCTGAGGTGACACCTGGGAATGAGGGAACCCCCCTGAGGTGACACCTGGGGATGAGGGAATCCACCTGAGGTGACACCTGAGAGTGGGAGAACCCCCCTGAGGTGACACCTGGGAATGAGGGAACCCCCCTGAGGTGACACCTTGGGAGAGGGAGAACCCCCCTGAGGTGACACCTGGAAGCGGAGAAACCCACCTGAGGTGACATCTAGGAATGGGGGAACCCCTCTGAGGTGACACCTGGGAGTGGGGGAAACCCCCCAAGGTGGCACCTTGGGAATGGGGAACCCCCCTGAGGTGACACCTGGGGAGGGGGGAAGGTGACACCTGGGGATGGAGGAACCCCCCTGAGGTGACACCTTGGGAATGGGGAACCCCCCCCGAGGTGACAATTGGGAGTGGAAGAACCCACCTGAGGTGACACCTGGGAATGGGGGAACCCCCTCCCCCCCCCGAGGTGACACCTGAGAGTGGGGGAACCCCTCTGGAAGTGGAAGAACCCACCTGAGGTGACACCTGGGAGTGTTGGAACCCCCCTGAGGTGACACCTGGGGATGGGGGAACCCCCCCTGCCCTCCTCCCACCGGGGAAAAACCTCGTGGCGGCGGCGGCAAGAGCGGGGAGAGGGAGCGGGGCAGCCGGGAAAGGCCTGGGGGAGGTGACACGAGTCTGCCAGGGCGGGAGGCTCGGGGCTCTGCGGGCAGAGGCGGCGGTTTGGGTGGAAATCCTGCGATTTCTCACCCGGGAACAGCTCAGGGACATCTCAGGAACAGCTCGGGCCAGATGTGTCTGGCACGGGGGCAGCCCCGGGCATCGCTCGCGGGGGGGGTGAGTGGGATAAAAAAAAATCAACGTGAATTGGCACGAAATTAAACCAGAATCATAAATAAATAAACCACCCAAGGAGGCAGAAAACAAACCCGGAGCCAACGCCACCACCCTCACCCCATCCCCTCCTCCGAGCCTCCCCGCGGGCCGGGGCGCTGATAGGCGGGGACGTCGCTGCTGGGGACATCGGGTGTCACCGCGCTCTGACGGCTCCTCGCAGATGGAAAGGAGTTTTGTTCTCCCGGCGCTCCGCCTTGGCCGCCTGCCCGCGCACATGCCGGGGCTGCCGCCGCCCGCGCCGGGCCCCGCGCCCCGGCCCGACGGGGGTTTCGGGCACCTCCGGGGCACCCAAGGGGTTCGGGGATGTGTCACCCCATGGGAAACCCCTGCCCCATCGTCCCTGTGCCAGCTCTGGGGTGCTGCAGCTCCCCGTGGGCAGAATTCCCTCATCCCACCGGGATTTCAGGCACCTCCAGGGCATTGAGGGGGTTTGGGGATGTGTCACCCCATGGGAAACCCCTGTCCCGTTGTCCCTGTGCCAGCTCTGGGGTGCTGCAGGTCCTCGTGGGAAGGATTCCTTCATCCCTGTGGGATTTTAGGCACCTCTGGGGCACTGTAGGGGTTTGGGGATGTGTCACCCCATGGGAAACCCCTGAACCCCTGTCCCCTTGTCCCCATGCCAGCTCTGGGGTGCTGCAACTCCCCCTGGAAGGATTCCTTCATCCCATTGGGATTTTGGGTACCTGCAGGACACTGAGGGGTTTGGGGCTGTGTCACCCCACAGGAAATAACCCCCATCGTCCCTGTGCCAGCTCTGGGGTGCTGCAGCTCCCCGTGGGCAGAATTCCCTCATCCCACTGGGATCAGGGAGCCGGAGCAGGAGGAGGGAGAGGGCTCCTGGAGGAGCTCGGGGATGGGACGGATAATTTTAGACATCCCACTCAGCAACCCACGCTCCCCTCCGGGGTTCCTATATATAGGGCTGGCAGAGCAGCCTCCCCAGGGAGACTCCAGGCGCTGGGACGGGATCCTCCCTCAGCACCGACACCCCCAGCCCACAGCTGGACCTGGGGCCAGCAGGGCCGGGCAGCTGCCCCGTCCTCAGCTGCTGCTGAACCTCCTCGAGCTGCATTTCCCCGGCCTGATCAGTCGGGTTTCACCACGGGGCTCAGCCCTGTCCTCCTCCTGTCCTGCCAGGCTGGAAATCGGGGCAGCAGAGGTGTCACATCCCGTCCAAGGTGTCACCACACCCAGCCCGGGCAGCCCCTTCCAGCAGCTTTAAGGGATCACTCAGCTTTATCCCCCCCTGAATTCCAGGCCAGCAGCTCCGGGGTGCACACACGAGGTTCCTGGGGGAGCTGCAGGGGCTGGCTGGGTTTGGGATCGGCTTTGGCTGCTCAGGGATGCCCAGTGGCTGCAGCCACCCCAAATCCTTCCCTCCTTGCAGCCATGGGACAGCAGGGGCAGCAGGGCAGGAGTGAGACCCCGTGAATTTGGGAGCCAAAGCGCCGGGGGGGAAGCAGCAAACCCCAAACCCCAGCTCGTGGTGCTGCACCCGCCGGGAGAATCCCTCAGCATCCCCCAAACCCCCCCGTGCTGGCTGCCCCGGCACCCCCAGCCCAAGCCCGGGCACCTGCGGGGCAAATCCGGGCTCCAAACATCCAACCCTGCCCGAGCCTGGGCACCTGCGGGGCAAATCCGGGCTCCAAACATCCAACCCTGCCCGAGCCCTCACGGGGCCTCGGCCCAGCGTCGCTGCCGCGCTTATCTCCGGCTGAGGGACGGACGGAGGGAGGGATGGACGGAGGAGTTTGTGATTCCCTGGGAGAGTGGGTGGCTGGCTGGGCCGCGCAGAAATTCCTCGGGGATGAGGAGCAGGAGCCCTGGGGAGCGGGCACAGCCCGGAGCGCAGGGCAGCCGCGGCACCCAGATCGTTCCTGCCGCCTTCCTGAGCTCCGGGAGGTTCCTCCCGTGCCACGGGCACAGCCCCCGGGCACGGGGCAGAGCTCCGGGGCACCGGGCTGGGAACGGGATCGGGCTGGGAAGGGGATCGGGCTGGGAATGGGATCGGGCTGGGAATGGGGTCGGGCTGGGAAATGGGATCGGGCTGGGAATGGGGTCGCTAATGGGAACCAGCTGAGACCCCCCGCTCCATCCATCCCACCCCCAGCGGCTCCCGCAAGGGGAAACGCGGGAGGAGGGAAAGCGGCCGAGGGAAACGCAACGGGAGGGTTTTCCCTCAACTCCTAAGTGGGTTTTTATCCTTTTTTTTTTTTTTTTTAAATTAAAACCACACGCAGGCACACCCGAGCTGCTGCTGACCGCTGACCGCTGACCCCTGCGGTCCCACAGAGCTTAGGGGGGGGCGGGGGGGTCCCTCCAGACCCCCCGAGCTCCGCCAGCAGAGCGAGGACATTTCCTGGCCCTGCGGACTCCAACTCCCGGCTTCCTGCCCGCTGCCGTCTGCCCTTTCGGGCGGCTCTTCCTGCAGCTCCCGTGTTTAATTACACTCGGCTATTAATACATTGTTAATGACGGGAAGCGCGCGCCTTCCGAGGGGACAGCGGCTCACGTGCAGGCGCCTCAGGGCACGCAGCGCCAGCCCCTGCACGCCGCGGGCGGTGCCACCAGCCCGTGTCACCTGTGTCACCTGTGTCACCTGTGTCACCCCAGAGATGGCCGGGGCACCGCCGGTGCCACCAGCCCGTGTCACCTGTGTCACCCCACAGCCGGCCAGGGCACTGCTAGTGCCACCAGCCCGTGTCACCTGTGTCACCCAGAGCTGGCCAGGGCACTGCCGGTGCCACCAGCCTGTGTCACCTGTGTCACCCCAGAGCTGGCCAGGGCACTGCTGGTGCCACCAGCCCGTGTCACCTGTGTCACCCCAGAGCCGGCCAGGGCACTGCTGGTGCCACCAGCCCCGTGTCACCTGTGTCACCTGTGTCACCCCACAGCCAGCCAGGGCACCGCCGGTGCCACCAGACTGTGTCACCTGTGTCACCCCACAGCCGGCCGGGGCACTGCCAGTGCCACCAGCCTGTGTCACCTGTGTCACCCCAGAGCTGGCCAGGGCACTGCTGGTGCCACCAGCCCGTGTCACCTGTGTCACCTGTGTCACCCCAGAGCCGGCCAGGGCACTGCTGGTGCCACCAGCCTGTGTCACCTGTGTCACCCCAGAGCTGGCCAGGGCACTGCCAGTGCCACCAGCCCGTGTCACCTGTGTCACCCCAGAGCTGGCCAGGGCACCGCCGGTGCCACCCGCCCGTGTCACCTGTGTCACCTGTGTCACCCGTGTCACCCCGGAGCCGGCCGGAGGGGGACAGGGCTCCCCACGCCGGCCCAGCAGAGCCCTGGCAGCCCCGCAGGGCCGAGCCCTGCCCCGGGACAGAGCCCGGATCCGGTGTCCGGCTCCCCCCCGAGCGGGGCTCAGCCCACGCAGCCCGGGAAGTGCGGGAGGCGGCAAAGATCCCAAACACGAGCGGCTCCCAGCAGCGGCCGCTCCCGCGGGCACCGCGGCAGCCGCGCCGGGGACGCTTTTGTACCCGAAAGGCACCGCTGGGTGACCTCCCCAGGGGTCCCTGAACCTCCTGGGGGGGTGAGCGATGGGGGTGAGCGATGGGGCTGTCACGCCTTTGCACGGCTGATGGAGCCCCGGTCAGGCTCTGAGGGCAGACCCGGGGTGGGGAGGGGGCAGAGGGTGTCACATCCTCTGGGGCAGGTCCTGGAGCCCCCCATGGTGACCCCCACAGCCCCCCCCGGGTGAGCCCTACATCCCCCCTCCAACAGATCCAGTAGCTCCGGGGCTGAACCCCACAGTGCCCCTAGGATGGACCCTACAGACCCCAGGCTGAGCCCCATAACCCCCCTGGGACAGACCCCACAGACCCCAGGCTGAGCCCCATAACTTCCTCAGGGCAGACCCTATAGCTCCCAGGCTGAGCCCCATAACTCCCCAGGGCAGACCCTACAGACCCCAGGCTGAGCCCCATAACCCCCCTGGGACAGACCCCACAGACCCCAGGCTGAGCCCCATAACTTCCTCAGGGCAGACCCTATAGCTCCCAGGCTGAGCCCCATAACTCCCCAGGGCAGACCCTACAGACCCCAGGCTGAGCCCCATAACTCCCCTGGGACAGACCCTACAGACCCCATGCTGAGCCCCATAACCTCCTCAGGACAGACCCTACAGACCCCCAGTGTGAGCCCCATAACCTCCCCAGGACAGACCCTACAGACCCCAGGCTGAGCCCCATAACCCCCCTGGGACAGACCCTACAGACCCCAGGCTGAGCCCCATAACCCCCCTGGGACAGACCCTACAGACCCCAGGCTGAGCCCCACAACTCCCCAGGGCAGACCCTACAGCCCCCGGGCTGAGCCCCATAACCCCCCTAGGACAGACCCTACAGCCCCCAGGCTGAGCCCCACAACTCCCCAGGACAGACCCCACAGACCCCAGGCTCACCCCCATAACCTCCTCAGGACAGACCCTACAGACCCCAGGCTCAGCCCCACAACCCCCCTAGTTCAGACCCTATAGCCCCCAGGCTGAGCCCCGCAGCCCCCTTGAGCTGACCCCACACCCCGCCGCGGTGAGCACGCAGCCCGTCACACCGACCCCACAACCCCATAACCGCGCCCCAGCCGGGCTCCGCAGCCCCACCGGGCCATCCCGGCGGGGGGAGCCGCTGCCGCTTCCCCGGGGGCACCGGCGCAGGCTGCCCCGCTCCGTACCTTGGTCTTCACCGCGGCCGGCTCCCAGGCGGGTCTCAGCCGCCGCACGATCCGCAGCGCCCCGGGCAGCACGTCCGCCTCGTCCACCGCAATGCCGAGGCGCGGCACGGCGGGGGTCCCGCCGCCGCCCCCCCGCTCCGGCCCCGGGCAGTCGGGGCAGCGGGCGGGCGGTGCGGCCATGGCCAGCTCCGCGCTGCCGGAGCCGCGGCCCATGTGCCGGGGGCTGCGCGGGGCCGGCGGCCGCGGGGAGGAGCCGCCGCCCGTTGGGAAGCCATGAGTCACCGGCCCGCCTCCCGCCCGCCTCCCCGGCAGCGGCGGCGGCAGCGCCCGCACCGGCACCGGGGGCAGGGACCGCATCCTACCGGGACCGGCACCGGCACCGGGGGCGGGGATCCGCATCCTAACGGGACCGGCACCGGCACCGGGGGCGGGGATCCGCATCCTACCGGGACCGGCACCGGCACCGGGGGCGAGGACCCGCATCCTACCGGCACCGGCACCGGGGGCGGGGACCCGCATCCTACCGGGACCGGGACCGGGGGCAGGGACCGCATCCTACCGGGACCAGCATCCCGGACCCGGGACCCGCATCCTACCGGGACCGACACCGGGGGCAGGGATCAGCATCCTACCGGGGGCAGGGACCCGCATCCCACCGGGACCGGCACCCGGCCAGGGATCAGCATCCTACCGGGACCGGCACCGGGACCGGGACCGGGGGCAGGGACCCGCATCCTACCGGGACCGGCATCCCGAACCCGGGACCTGCATCCTACCGGCACCGGCACCGGGGGCGGGGACCGCATCCTACCGGGACCGGGGGCAGGGACCCGCATCCTACCGGGATCGGCACCTCTGACCCGGGACCCGCATCCTACCGGGACCGGGACTGGGGGCAGGGACCCGCATCCAACCGGCACCGGCACCGAGGGCAGGGACCCGCATCCCACCGGGACTGGCATCCCGGACCCGGGATTCGCATCCTACCGGGACCGGCACCTCTGACCCGGGACCAGCATCCTATCAGGACCCGCATCCCAGGAAGGGGATCTGCATCCCACCGGCATCGGTACCTCGGGCAGGGGATCCGCAGCCCACCGGGACCGGCACCGCTGGCAGGGCGGGACCCGCACCCCACGCACACCGAGACCCGATCCGCACCGGCACCAGCGGACCCGCATCCCACCCTCACCGGGACCCCAGGCCGCCGGCGCCCGGCCCGCACCGCACCGCGAGCAGTGGATCCGCACCGGGCTGGGTTATCCCATCCACGCCCCACCCGCACCGGCGTCCTGGGCAGCGGAGCCCCGCCCGGCCGGCACCGGAACCGGGACTGCGACCCCGCTCGGCCGCACCATTCCCGGAGCCCCTCAGCCACCCCCGGGCCGAGATCCCCGCTCCACACCTGCTGCCTCCTGCCCGGATGCCTTCCCCATGAATTCCTGGAACCCCAAAGCCATCCCAGAGGATCCGCGCCGGGACCGGGACCGGCACCGGCACCGGCACCGGCACCGGGACCAGGACCGCCCCCGCTATACCTGCAGCTGCTGCCCTGCACCCAGGGCCCATCCCTCCATCCATCCATCCATCCATCCATCCATCCATCATCCATCCATCCATCCCTCCCTCCATCCCCTGAGCCCCTCCGCCGCCCCGGGGGGCTCCGCGCCGCCCCCGCTCCCTCCCTTCGGGGTTAGACAGGACAAAGATGCCGCTGGGATCAGCCCCAGCCCGCGGGGCTGCAGGCGGGGTGGATCCCCTCGGGGTGGATCCCCGCGGGATGGATCCCCCCGGGATGGATCCCCTCGGGATCACCGCTCCCACTGCACCCTCCCTGCCTTCCACAGGGACCCACCCCGGGCTGGGACGAGGCTTTTGGGGGCGAAGGCAGAGCGGGATTTTGGCGCTGGCCGAGCCCCCCCGCAGCCCCCGGGCACGGCTGCAGCGCGGCCTCATTACCAGAGGAAATTAAGCGCCTCAGAATTCCCCCTCCAAAGCTCCCGGCCTGAAATCAGCCCCACGGAGACCTGGGGGGAAAAAATCATTTAAGGGCGGGCAGGGAGCGGGGACAAACCCCCGCCAGGCAGCTTCCCCTGTTTCTAAAAATAGCGGCAGCCGCTGTCGGTGTTAATTGGACGGGCGTAATTGCTCTGCCGGGCTGAGCTCGGCCTAATTGCTCGGCCGGAACGATCTAATCGGAGCCCCGCGGGCAGGGCCGCCGCCTCCAGCGGGAAATTGTCCCCGGAGCGGGCGATTAGAGGTGTTAATTACCCGGCTTAAGGGGCCCGGCGGCGGCTTCTGACTCCCGCGGCTCCCAATGAGCGGCGCGGGTTGGGGACGGAAGCGGCTCGGCCAAAAGCGTCCCGGTTCGGGCCAGGCTGGGCCTTTTCCAGCTGAGGGATGCGGCGGGAGGCGCGGTGGGGGCTGAAATCGCCTTTTCCATCCGCTGGAGTCTTCTCCGGGCCGGAGGCTGGGCTGCGGAGGTTCGGAAATTTCCCGGTGGGATTTCCCTCCTCCCGCCGAGCATCTCTGCGCATCCTGGAGGTTTTTGGGTGCAGCTGCAGCCCCGGCCTCGGCAGATTCCGTATTTCTGCTGCTCCCCTCGCTCCCTGCCGGGGTTTCCTGTGCTGGCGAGCGGCTCAGGAAGCGCTGGGTGAGAGGAGATGTTCCTGCCTCCCTCCACCCGCCCGCCCTGAGCAGCCGCTGCCGCCACCCCGGCCTTGGAGGCGACAGAAAAAAAAAACCCCAATCCCACCCACGGGAGGCTGAATTTTCCCATCCCCGGAGCCCCCCGGGGTAGCGCGGGGAGGTTTGAACGCTCCAGGGCTGCAGAGAATCACCCAGGGGGGACAAACATCCGCCCCAGACATATCCTCTGCGCTGGGGGGCTGCCGTGGGGCAGGGCCGGGGCCGGGATCGGGGCTGGGAGGGGTGCAGGGGGGGCTGGGAGCTGAGGGAAGGTGCTGGAAGGGTCACACAGCGGCCACCGGCTCGGTGCTGGCGGGAGCATCCCCTTCCCAAATATCCCTGCGGCTGAGAGGGAATTTGGCTGCTCTGGAATTCCTCAGTGCTGGAATTGTCAGCTCTGGGAATTCCTCAGCACTGGAATTGTCAACACTGGGAATTCCTCAGCGCTGGGAATTCCTCACCACTGGAATTGTCAGCCCTGGGAATTCCTCGGCCCTGGGAATTCCTCAGCTCTGGGAATTCCTCAGCTCTGGAATTGCCAGCCCTGGGAATTCCTCAGCTCTGGGAATTCCTCAGCTCTGGAATTGCCAGCTCTGGGAATTCCTCAGCCCTGGGAATTCCTCAGCACTGGAATTGTCAGCTCTGGGAATCCCCCAGCGCTGGGAACCCCTCGGTCCGTGCCGGCCGCAGCTCTGAGGGTGAGCAGCTCCTGCCAGCGGCCGCTCTTCCATGGGGAGATGCTGACTCTCTCCAGGCCCTGCCCCGGGAGCAGCTTTCCCCGAGGGCACTCCCAGCCACCCGAACCGGCCGAACTGGAGGCGAGGCCGCGTTCCCTCGGCCTCGGGGAGCACTGGGACCGGGGATGTCCCCGCGGCTGGGGGCTCTGCCCTGTCCCTCCCTCCCTCCAGGCCAGCACAGGGGGCAGCTCCAGGGGCATCTCCACATCCAGGGCAGAGAAAAACCCTCTGCTTTGTCATGGGAACTGGCCCTGGGACAGGAGCCACCGTCCCCTCCCCAGAATCCCCAGCAGGGCGGAGGCGCAGCCCCGTCCCTGTCCCCACGGGGACATCCGGGGGTCCCGGGACAATCCCGCCTGTGCAGAGCCCGCGATTTGCGGGGGCAGGAGCCGGGAGGGCGTGGCACCCTTCCTGGGTGGCTCCCGGCACGGGGACATTTGTGTCCCCAAATAAAAGTGTCCGACCCCCCCTCTGCAGCACCCACCCTCCCCTCAGGCCGCCGTTGCTGCTTTCAATTGTTTAATATCAAAGTTAACGCCGGCTAAAGCTATCGTTAAACACTGGTAATTGCCCCAATTTAGGAACAGCGCGGGGAGCCGCAGACCCTCCCTCAGCCGCACCGGCAGCGAGGCACCGCGAGCCGGCCCTGTCACCGCACAGCGTCCTAAAAACCCCGGAGGGGCCGCTCGGGCCGCGGGGTCCCGCTCGGATCCCCCGGATTCCGCTCGGATCCCCGAAATCCCGCTCGGATCCCCGGATCCCACTCGGATCCCCGGGATCCCACTCGGATCCCCGGGATCCCGCTCGGATCCCCCGGATTCCGCTTGGATCTCCAGGATCCCGCCTGGGCCGCGGGGTCTCGCTTGGATTCCCGGATCCCGCTCGGATCCCCGGGTTCCGCTCGGATCCCCGGATCCCGCTCGGATCCTCGGGGTCCCGCTCGGATCCCCAGGGTCCCGCTCGGATCCCCGGATCCCGCTCGGATCCCCGGATCCCACTCGGATCCCCGGGGTCCCGCTCGGATCTCCGGATCCCGCTCGGATCCCCCGGAGCCCCGCTCGGATCTCCGGGGTCCCGCTCGGATCTCCAGATTCCGCTCGGATCCCCGGATCCCGCTCGGATCTCCAGGGTCCCGCTCGGATCCCCGGATCCCGCCCGGATCCCCGAGATCCCGCCCGGACCCCCGGCCCGGCCCCAGGCTCAGCAGCAGGAGGAGCTCCCGGGGAGCAGCGCGGGGGGTTTGGGAGCTTCGGAGCCGCTGCAGCTCCGGAGAGGAGGCGGCGGCGGCGGAGCTGCGAGGGAGCTGCTGTTCCCTCCTCGCTGCTTCCCGGGGCTCCCGCAGCCCCCGGTTCCCCGCGCCCAGCCCCGTTCCCGCAGCCCCGCTCCCCCGGGCGCTCAGCGGGCGGTGGCGAAGCCGATGCGGTTGTGGCGCCGGTCGAATTTGGTGTAATAGTGCCCGATGAAGGTGGCGCCCAGGATCCAGAGCGGCCCGGCCGGAGGGGGGATGTCCAGCCCGGAGAAAGCCACCACGCACACGTCCTCGCCGTACTGCGATTGCTGCGGGGAAGGGGACGCGCGGGGGGTGACGGAGGCGGCGGGAGGAGCCCCGGCCCCGCACACCCGGCCCTGCTCGGCCACCGCGATCCTTCCCGGGGAGTCCTGGGCTGGGAGGATGGTGGGGACCAGCTCGGCACAGACAACCCCAAAAATCCCGACCAACTCCTTTCCCTGCACAGACAACCCCCAAAAATCCCACCCCTGTGCCTGGGGGTGCTGTCCAAACCCTCCGTGGATGTTTGGTGTTCCAGAGTCCTCGGGGTGCAAAGCCTTCCCTGGATACCCAAATTCCAGCAGGAACCATCCCTGCCTGTCCCAAATCCACCCCAAACCGCCCAGGGAAGCAGGGACAACTCTCCCTGGCTCAAACTCTCAGTGAATTTTTGGTGTTCCAGCGTCCTCGGGGTGCAAGGCTTTCCCTGGATACCCGAATTCCAGCAGGAACCATCCCTGCCTGCCCCAAATCCCCTCCCAAACCGCCCAGGGAAGCGGGGACAGCTCGCCCTGGCTCAAACCCTCCGTGGATTTTTGGTGTTCCAGCGTCCTCGGGGTGCAAAGCCTTCCCTGAACCCCGAATTCCAGCAGGAACCAAATCCCAAATCCACCACCCCAAACCACCCAGGGAAGCGGGGACAGCTCGCCCTGGCTCGCATGGACACCTCCACCCAGCAAAAGGGTTTAGGGGAAACAAGGAGCTGATTTTGGGGCTGATTTAGGTGCCGATTTAGGGACCGATTTTGGGGCTGATTTGGGTGTGGATTTGGGGGCTGATTTAGGTGCCGATTTAGGGACCGATTGTGGGGCTGATTTGGGGGTGGATTTGGGGGCTGATTTTGGGGCCGATTTTGGGGCTGATTTGGGGCGGATTTGGGGCCGATTTTGGGGCCAATTTTGAGACCAATCTTGGGGCCGATTTTGGGGCTGATTTTGGGCGGATTTGGGGCCGATTTTGGGGCCGATTTTGGGGCTGACTTTGGGGCCGATTTTGGGGATGATTTTAGGGCTGATTTGGGGCATCCAGGACACTCACCCTCAGCACGTAGGCCGGGCCGCTGAGGCCGTAGACCTTCCCTCCCAGGTGGAAGGAGATGTTGGGCAGCTGAGGCACCTGCTCACAGTCCACCACGAACTGCAGGGACAGGGGACAGCGCTGGCACGGGGACACAGGGACACGGGGACACGGGGACACGGGGGGGGGTGGTGGCACTGACCTCTCCCTCGGCCACCTCGGTGGCCCCGATGGCTTTCATCAGCACGGACACGGGCCCCGCCGGGCCGGTGATGTAGGAGGCGCCGGTGTCCACGGCCACCGAGCAGCCGTCCCTGCAGAACAGCAGCTCGGCCCCCACGGACACCCTGCGGCACGAGGGGCGGCCCTGAGTGTCCCCTGGTGGCACTGGGGATGTCACATCCATCCCTGGTGATACCAAGGGTGCTCCTGGGAGTGTCACACCCATCCCTGGTGTCCCCTGGTGACACTGGGGGTGTCACACCCATCCCTGGTGATACCAAGGGTACTCCTGGGAGTGTCACATCCATCCCAGGTGTCTCCTGGTGGCACTGGGGGTGTCACGCCCATCCCAAATGTCCCCTGGTGGCACTGGGGGCGTCACATCCATCCCTGGTGACACCAAAGGTGCTCCTGGGAGTGACACGTCCATCCCAAATGTTCCGTGGTGACACTGGGGGTGTCACACCCATCCCTGGTGACACCAAGGGTGCTCCCAGGAGTGTCACATCCATCCCGAGTGTCCCCTGGTGACACCAAGGGTGCTTCCAGGAGTGACACATCCATCCCAAGTGTCCCCTGGCGACACTGGGGGTGTCACATCCATCCCTGGTGTCACCAAGGGTGGTCCTGGGAGTGTCACATCCATCCTGAGTGTCCCCTGGTGACACCAAGGGTGCTTCCAGGAGTGACACATCCATCCCAAGTGTCCCCTGGCGACACTGGGGGTGTCACATCCATCCCTGATGACACCAAGGGTGCTCCTGGGAGTGACACGTCCATCCCAAGTGTCCAAGTAATGGCACCAAGGGTGCTCTTGGGAATGTCCCATCCGTCCCAAGCGTCCCGTTGTGACACTGAGGGTGCTCCTGGGAATGTCACATGCATCCCAAAAGTCTCATGGTGACACTGGGAATGTCATATCCATCCCAAGTGTCCCCTGGTGACACTGAGGGTGCTCCTGGGAGTGACACATCCACCCCAAATGTCCTGTGGTGACACCGTGGATGTCACATCCACAGCAAGTGTCCCACGGTGGCACCAAGGGCGCTCCTGGGAATGTCACATCCATCCCTGGTGACACCAAGGGTGCTCCTGGGAGTGTCACACCCACCCCAAATGTCCCCTGGTGGCACCGGGAATGTCACACCCACCCCCAGCCAGGCAGGTGCTGCTCCCACCTTTCCCGGTGCGGGCTCTCGGCTCCCTCGTGTGCAGGGAGCACGAGTGCAAAATGAACATTTTGGGGTTTTTTGGGTTGGGTTGTTGGGTTTTTTTCTGTTAAACAAAGCGGGATTGTCTCAGCTCCTCCCACGGGGCTGACGGGGGATGAACCCTCCCCACTGCGGCTCCCCGGTGCGATATCGGCCCACGGTGCCGCCCCCGCTGCGTTCCCAGCGGCTCCGCCTGGAGAGCTGGAGGAGCCAAACCCGCTCCTCTCCAGGGGAAAAACATCCGGCAGCACCGAGGGAAAACATCCCTGAGATCCCTGAGATCCCTGAGATCCCTGAAATCCCTGAGATCCCTGAGATCCCTGAGATCCCTGAAACCCCTGAGAGCCCTGAAATCCCTGAGATCCCCGAGATCCCTGAGATCCCTGAAATCCCTGAGATCCCTGAAATCCCTGAGATCCCCGAGATCCCTGAGATCCCTGAGATCCCTGAAATCCCTGAGATCCCTGAAATCCCTGAGATCCCCGAGATCCCTGAGATCCCCCAAACCCCTGAGATCCCTGAAATCCCTGAGATCTCCGAGATCTCTGAAATCCCTGAGATCCCTGAAATCCCCGAGATCCCTGAAATCACCCAAATCCCTGAGATCCCTGAAATCCCCGAAATCCCTGAAATCCCTGCGATCCCTGCAGCCCCGTGCCTGCCCGCGCTGGGCTCGCACTGCACTCGATGATCCCAAACGCCTTTCCCAGGTGAACAATCCCGGGATTTGCGGCTCCCGCGGCCCCGGCCTCTCCCCGGGCCCTCCCCGGGCTCTCCCCGGGCTCTCCCCGCGCTCTCCCCGCGCTCTCCCCGGGCTCTCCCCGGGCCCTCCCCGGGCTCTCCCCGGGCCCTCCCCGCGCTCTCCCCGGGCTCTCCCCGGGCCCTCCCCGGGCTCTCCCCGGGCTCTCCCCGGGCCCTCCCCGGGCCCTCCCCGCGCTCTCCCCGGGCTCTCCCCCGGCTCTCCCCCGGCCCTCCCCCGGCCCTCCCCGGGCCCTCCCCGGTCTCCCCCCGGTCTCCCCCCGGGCTCTCCCCGGACCCTCCCCGGGCTCTCCCCGGGCTCTCCCCGGGCTCTCCCCGGGCCCTCCCCGCGCTCTCCCCGGGCTCTCCCCGCTCACCCCCCGCTCACCCCTTCATGCTGATCTGCCAGAAGCCGCTCCTGCTGACGTTCAGGTAGTGGAAGTCGCCGCTGTAATGGGCGGGGTCGCTGCCCCCCAGGATGATTTCCCCGCCGGGTTTCAGGGGAGCGTTCCTGGCGTGGCAAACAGAGCGAGAGCGATTCCCCTTCCCCAAAAATCCCAACACGGCAGGGAGCAATTCCCCTTTCCCAAAAATCCCTGCCTGGCAGGAGCGATTCCCTTTTCCCCAAAAATCCCATCTGGGCAGGGAGCGATTCCCTTTTCCCCAAAAGTCCCAGCCTGGCAGGAGCAATTCCCTTTTTCCCAAAAATCCCATCCGGGCAGGAGCAATTCCCTTTTTCCCAAAAATCCCATCTGGGCAGGAGCAATTCCCTTTTTCCCCAAAAATCCCATCCAGGCAGGAGCAATTCCCTTTTTCCCCAAAAATCCCATCCGGGCAGGAGCAATTCCCTTTTTCCCAAAAATCCCAGCCCAGCAGGAGCAATTCCCTTTCTCCCAAAAATCCCAGCCCCGGAGCAGCTGGAGCAGCGGGGACATCCAGGTGCCACCCGCTCCAGGTGGGTGTGGTGGCCCCTGAGGGCAGCAGGAACCCGGGCAGGACATCCTGGAGGTGGCAGAGGGACCAGGGGACCCCGGGTCGGTGTCACCTGGGGGGACACGGGGTGGGGGGGTGGCAGTGGGGTGGCCTCGAGGGCGCTCCTGCCTTGGGATCTCCTTACTTGGAAGCGCTGCAGAGAGAGGGAGGCTCCGTGAGCCCCGGGGCCACCGGTGTCCCCAGGGAGCCCAGGGGACACGGGTGACACCCAGAGCCCCAGGGGACTCCAGGGACACCGCGCTGCCCCTAAATCCGGCAGCGCCGAGTGGGATTTAGGGGGGTGTTTGGGGTCACTGCACAGCTCCAGGTTGATATTTCAGAACAGAAACAGAATTCCTGCTGCTCCGGTGGCTTTGGAGGAGCTCAGGCAGTTTGGGGGAAGGAAGGGAAGGAGGTTTGGCTGCTGGTGCAGGGTTTTAAAGAGATTTTTTTGAGGGAGGGGTTGAATTTTTTTAAAAAATGTTGCCTGTGGGATCGCCAGAGCCCCTCCAGGCTGGGGTTGCTGCAGCCCCTCCCAGCCGGCTGGTGGCTGTGCAGTGACAGTGACAGAGGAGCCGGGAGCAGCCACACCCCGCCCGGCAGCTCCGGGTCAGCGCCCGCCCCTCTCTGCCTCTTGTGCTGCCTCATCCCACCCCAGCTCCTCCAGCATCCTCCATCTCCTTCTGTCCTTCCCACGCCATCTTCTCCTGGACCCTCCATCTCCTTCCCACCCGATCCACCAGGATCCCCCATCCCCTTCCCTCCTTCCCTGCCCAGCTCCTCCAGGATCCTCCATTCCCTCCCCACCTCCCCCAGCCCCAACCCCAACCCCACCACCCCATCCCCGGCCCCAAACCCCGCTGTCCCCACACTGTCCCCTCGCTGTCCCCTCACTGTCCCCGCACTGTCCCCCCCTGTCCCCGCACTGTCCCCGCACTGTCCCCTCACTGTCCCCGCGCTGTCCCCGCGCTGTCCCCGCACTGTCCCCGCACTGTCCCCGCACTGTCCCCGCACTGTCCCCGCACTGTCCCCTCACTGTCCCCGCGCTGTCCCCGCGCTGTCCCCGCACTGTCCCCGCACTGTCCCCTCACTGTCCCCGCGCTGTCCCCGCACTGTCCCCGCACTGTCCCCGCACTGTCCCCTCACTGTCCCCGCGCTGTCCCCGCTCTGTCCCCGCACTGTCCCCGCACTGTCCCCGCACTGTCCCCGCACTGTCCCCCCCTGTCCCCGCGCTGTCCCCGCACTGTCCCCTCACTGTCCCCGCGCTGTCCCCACAGTGTCCCCAGGTGTCCCCACCGGCTGTAGTAGACGGAGAACGCCTCCTCCTGCAGGATCTGCTGGGCCAGGATGCGGTCGAAGACGGGGGTGATGCCGTCGATGGCCTGGCTGGGGTAGCCCATGCCCAGGACGCCGTCGAACCTGGCGAAGATGAAGGGGAAGGCGGGCAGGGCCGTGGCCTCGGCGAACACCTGGATGATGGGGATGTCCGACACCTGCGGGGGGGCACGGGGGGCTCCAGGGGGCTGGGAGGGCTGAACCCCATCCCCAAAAACACTCACACGTCTCCTGGATGAGCCAGCGGCTCCAGGAGTGGGGGTTTGGGGGATTCTGTGGGTTTCAGGTGTGTGGGTTTGGGGGATTTTGTGGGTTCTAGGTGTACGGATTAGGGGATTCTGTGGGTTCCAGGACTATGGAATTTAGGGATTCTGTGGGTTCCAGGTGTGTGGGTTTTGGGGATTTCAGGAGTGTGGGTTTGGGGGGTTCTGTGGGTTCCAAGTGTGGGGTTTTTTAGGGATTTCAGGTGTGTGGGTTTTGGAGATTTTGTGCATTCCAGGTGTGTGGGTTTGGGGGATTCTGTGGGTTCCAGGAGTGTGGGTTTGGGGGATTTTGTGGGTTTCAGGTGTGTGGGTTTGGGGGTTCTGTGAATTCCAGGTGTGTGGGTTTGGGGATTTTGTGGGTTCCAAGTGTGGGGGTTTTGGGGATTCCATGGGTTCCAGGAGTGTGGATTTTGGGGCTTCTGTGGGTTCCAGGTGTGTGGGTTTTGGGGATTTCAGGAGTGTGGATTTTGGGGGTTCTGTGGGTTCCAGGAGTGTGAGTTTGGGGGATTCTGTGGGTTCCGAGTGTGGGGGGGTTTTAGGGATTTCAGGTGTGTGGATTTGGGGATTTTGTCAGTTCCAGGTGTGTGGATTTGGGGATTCTATGGGTTCTAGGCATGTGAGTTTTGGGGATTTCAGGTGTGTGGATTTTGGGGATTCTGTGAATTCCAGGTGTGTGGATTTGGGGGATTCTATGAGTTCTAGGTGTATGGATTAGGGGATTCTGTGGGCTCCAGGAGTGTGGGTTTTGGGGATTTCAGGTGTGTGGGGTTTTGGGATTTCAGGTGTGTGGGTTTTGGGGATTTCAGGTGTGTGGGTTTTGGGGATTCTGTGGGCTCCAGGTGTGTGGGTTTTGGGGATTTCAGGTGTGTGGGTTTTGGGGGTTCCATGGGCTCCAGGTGTGTGGGTTTTGGGGATTCCAGGTGTGTGGGTTTTGGGGGTTCTGTGGATTCCAGGTGTGTGGGTTTTGGGGATTTCAGGAGTGTGGGTTTTGGGGTTCCCGGGCTCACCATGACGATGTCCTGGCTGAGGACGCCCTTGACGCTGCCGGTGCCGTAGCGGATGGCGAAGCCGGTGCCGTTGGCGATGTAGGTGCGCGACTTGGAGGAGTCGTAGCGGCTGTGGGACACTGGGGGCGGGGAAAAGGGACATCCCAGAGGGGCACAGAGCATCTCTGTCCCCCCCAAAACCCCCTGGGGGAGGGCAACGGACCCACCCCGCCTCAATGCCGGGGGTCTGGATGCCAACAGAGAGACCCCCCATAAAAAAATCCATCAAAAAAGAGACCCCCCCATAAAAAAAATCCATCAAAAAAGAGACCCCCCATAAAAAAATCCGTCAAAAAAGAGATCCCCCCATTAAAAATCCATCAAAAAAGAGATCCCCCATAAAAAATCCATCAAAAAAAGAGATCCCCCATAAAAAATCCATCAGAAAAGAGATCCCCCCATAAAAAAATCCATCAAAAAAGAGACCCCCCCATAAAAAAATTCATCAAAAAAGAGACTCCCATTAAAAAATCAATCAAAAAAAGAGACCCCCCCATTAAAAAATCCGTCAAAAAAGAGACTCCCCCATAAAAAAATTCGTCAAAAATGAGACCCCCGAGCCCTCTCTGAGCAGCCCCGGGGCTCGCTGAGGTTTTGGGGGGCTCACCCAGGCTCCCAACACCCCCGCCCCCCCCACTCACCACAGGCGCTGTAGAGGGGGGAGCACTTGTAGGACGGCACCCACAGGTTGGCCGAGCCCGTGTCAAAGACCACCTTGAAGGTCTGCGCGGGGGTCCCGATGCTGATCTCGCCGAAATATTGAGTCTGGGGGCGGCACGGGGAACATCCCTGGGGCGCAGCTGGGGTGGGAAAGCGCCCCGAGCCGGGCTGGGGGCTGCCGGGTGACACCGGCGCGACAAATCCCGCCCCGGGGCAGGGCCACACTCACGTCCAGGTAGTTGGTGAGCAGGGTGGGCGCTGTCCCGTTGCGGGGACCCTCCCCTCCTCCTCCTCCTCCTCCTCCTCGGGTGCCCCGGCGCAGCTCCGGGAACACCTCCCGCACCTTCACCCCCATCTCCCGCAGCGTCTGGCGGATGGAGGGCATCCTCCGCAGGGCGATCCTGGCGGGGGGGGCACGGCACAGCTGGGGATCCCCCCCTCCCCAAAAAAAAAAAACCCCGTTCCCGGCCTCGGGAGCTCCGGCCGGGCGGCTCCAGATGGCAGCAGCTCCCCCGCCGCTGCCCCACCGCGACCACCGCGGGATGCGCCCGAGCCCACCCAGCGTGGGGGTGGCACCCACAGACCCCCGAGCTCGGTGATTTGGGGTTCGCGGCGCTCCCGAGTTGTTTCGGTGTCGGGAAAGAACCCCCCGGGGCTGGCGGGGTCCCACGGTGACCATGCGGTGCTGGAGGAAGAGGAGTGAGGAAGAGCAGAGGAGGAGGAGGAGGAGGAAGGGGGTGAAGCAGCAAAGCCCCTCCTCAGCGGGATGAGAAGAGGGGCCAGCAGGAGCTCCGGTACCTCTGCAGAGCCTGGGCCGGCCAGGGGACAAAAGCGGCGCCGCAGGTGAGCGCCAGGAGCAGCAGGAGCCGCCGCGGTCCCGGCGCCATCGGGGCCCCCCTGTCCCCGCCCGCGCCCGCAGCTCCGGCCCGGCCCGGCCCGGCGGGGAGGATTTTATAGCCCGGGATACTCCAGCCCTGCGGGATCCTCCTCCCCTGGCCGGGGGAGGGCTGGGAATGGCACGGGGGGCACTGGGCAGACTGGGAATGGCACGGAGGGCACTGGGAATGGCAGGGAGGGCACTGCGTGCACTGGGAATGGCACGGGGGGCACTGGGCAGACTGGGAATGGCACGGAGGGCACTGGGAGTGCCATGGAGGGCACTGGGTGCACTGGGAATGGTGTGGAGGGCACTGGGCAGACTGGGAATGGCGTGGATGGCAATGGGCAGACTGGGAATGGCGTGGAGGGCACTGGGCAGACTGGGAATGGCACGGAGGGCACTGGGCAGACTGGGAATGCCATGGATGATGCTGGGCAGACTGGGAAGAGCACGGAGGGCACTGGGCAGACTGGGAATGCTGTGGAGAGCACTGGGAATGCTGTGGAGGGCACTGGGCAGACTGGGAGTGGCACGGAGAGCACTGGGCAGACTGGGAATGGTGTGGAGGGCACTGGGCAGACTGGGAATGGCGTGGATGATGCTGGGCAGACTGGGAATGGCACGGAGGGCACTGGGCAGACTGGGAATGCTGTGGAGGGCACTGGGCAGACTGGGAGTGGCACGGAGAGCACTGGGCATACTGGGAATGGTGTGGAGGGCACTGGGCAGACTGGGAATGGTGTGGAGGGCACTGAGCAGACTGGGAATGGCACGGAGAGCACTGGGCAGACTGGGAATGGCATGGAGAGCACTGGGCAGACTGGGAATGGCACGGAGGGCACTGGGAGTGCCATGGAGGGCACTGGGCAGACTAGGAATGTCATGGAGGACACTGGGCAGACTGGGAATGCTGTGGAGGGCACTGGGCAGACTGAGAATGGCGTGGAGGGCACTGGGCAGACTGGGAATGCTGTGGAGGGCACTGGGCAGACTGAGAATGGCGTGGAGGGCACTGGGCAGACTGGGAATGCCGTGGAGGGCACTGGGCAGACTGGGAATGGCACGGAGGGCACCGGGAAGGTGTCCGGGACAGTCCCCAGGGAGGGTGGCAGGGCCAGGGCCCTCCCTGTGCCCGGTGGGAGCGGGGCGAGGGCAGCTGTGGGTGTTTGGGGGCCGTGGGTGTTTGGGGGCTGGGATCCCACATTCCCCGGGGCTGAATCCCCGCCCGTGCCAGCCGGGAGGGGTCCCGGGTGGTGGCACAGCCCTGGGTGACATCCTGGCCACGGGGATGTCCCCAAACTCCCCCTGCAGAGGAGCAATGAGGTTTTCCCCAAAGGAGCAGGGATCCTGGGTGGTGGCACAGCTCCGGGTGACATCCTGGCCACGGGGATGTCCCCAAACTCCCCCTGCAGAGGAACGAGGGGGTTTTCCCAAGGGAATGGGGACGGCCAAGGACACTCGGCCCCGCTGTCCATGGAGACCCCGAGCGCAGCCCCCCCAGCCCCCTCTGCCCTTCTGGGGCTGCTCTGGGGAGCCCCCCCGGCCCCGGCTCTGCTAAACCAGAGCTGGAGCTCGGAGCAGAGAGCGGCCAAACTCATCCCAGCCGCTCCACACGGAGTCAGATCCCGGCCTTTGGGGAGGGGGACGCTGCCCAAACCCCTCAGCAGCCCCCAGGGACCCCCTGGGCCCCCCCCAGCTCCCTGTGCCCCCCCAGCCCAGGGTGCTGCCTCAGCCCCGCGGCTCCCAGCGTCTCCTGACCTCGGGAATCTCGGTGGGAAACGACTCCAAAGGCCATAAAAAAATCCCTGGACGAGCCCCGAGGACACATCCCCCGCACCCCAACCCCTCCCGTTCCCGGGATTTGCTCGAGGCGCTGCCGTCACCCCAGCCCAGGGGACGCCCCCCCCAAACCCCAAACAACTTTCCCCCCCAAACCGGAGGAGATTTAACTCCTCATTCCCCGCGGGATTTGGCAGCGCTGACCCCGGCAGCCCCCAGGGCTCAGCCCCGCGGGGCTCTGCCCCCACCCCTGACGTCTTTTCCCACGCAGGACCCGCGGGTCCCTGCGTCACTCCGGGGAGCCTCGTGGCCCCGGCGCGGGTCTGTGGGGTCAGCGGGGCTGGCAGGGAGCCCGCGGCTGTAAATCCCTGCCCGCGGGCACCGCTGGATTTTGCCAAGCGCCTTTCCCCCCCAGGAAAGGGAAAAGGGGGGTCCCGGGGTGGTGGGACCACGGGGATTCGGCGTTTCCAGCCCCTCCTGATCCAGGGCAGCCGCACCTGCGGGGTCCCCGGCGGGGTTTGGGGTGATCTGGGCACGGGTTTGGCACGGCGGGACCGTTCTCCAGTGGGGAATCCGGAGCGGGATAATTTGGGGGTGCTGTGGGAGGGGCACAACCCTTCCCTGCCCCAAACCCCCCCCTGGATGGGAAATGGGGGTAAAAGGGGGAAAAACGGGGAAAAACGGGGAAAAACGGGGGGAAAACGGGGAAAAACGGGGGGAAAACGGGGAAAAACGGGGGGAAAACCGGGGGGAAAACGGGGGAAAACGGGGAAAAACGGGGGAAAAACGGGGAAAAACGGGGGGGAAAAGGGGAAAAACGGGAGGGAAACGGGGGAAAAACGGGGGGAAAATGGGGGAAAACGGGGGAAAAACGGGGAAAACAGGGCAAAATGGGGGGAAAAGGGGGGAAAACGGGGGGAAAACGGGGGAAAAGGGGGGAAAACGGGGGAAAAACGGGGGGAAAATGGGGGAAAACGGGGAAAAACGGGGGAAAACAGGGCAAAATGGGGGGAAAAGGGGGGAAAACGGGGGGAAAACGGGGGAAAAGGGGGGAAAACGGGGGAAAAACGGGGGGAAAATGGGGGAAAAACGGGGGGAAAACGGGGGAAAACGGGGGAAAAACAGGGGAAAAACGGGGGAAAAACGGGGGGAAAACGGGGGAAAAACGGGGGAAAAACGGGGGAAAAACGGGGGGAAAACGGGGGAAAACGGGGGAAAACGGGGGGAAAAGGGGGAAAAACGGGGGAAAACCGGGGGAAAAGGGGGGAAAACGGAGGAAAAACGGGGGAAAAACGGGGGGAAAACGGGGAAAAACCACTTCCCCAAACCCTTCGGAGAGCCGAGGGCTGCTGCTTTGGGGTGGCCGCGGGGGTGGCTGTCCCAGCCCCAGGGCTCCAGGGTGTCCCCAGCGCAGGGAAAAGCCCCCCCAAGGAATTTCCCAGCCCCTTCTGCCAGCCCCGAGCTGGAGCTGGGATGGAAAAAGCTTTAAAAAAAACCGGGAAAAGTTGTTTTTTGGGGGATTAGGGGGACGGGGACAGGGGAGGGAAGGGGACAGGGACATCAGGCAGCGCTGGGTTCATTCCCAGCCCTTCAGATCCGCAGGGAAGATCCTGAACTCTTCCCAGAACGCCGCTTATGGTGAATTTTCAACCACAGGGGATTCCAGGACATCGGGGAAAGGCAGAAATGCCCCAGCGGATCCGTGTGGGGATCCTGCTGCGGTTTGCTCCGAAATCCCGGGGATTTATCCAACTAGGGATCCCGGATTCCTCTGGAAGCAGCAGGGAATTGCTCCCCACTCATTTCCCTGCCTGTTTTTCCAGGGAGAATGGAAGGAAAAGGTTTCACAGAGAGGAAAAATCGCCCTCCCGATGGATGAATTCCCTCTCGGGCTGAGCGGGTGCTTCCCTGAAAATAAAATCCGAATTTTTTAGCTCCAAAACAAAAACCATTGGGAAGTTGGGCTGAACAGCTTTGATTTCCTGAGGGATCTTTGGGATTAGAAAAATCAAGGAGGTGAATTTCTGCTCTTCCCACACCTTTTCCACACTTCCCTAATCCAGGTTTTGGTGGGTTTTTTTTTTTTTTTGGTTTTTTTTTTTTTTTTTTTTGTGGTGGTTTTTTGTTTGTTTGTTTGGGGTTTTTTTGTTTGTTTGGGTTTGGTTTTTTTTGTTCTTTTTTGGGGTTTTTTTGGTGTTTTGTTTTGTTTTATTTCTGGTTGGGGTTTTTTTTTGTTGTTTTTGTTGTTTTTTGTTTTTGTTTTTTGGTGTTTTTGGTTTTTTTGCTGGTGAAAACGCCCGGGGCCGGTGAGAATCCTCATCCCGAGTGACCAAAAAGCTCCGGGCTGTAAAAACAACTTTTGGGAAAAGGGCTGAGGGGAGGCTCTGGATGGCACCGGCACCGGGGGAATTGGGGCATTGACGTCAGGGCAAACCCGGAGCTTGTGCTGGAAACCCGAACCCTGCCAGGGAGAGGATTTACGGAGCCGGGGCGGGGGGAAAAACATTCCCGGCAGAAAAAAAAATCTCCCGGAGAGGAGCTCTGGGCTGAGGGAGCTCCTGGCCGTTCCCTGGAGATCTGCCGAGCCTGGAAAAGCCGTGGCTGCCCCGTGGAGGGGTCTGGGTGGGGTTTGGAGCCACCTGGGGCAAGCTGAGGTGTCCCATGGCAGGGAGTGGGATGGGGTGGGCTTTAGGATGCCTAAAAAAACCCCAAAACGCTCCGTGGTTCCCTCAGGGGATCCAGGGAATCTCCTCATCCTTGGCTTGGGTTTTCCCACCTGGGTGCATCTCCTGCTCCTTTGGGGAAAACCTCATTGCTCCTCTGCAGGTGGAGTTTGGGGACATCCCCGTGGCCAGGATGTCACCCGGAGCTGTGCCACCACCCGGGACCCCTCCCGGCTGGCACGGGCAGGGATTTGTGTCCTTCACACCCCGCCGAGTGCTCAGGGAGCAATCAGCCCCAGGGAATGCGGGATCCCAGCTCCCAAACACCCCCAGCCCCCAAACACCCCCAGCCCCCAAACACCCCCAGCTGCCCTCGCCCCGCTCCCACCGGGGTCGGGGCCCTGAACCTCGGGAATCTCCTCACCCCGAGCACGCTGCCTCTGGGAACCTTCCTCCTCCTCCTCCTCCTGGTGAAGGCCTAAAAGTGAATCCTCACCAGGGAAAAAACGGGAATTTTCAGCTGGAGCACAGCAAAACAGGAATGGAGGCACTGGGGAGGCTCCAGCCCTCCAGAGTCCTGCCAGGAATCTCCTCTTCCCTTCCTTTCAGGAAGGATCCCCTTCCCTGAGCTGGGATTTGGGTGCCCAAATGAGCCCTGGAGCACACCTGGGCCAGTGACAACGGGCACAGCCAGGTGACAAGGGGCATGGCCAGGTGACAACAGGCACAGCCAGGTGACAACAGGCACGGCCAGGTGACAAGGGGCATGGCCAGGTGACAAGGGCCACAGCCAGGTGACAAGGGCCATAGCCAGGTGACAACAGGCACAGCCAGGGGACAACAGGCACAGCCAGGTGACAAGGGCCACAGCCAGGTGACAACAGGCACAGCCAGGTGACAACAGGCACAGCCAGGTGACAACAGGCACAGAGCCACCCTCTCCCGTGGGGCTGCAGAGGGAACAGGTTCAGCTCCAGCTCGTTAATTAATTAATTGCTGCCCGTTGAGGAGGGCTCTGTGCTCAGGGAGCAGCTTTGCTGTGATTGCTTTGGGGTTTAATTAAGCTCCAGCTTCAGGGAGCCTGGCTGGGATCCACCCCAGCCGAGCCATCCGAGCTGTTCTCCTGGGGACAGGGATCTGGGCAGCCCGGGCGGGAGAGCTGCTGTGAAATCACCCGAGGTGACACTGGGGGTGCTCCTGCCCCAGGAAGGGCCCTGTGCCACCCCCAGTGCTGCCATGGGGAGGGCGGTGTCACCCACAGGGACATCAGAAGGTCCCTGTGCCACCCCCAGCCATGGCCATGGGTCGTGTCACCCAAAAGGATGTGAGAAGGTCCCTGTGTCACCCCCTGCCCCAGGAAGGGCCCTGTGACACCCCCAGTGCTGGCCATGGGTTGTGTCACCCACAGCTGTGAGAATGTCCCTGTGCCACCTCCAGCCATGGGAATGCCCCTGTGCCACAGCCAGTTCTGGCCATGGGGAGGGCCCTGTCACCCACAGGGACATCAGAAGGTCCCTGTGCCACCTCCTGCCCCACAAAGGTCCCTGTGCCACCACCAGTGTTGCCATGGATCGTGTCACCCACAGGGACGTGAGAAGGTCCCTGTGCCACCTCCTGCCATGGCCATGGGAAGGCTGGAGCTGTGTCACCCACAGGAACATGAGAAGGTCCCTGTGCCACCCCCAGTCATGGGAATGTCCCTGTGCCACCCCCAGTGCTGCCATGGGAAGGGCCGGGGCTGTGTCACCCACAGGGACATGAGGAGGTCCCTGTGCCACCTTCAGCCATGAGAAGGTCCCTGTGCCACATCCAGTTCTGGCCATGGGGAGGGTGTTGTCACCCACAGGGACACCAGAAGGTCCCTGTGTCACCTCCTGCCCCAGGAAGGGCCCTGTGCCACCCCCAGTGCTGCCATGGGTTGTGTCACCCACAGCTGTGAGAAGGTCACCTGTGCCACCTCCAGCCATGGCCATGGGAAGGGCCGGGGCTGTGTCACCCACAGGGACACGAGAAGGTCCCTGTGTCACCCACAGGGACGTGAAAAGGTCCCTCTGTCACTCCCAGCCATGGGAATGTCCCCATGCCACCCCCAGCCACAGCCATTATGCCTCCTGGTGACACCAGGAGGTGCCAGCGCTGGGACAAGCCCTGAGCCATGGGAAAGAAGCTGAGCCTGAGCTCACTCTCTTAGACATTTTTTTATTATTATTAAATTAAAACTTTCACAGAAAAGAATTAAATAACTGCAAGAGTTCCAGAATCCAGCCTGGTACAGCCCTCGGAGCCCGGAGCCTGGCTCGGGAGCTCCGTGGGACAGGGAGGGGACACCGTCCCCGCTGGGGGGTGGCTCTGGCCAGCACTGAGGGTCCTGGGGACAGCAGAGCCACCAGCTCCTGGGGACGGCCGGACCTGGGGCTCTCTGTCCCTGTCCCATCGCAGCCACCGGGCCAGGGCTGCTCAGGTCACACCATGGAGCCGCTGTCCCCCATTTTCTGCAGGAGCTGCGACAGGGACAGAGCAGGGTTAGCGGGAAAACCCAAAACCCCACCCCTGCCACCCTGGGGACAGCACGGGGACACCTCCTGTGCCATCCCATCCCTGGGGACGGATCCCAGCCAGGGATTGGAGGCCCCCAGGGGTGCCCAGCCCCTTCTCACCTGGCTCAGCAGGGGGATGTTTGCCAGCGAGCCCAAAAACCCGAAAGCCACCGGGAAGAAGCTCCTGTGTGGACACAAAAGGCCCCACTGAGCTCCAGGGAGCGTCCTCAGGGCCCAGGCTGCACCTCGAGGGTCTCAGCCTGAGGATCCCATCCCAGGGATCCCATCCCAATGATCCCATCCCAGGGATCCCATCCTGAGAATCCCATCCTGAGAATCCCATCCTGAGGATCCCATTCCAAAGATCTCATTCAGAGGATCTCATCCCAGGGATCCCATCCCAGGGATCCCATCCCAAAGATCTAATTCAGAGGATCCCATTGCAAGGATCGCATCTCAGGGTTCCCATCACAGGGATCCCATCCCGAGGATCTCATGCTATGGATCCCATCCTGAGGATCCCATCCCAAAGATCTCATCCCGAGGATCCCATACTATGGATCCCATCCCAGGGTTCCCATCTCAGGGATCCCATCCCAGGGTTCCCATCCCGAGGATCCCATCCCGGGGATCCCATCTCAAGGATCTCATCCCAAGGATCCCGTCCCAGGGATCCCATCCCAATGATCTCATCCTGAGGATCCCATCCCGAGGATCCCATCCCAGATATCCCATCCCAAGGATCTCATCCTGAGGATCCCATCTCAAGGATCCCATCCTGAGGATCCCATCTCAAGGATCCCGTCCCAGAGATGCCATCCCCAGGATCCCATCCCAAAGATCTCATCCCAAGGATCCCATCCCAAGGATCCCATCCCGAAGATCCCACCCCAGGGATCCCACCCCACACCTGAAGAGGGTCATGAAGCCGTAGGCCTCCAGCAGCATCCCCAGGATCGGCCACCTCATGAGCACCACGAGGAGCCCCCCGAAGAAGAAGCTGGTGCCCTTCAGCTTGGGCCGCTGGAAGAAGAAGGTGAAGGTCCTCCGGAAGCCGATGATGAAGACCAGGCCGGAGAGGAAGAGGAGCTGGGAGGAAGGAGGGGAGAGGGTCAGGGCAGCTCCCTGATCCCGTGGTGGGGACCCCCAGCCCAGCCCCACTCACGTTCCCGAAGGCCAGCAGCACCGAGTCGAAGTACAGCAGGATCCCCAGGAGGAGGAAGAAGAGGCCGAAGCCGACCAGGCCCACTCCGATCCCTGTGGGAAACGGGAGAGCAGAGGATGGGCTGGGCTCCTCAGCCTGGACCCCAGCACCCCCCTGCCCCCCTTCCTTCCCAAAAATTTGTGGGAATGGGGTAAAAAGCTGGCCGGTCGTTTCTGGTTCGAGCAATTTGTAAATTCTCCTCTGAGTTCCTTTAGCACAACAACCCTGAGGGTGGAAAACACCTGCGCCCACAGGAGCAAGGGGTTTGTCCCACCAGGATCATAAAGAAAACACATAAACAATCCCAGAACTGGTAGGTAAAAACACCTTTTACTAACGAACAGAGTAATTAACGAGAGAGCTGTTAACCAATTAGCCGTAATGAGGGAGCTGTAATGATGAACTTTTCCTGGATCCCTCTGTCGTGGCCGTCCCGACAATGACAAAAACACCCTCTGGATTTATTTTTTCCCCCCAAACCTCAGGATCAGCCTTTGCACCCGGGCCAGGCCTGCAGGAGGCCGTGGGTGCCCCAGGAACCCCCAAGATAAATCAGGAACCACAAAGGTTCCCATCTCAGGGATCCCATCTCAGGGATCCCATCCCGAGGATCCCATCCCGAGGATCCCATCCCAAGGATCCCATCCCAGGGTTCCCATCTCAGGGATCTCATCCCAGGGGTCTCATCTCAGGGATCCCACCCCAGGGATCCCATACCAGGGTTCCCATCTCAGGGATCCCATCCCAGGGATCTCATCCCAAGGATCCCATCCCAGGGATCCCATCCCGAGGATCCCATCCCAGGGGTCTCATCCCAAGGATCCCATCCCACGGTTCCCATCTCAGGGAGATCTCATCCCAGGGATCCCACCCCAGGGATCCCACCCCACACCTGAATCCCTCTGTCGTGGCCGTCCCGACAATGATAAATCCGGAACCACAAAGGAAAAATCAGAGGGGAAAATCCCATCCTGAGCCTTTCCCTTCTTCCCCTCTCCCTCCGGGAAAGGCTGGAGATGACCCCTGGGTGATCCTGGGACATCTGCCCACCCCCAGCCCATCCCCTTTCCCACCCAGCCGGGACCAAACGTCCCCAGGGAGCTCCCGGACCCCGCGGGGTCGGGAATTCCAGCCAGGAACGGGAATTCCCGCGGGGACACGGCCACCCCGTGGCTGCTTACGCTGGAAGTCGCTCAGGGACACCATCTTGGGGCCGGGCGAGGGTGGCCCCGCTGCCAGGGTGACCCTTGGAAAAGCCCTTTAGTCCCCACGTCATCCTGGGAATCATTAACGGCCCCGGCAACGCCCACGGCGCCGCCGGAGGGGACACGGTGGCTCCAGAGGGGACACGGTGGCTTCAAGAGGACATGGTGGCTCCAAAAGGGACATGGTGGCTCCAGAGGGGACACGGTGGCTTCAGGGGGACATGGTGGCTCCAAAAGGGACATGGTGGCTCCAGAGGGGACACGGTGGCTTCAGGGGGACATGGTGGCTCCAAAAGGGACATGGTGGCTCCAGAGGGGACAGACACAGTGGCTTCAGGGGGGACACGGTGGCTTCAGGGGGGACATAGGTGGCTTCAAGGGGGACACAGCTGCAGGGAGACCATAGTGGCTCCAAAGGGGACACAGTGGCTCCAGGGGGGATGTGATGGCCACAAGGGGGACATGGTGGCTTCAGGGGGACATGGTGGCTCCAGGGGTGCACAGTGGCTTCAGAGGGACATGGCTCCAGGGGCCACGGTGGCTCCAAAGGGGTCACAGTGGCTTCAGGGGGGACACAGCTCCAGGGAGATCATGGTGGCTCCAAAGGGGACACAGTGGCTCCCGGGGGGGACATGGAGTCCTCAAGGGGGACACAGTGGCTCCAGGGGGACACAGAGGCTCTAGGGGGGATGTGATGGCCCCAAGGGGGACACGGTGGCTCCAAAGGGGACATGGTGACTCCAGGGGGGATGTGGAGCCCTCAAGGGGCACACAGTGGCTCTAGGAGGACGTGGTGGCTCCAGAGGGGACACGGTGGTCTCAGGGGGACATGGCACCAGGGGACATGGTGGCTCCAAAAGGGACATGATGGCTCCAGAGGGGACATGATGGCTCCAGAAGGGACATGGTGGCTTCAGGGAGGACATGGTGGCTCCAGAGGGTACATGACGCCACCAGAGGGGACATGGTGGCTTCAGGGGGGACACAGTGACTCCAGGGGGGACGTGGAGCCCTCAAGGGGCACACAGTGGCTCTAGGAGGATGTGGTGGCTCCAGAGGGGACACAGTGGCCTGAGGGGGGCGTGGCTCCAAAAGGGACATGATGGCTCCAGAGGGACATGGTGGCTCCAATGGGCACTTGGTGGCTCCAGAGGGACACGGTCCCTCCAAAAGGGACACGGTGACTCCAGAGGGGACACGGTGGCTGGTGGCCACCAGGCCCTCCCTGTCCCAGTGGAGTGAGTTCCCTGGGCTGGATCCCTGAACCAGGGGAACCATAGGGAGATTCCTCGGGGTGGCCTGGTGGCACCGAGGGGACAGCAGTGGTCCCTGCAGTGTCCCCAGGAGTGGCAGCTGGAGTGGATCCCGTGGATCCCGTGGATCCCGTGGATCCCAGGCTGCTCCGTGGGAAAGGAGAGTTTGGGGAATGTCGAGGCTGCCGGGATTTGCTGGTGGGTGTGGGAACATCGGCTCCCCCAGGCCCTGCGTCACTTCTGTCACCTCTGTCACCCCAGAGCCACCCAAACCCAGCCATTCCCCAAAATTTATCCCACAGCCTGCCCAGGGATGGGAATTTTATCCCAGAACCACCAAAACCAACTCCGACAGGAAAACAAATCCCCCAAAAAAACCCCAGGGAGAGGGAGGAGGAGCCGCCTCTGGAGCCACCTCACCCCAACACCAAAATCATATCCAAGCCCACCCCCGGAAAATAAAAATAATATAAAATATATAAAAATAATATATTAAAATAATATATAAAAATAATATAAAAAAGAAGACAGGAAAACACCTTTGTTCCATAGATATTTTTTATTTCTCTACCGCTAGGAAAATACCCCAGAAAACCCAATCCCTCCCGCCCCACCCTCCCCCCAATGCATAAATAGATTTATTTATTTCTTTCCTCCCGATGCAAATCCTTCCCGGGTTAACAAGTCACTGCTTCGTGAAGTGTTTATGAAAAATAATAACCAAAAAAATAAAATTAATTGATTAAGGTTTGGTTTCCTTTTTATTATTATTATTATTAATAATAATATTTAAAATTTTTTTTAAATAAAATAAAATCGCGGGGACATAAAATTGGGGACAGCAGCCGGTGGCTTTGGGAAGGGTGGGATGGGAGATTTGGGATCTCAGAGATGGGAATTGCTGCCCCACAGCCACCCCAGGATGTCCCCAAAGTGTCCCCAGAGTAAAGGGGGGGGGGGGTCTGCCCCAGTGACCCGAGAGGGGACACAGGGAAATAAACTCATCCTCTCTTCCAACTTACAGTCTCTGTATATTTTTTATTTTAAATAAATTTGCTTTTAATAAAAGCAGAAAAAATAGATATATTTTTTAAATAGGTTTTTTTTTCCTTTTTTTTTCTCCTTTTTTTTCCTCCTTTTTTTCTCTTTTTTATTTATTTTTTATTATTTTTTATTTTTTATTTCCTTCCCCCTCTGATAAATTGGCAAATAATCTTTTTTTTTTTCTTTTCTTTTTTTTTTTTCCCGTTGGCGGGGCCAACAAATCCTGCGGGGAAGAAACAAATCCTTTTTTTTTATTTTTCTTTTTTTTTCCCGGGGAAAAGAAGAGGAAACCCAAATATAGATATATCTTATAAATGTAGAATTTCCATCAAACATATATTAAGGCATGTAAAATAGCAAAATAAAGGGCCAGCTTTATGAGCTAAAGGGGCTGAGGAGCAGGATTTAGGGCTCCGGGGATCCTACAAGTATTGCTAAGTTGGGATTTGGGATGCAGGGAGGTCCTGGGGGGGTTTGGGATTGGGCCAGGAGGGATGGACGGGGTTTGGGGTTTGGGGTTTGGGATCAGGCCAGGAGGGACGGACGGGATTTGGGGTTTGGGGTTTTGGGGTTTGGGGTCAGGCCAGGAGGGATGGACGGGGTTTGGGGTTTGGGGTTTGGGGTCGGGCCAGGAGGGATGGACGGGGTTTGGGGTTTGGGGTTTGGGGTTTGGGATCAGGCCAGGAGGGATGGACGGGGTTTGGGGTTTGGGGTTTGGGGTCGGGCCAGGAGGGATGGATGGGGTTTGGGGTTTGGGGTTTGGGGTTTGGGGTTTGGGATCCTGGCCCCAGCCCTCACATCCTTCCAGGGATTCTGCTTTTCCAGGACGGAAAAAAAGAAAAAGGGGGAAATTTGCTACAGGAAATCCGAACCGCTGGAAGGGGCCGGAGAGCGGCGGGAAGGGGATTTTTGGAGGGTGACAGCGGGACCGGGGGCGGCCCAGGTGACGCCGCTGTCCCCAAACCCCTCCTCAGCACCGTCCCCACCCTCCGGAGCGGGGTCCCCGCCGAGCCCCGTTATCCCAGCCGGCACCCCAATTCCCGGCTCCGCACCCCCAGCCCTGCCCGGAGCTCCCGGAGTTCCCATCAGAGACGGGAATTGCTGCCCCACAGCCACCCCAGGATGTCCCCAAAGTGTCCCCAAAGTAAGGGGGGGGTCTGCCCCAGTGAGAGCCCCCGGGGCACCTCCGTGTCCCCTCGGTGCCACCTCCTGTCCCCTCCTGGCTCCGGCGGTGACACGGGCGGGTTCCAAAATCGGGCTCGGAGCTCGGGGCGGGGAAAAGGCGCCCGAGGAGCCGCGGAGGAGCCGCCGGGGTGCGCTGGAAAGCGGCAGCACCAACATCCGCGGGGGGCTCCGCGCCCCCAGAGCCCCTTCCCCGATCTCGGGGGTCCCGCGCTGACCGCCGGGCCGGTCGGTGGCCGCTGTCACCGCCGTGTCGCCGTGTCCCTGGGGACAACCCCCGGCCCGCGCTGTCTCCTCGGGGCCGGGCTCCCGTCGGTGCCGCATCTCCCGGTGGTGCCGCCGCCGCAGGGAGGGGAAAGGGGGGGTCCCGGAGAGCCGAGGGCGGTGGCGACAGGTTGGGTGTCACCTCAGGATGGGGACTAAAAGGTGGCCCCGTGGAACTTGGTGGTGGCGCCGGCAGCGGCCAGGGCTTGAGCTGGGGACAGGAGAGAGGGGCTGAGCTGGGGGGGCTGAGCTGGGGGGGCTCCACCCTGCCCCGCACCCCCCCCGGCGGAAAACTCGGCCGGGATTTGGCTCCGAGGAGCCGGGGGAGGCTGCGACACCCCCCCAAAATTTTCATGCTGGGCTCCCCCTTTCCCACCCTCGGCCTCGGGGGGCTCTCGGTCCATGGAGGAGCCGGGGCTGACGTGGCAGCGGAGGGGGATGACGTCAGAGCGAAGAGGTGCTTACGTCACAGGCTCACACCCGCATGAGGTGGCTGCTGTCGGCGGCGCGGGGCGGCTCGGACGAGAGGGGGTTGGTCGGTGGAGTCGGGGAGGCTGGGGAGGTGGGAGGGCTGGGGGTAGCGCACTGAGCTGGAAACGAGAAACGGGAGAGGGCGGTGAAGGAGGGGACAGCGGGGACGGGGACAGCGGGGACGGGGACAGCGGGGAGGGGACAGCGGGGACGGGGACAGCGGGGACGGGGACAGCGGGGATGGGGACAGCGGGGACGGGCAGGGGCAGCGAGCAAAGAGAAAGGAAAGAGGGGGAAGCAAGCGCGGGTAGGGCAGAATCGCAGCTGGCAGGAGAGAGAGTCACAGCTGGCCGGACAAACAGCCACAGCTGGCAGGACAGAGAGTCACAGCTGGGCAGGGGACAGAGCCACAGCTGGGCAGGACAAGGAGGAACAGCTGGGCAGGAAGAAGAGAAACAGCTGGCAGGGGCAGAGAGTCAGAGCTGGGCACTGCACGCACACGTGAGCTCCCGGCAGGGCTCCTCATGGACAAGGCACCGTGTGACACTGAGGGCACCTGGGCACGGTGTGACACTGTGGGCACCTGGGCAAGGTGTGACACTGTCAGTGCCCAGGCACGGTGTGACACCATGGCCAGCCAGGTACAGGATGTCCCCATGCTCACCTGGCCACAGCGTGCCACCTCAGCCCCCCCCCAGCATGAAGTGCCACCATGCACAGCTGCGATGTGCCAGCCCATGCCACCAGGGTCCCTCCGGCTGGGGTGACACCATAGCCTCCCTGCATGAGGTGCCACCTCGTGCCATCTCATGCAACCTCATGTCACCCAGCCAGGCACTCCCAGCCTCGCAAACGCTCCCGACAAGGTGCTGGAAGCTGTGGGACAGCTGCTCCATCCCAGGATCTTGGGGCAGCCAGCCCCAGGTGTGGCAGCCAGCCCCAGGAGCTGCTGGCATCACCTGTCCCCCTGTCCCAAGGCTGACCCCTCTCCTGCCCACTGCCCCCTCCTGGGGTCTCACAGCCCCGGGGATCTGCAGGGTCCCACCCCCCGAGCCCCCCCGTTCCTCACCCGAGAGCATCCGGCCGCGGCGCGAGGCCTCGGCAGCCAGGGCACAGGAGATCTCGATCCTCTTCTCCTGCTCCTGCAGCTGCACCTCGGGGTCCTGCGGGGTGTCCACCTCCCCCTCGCCCAGGGGGATGACGTTCTGCAGGCTGGGAACGGCACCCGGGGTCAGCACCCCCGCCGGGACCCCCGGGGTGGGATGGGATGGGGTGGGATGGGGTGGGATGGGGGCAGAGGGGCAGTGGGTTCCCCCTAGGATGAGTGGGGATGGGATGGAGGTGGGTGGGTGGTCTTGGAACGGCCAGAGAAGGGGCGTGGGTGAGTGGTCAGTTCTCTTCAGGATGGGCTGGGAAGGGTGGGTGGGTGGTCAGTTCCTGCCAGGATGCCCAGGGGAAGGATGGAGATGGGTGGTCAGTTCCCCTCAGGGTGCCCAGGGGACAGTGCAGGGTGCAGGTGGCTGGTCAGTTCCCCTCAGGGTGCCCAGGGGACAGTGCAGGGTGCAGGTGGGTGGTCAGTTCCCCCCAGGATGCCCAGGGGACGGTGCAGGTGGGTGGTTAGTTCCCCTCAGGGTGCCCAGGGGATGGTGCAGGGTGCAGGTGGGTGGTCAGTTCCCCTCAGGGTGCCCAGGGGATGGTGCAGGGTGCAGGTGGGTGGTCAGTTCCCCTCAGGGTGCCCAGGGGATGGTGCAGGTGGTGGTCAGTTCCCCTCAGGGTGCCCAGGGGAGGGTGCAGGGTGCAGGTGGGTGGTCAGTTCCCCCCAGGGTGCCCAGGGGACAGTGCAGGGTGCAGGTGGGTGGTCAGTTCCCCTCAGGATGACCCCTGGCACGGCCAGCACGGGCACTGCAGCCTCACCTGGATTTGGCAATGAGGGTTTTGATCCTTTCCACCTTCTTCTGCTTCTCCTTCATCTCCTCAGGGCTGAGGGGTGACTCTGGCTCCAGCTCCACGTAGCGCTCCGGGATCAGGACTTTGTCCGGCGTGGACAGCTGGGGACAGCGGGACGAGCTGTCCTGTGCTGGACACTCGGGGACCTGTCCCCTCCCGCCCTCACTCCTCACCCCCAGCCCGGCCTGGACACAGCTCCAGGGCGCTGCCCGAGGCCGTGGGGACGGTGTGACCACCCCGGGGACAGCGGGGGACGCGCTGCCCTCACCTCCTTGTTGATGTCCACCTCGTAGTGCTGCGGCTCCAGCTCCATCTTGCGCAGCCGGGCGATCTCCTCCTGCGGCGTCTCGTACACCTTGCCGGGCTCCTCGGAGCGCAGCGCGGCCTCCAGGTCCGAGATGTCCACCTCGTGGATGCTGCGGTGCCGCCGCACCTGCCGAGCCACCCGCGGTGTCCCCGCTCAGCGTCCCCCCACGGGGTGGCGCCTTGTCCCTTGTCCCCTGCGCCACCCCCGCCCGGCCCCTCAGGGACTCACCACCTTGTAGGAGGCGGGGGTTTTGGTGCCGGGGGGCTCGGGCTGGGCCGCGGGGAGCTGCAGGCTGCGCCGCTTCTCCTTCACGGAGCCGCTCTGGTGCCGCCTCATGCGGTCGATCTGCTCCTCCACGCTCATCTTCACCTTGGCCTCGGCGGCGAACACGGCGCTCTTGGGCCTCTCCTGGGGGAGGAGAGCAGCAGCCCCGCGGTCACCCCGCTGGTCACCCGGGCGCGTCCTGCCGGTGCCACCGCAGCCCTGTGCCGCGAGCCGCCGGGATGGCACTCCCGGGATGGATGGCACGCCCGGGGTGGATGGCATGCCCGGGATGGATGGCACCCCCGTGATGGCACTCCCGGGATGGATGGCACCCCTGGGATGGCACTCCCGGAATGGCACTCCCAGGATGGCATCCTGGGATGTCACCCCCGGGATGGATGGCACTCCCGGGATGGATGGCACCCTCGGGATGTCACTCCCGGGATGGCACACCCGGGATGGATGGCACGCCTGGAGTGGCACTCCCGGGATGGATGGCACTCCCGTGATGTCACCCCCGGGATGTCACTCTCAGGATGTCACCCCCAGGATGTCACCCCCCGGGATGTCACCCCCGGGATGGCACCCCCAGGATGGATGTCACTCCTGCATGGATGTCACTCCTGGGATGTCAACCCCAGGATGTCACCCCCGGGATATCACCCCCAGGATGTCACTCCCAGGATGGCACTCCCAGGATGGCACTCCCGGGATGGATGTCACCCCCAGGATGTCACCCCCAGGATGTCACCCCCCGGGATGTCACCCCTGGGATGTCACTCCCAGGATGGCACTCCCGGGATGCATGTCACCCCCAGGATGTCACTCTCGGGGTGTTATCCCCAGGATGTCACCCCCAGGATGTCACCCCCAGGATGTCGTCACCCCCGGGATGGCACTCCTAGGATGTCACCCCCAGGATGGCACCCCCAGGATGTCACCCCCGGGATGTCACCCCTGTGATGTCACCCCCAGGATGTCACTCTCAGGATGTCACTCTCAGGATGTCACCCCCAGGATGTCACTCTCGGGGTGTTATCCCCAGGATGTCACCCCCAGGATGTCACCCCCGGGATGTCACCCCCAGGATGTCACCCCCGGGATGGCACTCCCAAGATGGCACTCCCGTGATGTCACCCCCAGGATGGCACTCCCAGGATGTCACCCCCGGGATGTCACTCTTGGGGTGTTACCCCCAGGATGTCACTCCCAGGATGTCACTCTCAGGATGTCACCCCCGGGATGTCACCCCCAGGATGTCACTCTCAGGAGCAGGGAAGGTGCTGAAATCACCCTGGGTGTCTCCAGGAGGTGGCTGGTGACACTGCAGCCACACAGCCACAGGGGCTCCTGTCCCCAGGCTGCAGCAGAGCCCCCCTTGGCTCACCCGGCCCCCCCAGCCCCCGCAGCCCAGCCCTACCCGCGAGCCGAGCCCGTTGGCCAGGCCGTTCCTCCTGGGCACCGCCTCGTCCTCGGCCGGAGACTTGGTCCTGGGGGGGACGATTCCCACTGCGGGGACACCACGACACCGGGGTGACCCAGGGCGGGGCCCCAGCGCCACCCCCGGGGCCCTGCCGGGTGTCCCCCGGGCCGTACCCTTGTTGAGAGCCGCTTGTCTGTCCCCGTCCTGCTCGGGCCGGCTCGGCGGGAGCCCCTCGGGCGCGGGGCCGGCGGGGCCGGGCCGGGGCGGCTCCTTCTTGCTCTGCTCCGGGCCTGGTGTGGGCTGGGGAGGGGGAAAAGAGCCCAGTGAGCCCCGGTCCTGCCTGGGGACACGCCCTGCCTGGGGACACTGCTGCTCCTGGGGTGAGAGCAGGGACAGGGGACACGGCTGCTCTTGGGGTGACAGAGCAGGGACACACGGACAGGGGACACTGCTGCTCTTGGGGTGACAGACAGAGCAGGGACAGACAGACGGGACACTGCTGCTCTTGGGGTGACAAAGCAGGGACACATGGATGGGGGCACTGCTGCTCTTGGGGTGACAGAGCAGGGACACACGGACAGGGGACACTGCTGCTCTTGGGGTGACAGACAGAGCAGGGACAGACAGACGGGACACTGCTGCTCTTGGAGGGACACACGGACAGGGGACACTGCTGCTCCTGGGGTGACAGAGCAGGGACACACGGAGAGGGGACACTGATGCTCCTGGGGTGACAGACAGAGCAGGGACACATGGACAGGGGACATTGCTGCTCTTGCGGTGACAGAGCAGGGACAGACAGACAGGGGACACTGCTGTTCTTGGGGGTGACAGAGCAGGGACACAGGGACAGGGGACACTGCTGCTCCTGGGGTGAGAGCAGGGACACACGGACAGGGGACACTGCTGCTCCTGGGGTGACAGAGCAGGGACACACGGACAGGGGACACTGCTGCTCTTGGGGTGACAGAGCAGGGACACACGGACAGGGGACACCGCTGCTCCTGGGGTGACAGAGCAGGGACACACGGACAGGGGACACTGCTGCTCTTGGGGTGACAGAGCAGGGACACACGGACAGGGGACACTGATGTTCTTGGGGGTGACAGAGCAGGGACACACGGACAGGGGACACTGCTGCTCTTGGGGTGACAGAGCAGGGACACACGGACAGGGGACACCGCTGCTCCTGGGGTGACAGAGCAGGGACACACGGACAGGGGACACTGCTGCTCTTGGGGTGACAGAGCAGGGACACACGGACAGGGGACACTGATGTTCTTGGGGTGACAGAGCAGGGACACACGGACAGGGGACACTGCTGCTCTTGGGATGACAGACAGAGCAGGGACAGACAGACAGGGGACACTGCTGCTCTTGGGGTGACAGAGCAGGGACACACGGACAGGGGACACTGCTGCTCTTGGGGTGACAGAGCAGGGACACACGGACAGGGGACATTGATTGGGGTGACAGAGCAGGGACACACGGACAGGGGACACTCATGCTCTTGGGGTGACAGACAGACCATGGACACGCTCCATGGACACACGGACAGCGGCCAGATGGGACCAGAGCTCCCCAAAACTGCGGGGAAAGGGGCTGAGGGGGCTCTGCTCTTGTCCCTGCTCTGTCCCATCCCTGCTGCTGTCCCCACAGGAAGGGACAGAGGCTCCCACAAGGTGACAATCCCTCCAGAGCCCCCAGCAGCTCGGGGACAGGGACACCCCGGCTCTGTGCTGGCCCCAGCAGCACCCTGTGCCCATGGGGTCACACAGGGGGGTGGCAGCCACCAAAGGGACATTTTTGGGGTCCTTCCCCTCTTGCACCCCATGGGGACAGCCCAGGAAGTGCTGGGGTGACAGTGGCGTGTGACAACAGGCCCAGCACCCCCTGACATGTGCCCTGACACCCCTGGATCCACACAGCCACCACCGTGCCACCCAGGGCAGCTGGAGGTGCCACCTGCCCTGGCACCGTGTCCCTGCCCAGCTCGGCACAGCCACTGCTTGTCCACGGTCACACACCCCGAGCCCTGGCTGGGAGGACACTCGTGTCACCTGTGTCCCCACACACGGCCCAGGTGTCCCCGGGAATTCCCAAATCCGGGTTTGCCCAGGAGCTGGGGGCCAGCGCCACACGGGGAGCGGTGACACCGAAGGACAGCGAGAGAGGCCAGGGCAGAGCAAAGCAGAGGGGACAACAGGGACAACCTCCCCAGGAGGAGGAGGAGGAGGAGGGGACAATCCCTGTCCTGAGCACGGGGACAACAGGGACAACCTCTCCAGGAGGAGGGGACAATCCCTGTCCTGAGCACGGGGACAACAAGGACAACCTCTCCAGGAGGAGGAGGAGACGACAATCTGTGTCCTGAGCGTGGGGACAACAGGGACAACCTCTCCAGGAGGAGGGGACAATCCCTGTCCTGAGCGCGGGGACAATCAGGGACAAGGAGGAGGGGACAATCCCTGTCCTGAACACGGGGACAACCAGGGACAACCTCCCCAAGGAGGAGGAGGAGGGGACAATCTGTGTCCTGAGCGCAGGGACAACCAGGGACAAGGAGGAGGGGACAATCCCTGTCCTGAGCACGGGGACAATAGGGACAAGGGGGAGGGGACAATCCCTGTCCTGAGCGCGCACAGGGCGTGACGCCGTGCTGGGGACACCAGGGGTGTGGCAGGGCGGAGCTGTCCCCGCGCCGCCGAGTGCCACCTCCGCGCTGTCCCCGCGCACCTGGGGCCGGCAGCTCCGGCTCCTGCCTCATCCCAGCGCCACGAGGAGGAGGAGGAGGGAGGAGGAAGGAGGAGGAAGGAGGAGGAAGGAGGAGGAGGGCAGCGGTGCCCCGCAGGGTTCGGTACCTGTCCCCGCTTGGCCTCTCCACCGCCTTGGTGCCAGGAGGGGGAGGCGGGGTAGGGCCAGAGGCGGCTCTCGCTGGGGAGCGGAGGAACGGCCGGAGGAGACTCCAGGGGGACGTAGGACTTGGGGAGGGGAGGTCGAGGCGGGCCCGGTTCCTGGGGCGGGCGGGAGCGGGAGGCGTGAGAGCAGAGAAGGAAGAGAGAGAGTTAGAGCAGAGAGCGAGGCCAGGCACGGAGAAAGGGCTGGAGGAGGGGGAGGACTCCCTCTGGCGTGTCCCACATCCTGCTGCTCGTCCCCGGTGCCGGGCAGGGTCTGGGGGCTGCCCAAATGCTCGTCCCCGGTGCCGGGCAGGGTCTGGGGGCTGCCCAAATGCTCGTCCCCGGTGCCGGGCAGGGTCTGGGGGCTGCCCAAATGCTCGTCCCCGGTGCCGGGCAGGGTCTGGGGGCTGCCCAAATGAAAGGTTCTTGACAGCCCCTTTTTGGGGGCACCGGCATCGCCTCTGTCCGGCCAGGCGGGGTTGGGGAGTCCCCAAATTCTGCCCTGAATAAACGTCCTGTGCACGAAGGTGACACCAGCCCTGTGCACTCGGAGCGGCTGTGGTGGCACCAGGAGCAGCCAAAACCTGGAGCTGATCAACTCCCGTCCCTCCGGACCCACAGCCCCACAAGCACCACCCACCCCAAAGCCACCAGGGTGACACCGGGGGCCCATCTATGTCACCAAAACGGCGCCACCAGGGGAGGCAGCGCCGCGCCCGGGGCCCAGCAGCTCCCCCACCCCCCGCTGGTGACCAAGAGGGGACAGCCAGCCGGGGACACTGACCTCGCCGGGGCCGGGCTTGGTGGGCGATCCCTGGGAGCCGGAGATGAGCGAGAAGGGGCTCAGGGGGCTGGTGAGGCTGGCAGAGCTCAGGGGGCTGGCGGGGCTGTTGGAGCTGTAGGTGCCCGAGGGGCCCAGGGCCACTGCAGGGGAGAGCAGGAAGCAGATAATTAACCACGAGATAATTAACCACGAGATAATTGATCACGAGATAATTGATCACGAGATAATTGATCACAAGGTGATAACGAGGGTCTGCAGCTCCCTGAGCCCACCCCAGGCAGGGACAGTCCCCCCCGGCCCGTGTCACCTCTGTGCTTGGCGGTGTCGGTGCCCCGGGAGGGGTTGTTCTTCCTCAGCCCCTCCATCACGTCCTGGATGCGCCAGATCTCCTTCTGGATCTGCCGGTTGAGCATCTCGTTCTGGGTGGGGGAGAGGCAGCGCTCGGAGGGGCCCCGGGGACACGGGGAGGGGACGTTTGTCGTGTCCCTTCAGCCCCAAAGCAGGCGGGACCCCAGCCCCAAACTGAGCTGTAGGGACTGAAGTGTCACATCCGGGGTTTTGATCCTGCTGGGAGCCCTGGAGCTGCTCCCCAGGAACCCACCGGGGCTGGGGGCAGCTGGGGGGGACCCTGGGCTGCCCCCCTGGGTGGCACTCGCGGTGGCCAAAGGTGGGCATGAGGGCTGGGCATGGAGAACCCACTGTGGGTGGGGGGCAGAGGGGGATTTCATCTCCATGGGGACACCAGGGGTGGCAGGGGACCTGGATGTCCAGGTTAAAGGTGACAGGGGACACACACCTGGGTGTCCAGGTTCAGGGTGACATTGGGACACACACACCTGGGTGTCCAGGTTGAGGGTGGCAGGGGACACACACACACCTGGGTGTCCAGGTTCAGGGTGACATTGGGACACACACACACCTGGGTGTCCAGGTTACAGGTGACATTGGGACACACACACACCTGCATGTCCAGGTTCAGGGTGACAGGGGACACACACACACCTGGGTGTCCAGGTTAAAGGTCACAGGGGACATTCTCACCTGGATGTCCAGGTTCAGCTGCTCCCAGAGGTCATCGTGCAGGGTGGACACCTCACTCTCCAGGCTCTCATACTCGGCTGTGCTGTTCGCCAGGGCCTGAGGGGACAGTGGGAGGGGGGGGATCAGGGGGATCTTTGACACCCAGCACAGCCCCCCGAGCTGGGGAAGGGGTGGCAGCAGTGGGGACGAGCTCTGAGGCACAGCAGAGACAGAACCAGGAGCTGAGGTGGCACCTGGGGGTGCCCAATGTGCTTTGTCCCCAGTGAGGGACTTTGTCCCCATGAAGGACTCTGGCCCCCTCCAGCCAAGGGCAGTTCCCTGCTGGTTTCCCACCCAGGAAGGGAAGAACAGGACCCAAATCCCACCCCTGCTGGTTTCCCACCCAGGAAGGGAAGAACAGGACCCAAATCCCACCCCTGCTCGTTTCCCACCCAGGAAGGGAAGAAGGGGACCCCAAATCCCTCCCGGTACCGTGCTGGCCTGGGACAGCTCCACCCGGATGTTGATGAGCTGGTTCTGCAGCGATTCCTTCTTGTGCAGCAGCTTCTCGGGGTAGGCGGGCTGGCTGCCGAACATCTCCAGCTCCTGGTGGGTCCCCATCAGGGCGCTCTCCAGGCTCTCCTGCGGGGACAGACGGAGCCACGAGGTGCTGGCTGCTCAGGGACACACCGGGAGCACCACGGCCTCTCCCCCGGCTCAGAAACGTCCCCGAGCTGCGGCTGCTGTGTCCCTGAAGTGTCCAAAGCCAGGCTGGAGGAGCTGGGAGAGCGGCCCAGAGGTGGAACGAGATGTTTGTAATGTCCCTTCAAGCCAGCGGTGGCAGGGGACACTCTGCCCTGGATGTCCAGGTTAAAGGTGACAGGGACACACAGACCTGGGTGTCCAGGTTCAGGGTGACATTGGGACACACACACACACCTGGGTGTCCAGGTTGCAGGTGACAGGGGACACACACACACCTGGGTGTCCAGGTTCAGGGTGACACTGGGACACTCTGCCCTGGATGTCCAGGTTACAGGTGACAGGGACACACAGACCTGGGTGTCCAGGTTCAGGGTGACATTGGGACACATACACCTGGGTGACATTCGGACACACACACATGGGTGTCCAGGTTCAGGGTGACATTGGGTCACACACACACCTGGGTGTCCAGGTTCAGGGTGACAGGGGACACACACACACCTGGGTGTCCAGGTTCAACCCAACCCCTCCCGTGGTGACATCACCTCCTCACCACGCAGGTGCCACCAGCAGGTCCCCGCGTGGCCACCCGAGGCGCCACCACGCACCTTCTCAGCGCGGAGCTGCTGCACCAGCCTCTCCTGCTCCCGCAGCACCTTGTTCTGCTCGCAGAGCTTCCCCAGCAGCTTCTGCGCCCGGGGTGAGAAAGAGAAAGGAGGAAGAGGATGAGCAGGATGAAAATCCCACCGGGATGCAGCCAGGATTGATGGCACTGATGGCCCTGGGGGTTTCCATCCTCCTGCTGTCATTGCAGGGGATGGGGCAACGCCCGAACTCAGGGGAAGATTTATCCCTGAGGAGCACAAAGCGACGGGCACAGCTCTGCCCGCGGGGACAGGGGACACAGAGAGGGGACAGGAGCGGCTCTTACATCGGTGTCCTGCTCGCTGATCTTGTAGGGGTGCAGGGTGTCCCTGTAGGGCTCCGGGAACGGCGTCACCTGCAAGCAGAGCCAGGGGTGAGCCCGGCCGCTCCCGGGACATGCTCAGGGAAGGGGAGGCGGCTCCCGGCCCCTCTCTCCCATCCCTGCGAGCCGGGAAAAGGCGGCCGGAGCCCGGCCCCGGTGGTGGTGGATGCTCCGGGGAAACTGGTCCAGCCGCAGCTGCCTCTCGGCGGAGAGAGAATCCTGAACCTCCCGAATCCTGAACCTCCCGAATCCTGAACCTCCCGAATCCTGGACCTCCCGAATCCTGAACCTCCCGAATCCTGAACCTCCTGAATCCTGAACCTCCTGAATCCTGAACCTCCTGAATCCTGAACCTCCCGAATCCTGAACCTCCCGAATCCCGAACCTCCTGAATCCTGAACCTCCCGAATCCTGAACATCCCGAATCCCGAACATCCCGAATCCCGAACATCCCGAATCCCGAACATCCCGAATCCTGAACCTCCCGAATCCCGAACCTCCCGAATCCTGAACCTCCCGAATCCTGAACATCCCGAATCCCGAACATCCCGAATCCTGAACCTCCCGAATCCCGAACATCCCGAATCCCGAACATCCCGAATCCCGAACATCCCGAATCCTGAACCTACCGAATCCTGAACCTACCGAATCCTGAACCTCCTGAATCCTGAACCTCCCGAATCCCGAACCTCCCGAATCCTGAACCTCCTGAATCCTGAACCTCCCGAATCCCGAACCTCCCGAATCCTGAACCTCCCGAATCCTGAACATCCCGAATCCCGAACATCCCGACTCCTGGACCTCCCGAATCCCGAACCGCCCCCGTTCCAGCGGCAGGGAAAAACAAAAGGCAGCGCCGCGGAGCTGCAATTCCACCTCGGTGGAGTGGGAGCACCTACAAACCAGCCGCTGTTTACCCCCGCCCGGCTCCTCCCGTGAGTCATCTTCCTTTCCTGGAAATCTCAATTACTAATGGGGCCCTTCGGCAATTAACCGCCTCCCCCGGGGCGGGAGATGAAAGGCACGGGATGGGAAGGAGGGGGATCGTTATTGCTCGAAAGCGCCGCGGAGCCATGGAGAGCTCCGGGATGATGCAAATGGATCCGGATGTGGGAAATGCCCGCGGGGCCGCAGGCAGAGCCGGGCGGAGCGGGATGGAGCCGGGCGGCCGAGCCGGAGGAGCATCCCGGGAGCTGCGGGTTCACATCCCTGCTGGCAGCCTGGCCATTCCCTGATGGGCACAGGCGCCGTTTGCTGCTGGAAAATCCCACCCGGGGAGCGCCCGGGGCAGCAGAGCCCGGGGTGGGCGGCGGCGGAGGGGCTGCAGCGATGTGACACCGCAGGGATGTCCCCTGCTGGGGACAGGAGGAGCCCCCGGGATGGAGCGGGGTGGGACGGCTGTTCCCTGTCCCTGCTTCAGGAATTATTCCGCTGGTTTCGGAGCTGCCTTCCTGTCACCCCACAGCTGCTCCTTGAAAAGCAAGGACGAGCCAAGCTCCGTGTGACCGAGAGCCCCCGGGGGTGGCTCTGTCCCCAGAGTCCCCAGGGGTGGCTCTGTCCCCAAGACTCCTCGGGGATGGCTCGGTCCGAGATTCCCCGCGGGTGGCTCTGTCCGAGAGTCCCCGCGGGTGGCTCCGTGTCCGAGAGTCCCCAGGGGTGGCTCTGGACGAGATTCCCCGGAGGTGCCTCGATCCCTCAGAATTCCCGGGGCTGGCTCTGTCCCCGCGGGTCCCCGGGGGCGGCTCTGTCCCCGGGGGCGGCTCTGTCCCCGGGGCTGGCTCTGTCCCCGCGGGTCCCCGGGGGCGGCTCTGTCCCCGGGGGCGGCTCTGTCCCCGGGGGTGGCTCTGTCCCCGCGGGTCCCCGGGGGCGGCTCTGTCCCCGCGGGTCCCCAGGGGTGGCCCGGTCCCCACCTCGCGCTGCCAGCGCGAGGATTTGCCGGCTGGGAATGGCTCATGGATGGGTCACAGCAAAGCCTGGGATGGAGCAGCGCCTTCCCCACCCCCCCTCAAGAGCGAGATGTGCCAGCAATGCCGCGGCTGCCGCGTGAGTGGCGATGGCAGCAGGTGACCCCGGGTGGCAGCAGGTGACCCCGGGTGGCAGCAGGTGACACCCCGGCACGGCCGCCAGGCGCCAGCCATGCAGGGCCTGGTGGCCGGAGCCTTACTTGCATGTAGAGCTGGGCCCTAGGGGAGGAGCTCTCCACCATCCTGTTCACCATAGTGATGAGGGTCTCGCTCTCGCTCATCTGCGGCACACAGGGAAGGAAAGGGCGCACAGGTCAGCGGGGACGCGCGCCCGTGCCAGCGGGGACCGCTCCAGGAGCCCTCAGGACGCTAAAACGCCACCTCCTGAGGTGGCCCCGGGGGCTGCAGCTGCGGCCTGGCGCTGCTGTTGCTCCTTTCAGCGCGGGTTTTTTTTGGATTATTTTGGGGGGAAAACACGGATAGGACAGAGCCAGCCGGGAGCAGACGGCACAGACAGACAGGGACGGCGGCGGCAGCGTGGCCCGGCACACAGACGGACACACGGACAGGCCCCGTGGGCTGGCACGGCCCTGCAGATGAAGGCTGGGGAGGCGGCACAAAGCTGGGCTCGGGGACAGCAGCGTCCCCGTCTCCAGGCGGCAGCGGGGACGGCGCATCCCCGGTGCCAGGCGGGGCTCGGGCGGGGTCTGTGCCACCCTGCGGGGACAGGGCTGTCCCCAAGCAGCTGCGGTGGCCTGGGTGCCAGAGCCACTCCAGTCACCAGCACCGGTGCCAGGTGACAAAGCCACTCCAGTCACCACCCAGAGCTCCACCCAGCTCACCCCAGAGCCCCCGAGCAGCCCTGAAACCCAAAGGGTGACAACGCTTTTGTCACCAAAGCGGGGCCCAAACCCTGCTGGGGCCGCGGGTTTGGCCGGGAAGGAGCGAAAAAACGGAGCAGGGGATGTTTGAAAAGAAACCCCTGAGAGCGTCACCCCTGATCAGCCTCTGCAGAGACCGCGGGAGGAGGAGGAGGAGGAGGACGAGGACGAGGACGAGGAAGAGGAGGAGGAGGAGGAGGAGGAGGAGGAAGAGGAGGAGGAGGAGGAGGAGGAGGAGGAGGAAGAGGAGGAGGAAGAGGAGGAGGAAGAGGAGGAAGAGGACGAGGAAGAGGAGGAGGAGGAGGAGGAGGAAGAGGAGGAGGAGGAGGAGGAAGAGGAGGAGGAGGAAGAGGAGGAGGAAGAGGAGGAGGAAGAGGAGGAAGAGGACGAGGAAGAGGAGGAAGAGGAGGAAGAGGACGAGGAAGAGGAGGAAGAGGAGGAAGAGGACGAGGAAGAGGAGGAAGAGGAGGAGGAAGAGGAAGAGGAAGAGGAGGAAGAGGAGGAGGAAGAGGAGGAAGAGGACGAGGAAGAGGAGGAAGAGGAGGAAGAGGACGAGGAAGAGGAGGAGGAAGAGGAGGAGGAGGAGGAGGAGGAAGAGGAGGAGGAGGAGGACGAGGAAGAGGAGGAGGAGGAGGAAGAGGAAGAGGAGGAGGAGAAGGAGGAGATGCCGAACCTTTTTAGGGAGCGTTTCGGAGCGGCTGCGGCGCTGCCAGGCAGCGGCCGGGGGAGCTTTTACTGCAGCGAGAGCTCCTGCCCGGGGCTGGCCCCGCTCCAGGGCGGACACGGATCCCGGCCCCGGGGGATTCGCAGCCAAATGCGATCGTGCCCGTGCCAGCCCGGCCGGGGCTGCAGCTCCTCCTGTGCCCGGCTGGGCCCGGGCACATCCCCGGGGGCTCTCGGGGTTGGATCCCCCCCCGCCCCAGGCTGCTGGGATGAAGTCAGTGCGAGTTTTCCTTCAAAAATAGCTGGCAAAATCAGGGTTTTCCTCAAAAAAATCACACAAAATCAGGGGTTTCCTCCAAAAAACCCCACACGAAATCAGGGTTTTCCTCCAAAAAACCCCACACGAAATCAGGGTTTTCCTCAAAAAAAAAACCCCACACAAAATCAGGGTTTTCCTCAAAAAAATCCACAGGAAATCAGGGGTTTCCTCAAAAAAAAAAAACAAAAAAACCCAAACCCACACGAAATCAGGGGTTTCCTCCAAAAACCCCACAGAAAATCAGGGGTTTCCTCCAAAAAAATCCACAGAAAATCAGGAGTTTCCTGCAAAAAACCCACAAAAAAATCAGGGGTTTCCTCAATAAAATCACACAAAATCAGGGTTTTCCTCCAAAAACCCCACACAAAATCAGGGGTTTCCTCCAAAAAAAAACCCACACAAAACCAGGGGTTTCCTCCAAAAACCCACAAAAAAATCAGGGTTTTCCCCTAAAAACCCACAAAAATCAGGGTTTTCCTCTGAGGTTTTGCTAAAAAAATAAAACGAAAAAAAAAAAACCAAAAAACCCCAACCAACCAAAAAACCACACAAAAAACAAAACAGAAAAAAACCCAACCCCAACCCATAAACCAAAACCCTGGCAGAAACAGGGTTTTCCTCTAAAAACCACCTGGCAAAATGAGAGTTTTCCTCTAAAAACCACCTGGCAAAATCAAGGCTTTCCTCCGAGGTTTTCCTCCGAAAAAAAACCCTGGCAGAAACACGATCTTCCTCTAAAAACCACCTGGGAAAATCATGGTTTTCCTCTGAGGTTTTCCTCAGAAACAACCGTGGCAAAAGCAGGGTTTTCTTCCAAAACCCCTGTCAAAGTTAAGGTTTTCCTCCAAAAACCCAGGCAAAATCAGGGTTTTCCTCCAAGGTTTTCCTCCAAAACCCCTGGCAAAACCAACATTCTCCTCCAAAAGCCCCATTCCAAATCAGGCTTTTCCTCCAAAACCCCAACTCAGAACAAAGCTTTTCCTCCAGAAACCTCTGACAAACCCAAATTTTTCCTCCCAAAACCCCTCCAGGACCCCCCGAGCGCTGCTGTGGGTTAAACCCCATTCAAAATCAGGGGTTTCCTCCAAAAACCCCAACCCAAAATAAAAGTTTTCCTCCAAAACCCTCAATTCAAAATAAAGATTTTCTTCCCAAAACCTCTGGCGAACCCAAATTTTTCCTCCGAGTGCCGCTGGGTTTTCGCACCAAACCTTTCACCCCCCAGGGCCACCACACCCCCAGGGGTCACCTGCCACCCTGGGGAGGGGACAAAGGGCGCCGGGCTTGGGGGGAACACCCAGAGGGTTCCGGACCTGCTGCACCCCCGGAGCTGCAGAACGTTCCAGAAATGTTGGAATTTGCCCCCAAAACTCCCCCTGGAAAAGCTCCACCACACCACACAGAGGCGCTGCCGGAGGGGGAGGAACTTTTCCTACGGATGGGGAGGAGGATGGAAGAAGCCAAACCGAAAAATAAAAATAAAAATAAAAATAAAAATAAAAATACAAAAATAAAAATAAAAATACAAAAATAAAAATAAAAATACAAAAATAAAAATACAAATATAAAGTAAAAATAAAATAAAGAAAAATAAATAAAGATAAAAATAAAGTAAAAATAAAAATAAAAAAATAAAAAATAATAAAAATAAAAATAATAAAAAATAAAAATAAAAATAAAAAATAAAAACAAAAATAAAAACTAAAAACTAAAACTAAAACTAAAACTAAAACTAACATAAAAATAAAAATTAAAAATAAAAATAAAAATAAAAATAAAAATAAAAATAAAAATAGAAAATAAAGTAAAAATAAAAATAAAAATAAAATAAATAAAAATAAAGATAAAAAATAAAGTAAAAATAAAAATAAAAAAATAAAAATAAAAAATAATAAAAAATAAAAATAAAAAAATAAAAACAAAAACTAAAACGAAAACTAAAACTAAAACTAACATAAAAATAAAAATTAAAAAAATAAAAATAAAAATAAAAATAAAAATAAAAATAAAAATAAAAATAAAAATAAAAATAAAAATAAAATAAAAATAAAAATAAAAATAAAAATACAACCGGCGCTGCTGGAATGCTGCTGGGATGCCGGGAGGGGTGAGGATGGATGGCAGCAGGGGACACGGGGCACACGAGAAGCAGCCGGCGAGGTGAGGCTGGCAGCCAGCTCCGCCTACCTGCTGGTCCAAATACTCTAGGTTTCTTTGCAACTGAAGGTCTAAAAGTTCATCCTACCCAGGAGCCAGCAGGCAAGAAACGAGCAGCGAAACACATAAAAGAAGAAGCAAAGCCGTTAGGGGGGAGCCGATGGGACGGCCCCCGGGCCGGGAATGCTGCCGGGAATGTGCCCCGAGGGCCCGGGGCAGCTGGTTTGTCATTTCTCTTTTTGTTTTGTTTTGTTTTGTTTTGTTTCGTTTTTTTCCTGGGGAGACCCTGGCATGGATGGGCGGCATGGGTGGGGCGTGGTGAAATTCAGGCTTCTCCCTCCTCTGGCCGGTCCCTGTCCCAGGGTTTTTGGGATCTGCGGGGACCCGCCGGTGTCACCGCCCCGGCTGCGGGAGGGGACACGGGGGAGGCGGGAGAGCAAAGCAGCTGTGGCCAGATGTGAGGAAGCAGAGCGGGAGGGGTTTTTTGGGGAGCGCCCTGGGGGTCTGGGGGTGTCCCGTTGCTGCAGAGGGGCCTTCCCACGTGGATTTCCTTCGGGAATGGCCAGGAGGGACCGGAGGCACCGATGAAAGGCCCAGCTCCGACCCACCAAGCTGTCCCTGGGGTGCACCGGTTCCTCCCTGAGTGAGGACCCCCCAAACTGCCCTACGTCCCCGGGGTGGGGTCTGTGTCACCCTCAGGGGACAGCGGGGACGTACCATTTTGTCGTGGATGGTGGGGGACGCCGGGAAGTGGTAGGGGTACACCCCGGCTGGGACGGGCCGCCTGTCACCCAGGAAATCGTACTGAGGAGAGAGGGGACTCAAGGTCAGGGACACGGGACAGGAGGGGAAAAAACAGGAGAGGGCAGGAGGGGGACGGGGACATCAGCGCTCCCTGCTTGGGGAGGCCATCTTGGGGTGGCCCTGAGCACCACATCCCATGGATCCCATGGTTCCCAAGGATCCCATCCCATCCCATGGGTCCCATCCCATCCCATGGATTCCATGGATCCCATCCCATTGATCCAATCCCAATCTCAATCCTCATCCCATCCCATCTAATCCCCTCTCATGCTGTTCATCCTATCCCCATCCCCATCCCATCCCATCCCATCCCATCCCATCCCATCCCATCCCATCCCATCCCATCCCATCCCATCCCATCCCATGGATCTCATGGATCCCATCCCATGGATCCCATGGTTCCCATGGTTCCCAAGGATCCCATCCCATGGATCCCATGGATCCCATGGATCCCATGGATCCCATCCCATAGACCTCATGGACCTCATGGATCCCATGGATCCCATGGTTCCCATGGATCTCATCCCATGGTTCCCACAGATCCCATCCCATGGATCCCATAGATCCCATGGATCCCATCCCATTGATCCAATCCCAATCCCCATCTCATCCCATCTAATCCCCTCCCATCCCATGGATCCCATCCCAATGCCATCCCATGGATCCCATCCCATCCCATCCCATCCCATCCCATCCCATCCCATCCCACGGAACAAACCCAAACACGGAACCTTCACGGGACGACCGCGGGGATCCCAAACCCACCCTCTGCTCCAAACCCCCGGGGCTGGCTGCCCCTTTGAGGCCGGGCCATGCCCACAGAGGGGACAGAACCGGGACACAACCACACCCCCCTTCCCCGGCCCCGCTGCCCACCTTGGGCGAGCTGATGGACCTGCGCATCACCAGGGCGGCGGGCTCGGCGTAGACCTCGTCCCCGCGGGGCGGCAGCCGCTCGAAGCGGGCGCTGGGCGAGCGCACGGGCGAGTAGACCCTGGGGCGGCCGTAGGAGCCCTGGCTGGGCGAGCGGGGCACCGAGCGCGAGCGCGGCTGCAGCGACATCCTCCGCAGCGAGCCCGAGGCCGCCTCCACCTCCTCCAGGTAGCCGGCCGGCCGGGCGGGCGCCGGCAGCCACAGCGGGACGTCCTGGCGGCCGAAGGCGGCGGGGTGGTGGAAGGCAGCCCCGTTGCGGAAGGAGTGGCGTTTGTCCTCCAGCGCCCAGGGCGGGCTGAGGCGGTCGAAGGCGGGCATGGAGCAGATGCTGTCGGGGCGCACGCCCGGCGGGTAGTACTGGTACTCCTCGGGGTACTGCGGCGAGTAGGGCAAGTAATAGTCGGGCAGCCGGCGGGAGACGGGGTAGAACCTGGAGGGGCTGGAGATGGGGAGGGGAGAGAGAGAGGTGAGAGCTGGGATGGTGGTGGGGCAGGGACAGCCCGAGGGGAGGAGGGTGGGATAGAGGGAGAGGTGGGTGGGGTGGGATGGGATGGGATGGGATGGGATGGGATGGGATGGGATGGGATGGGATGGGATGGGATGGGATGGGATGGGATGGGATGCGATCCATGGGATGGGATGCGATCCATGGGATGGGATGGGGTGGGATGGTATCCATGGGATGGGATGGGATGGGTGGGGTTTGTCCTGCCCGGGGGTTCCATGCTCGTGGGATTGTTCCTGCCGGGGGGGCTCTTGTGGGAGCTTCCTCTCATGAGGGATTCCTCATCATGGAATCGCTCCTGCCAGGGATTGTGGGATCCTTCCCTCATGGAATTGCTCCTGCCAGGAATTCTGTGGGAGCCTTCCCCTCATGGAATTGCTCCTGGTAGGAATTCTGTGGGACCCTTCCCTCATGGAATTCCTCCTGCCAGGAAATCTGTGGGGCCCTTCCCTCGTGGAATTGCTCCTGTCCAGAATTCTGTGGGAGCTTTTTCTCATGGAATTGCTCCTGTCCAGAATTCTGTGGGAGCCTTCTGTGGGATCCTCTCTGAAGACCCCTTCAGAGATTTTCTGACCCCCCCAGGAGGAGACCACAAAGGAGACGGAGAGGGGCAGAACATTCCCAGAGAGGCACCAACCCCGAGGAGCCAAGGAGGATCCCAGCACCTCCCTCACCTGCGCAGCTCCTCGGGGGGCCCGGTGGCGCGGCGCGAGTTCACCCACTGCTGCAGCTGCGTCATGGAGCTCTTGCGCTGGGCCACCTTCTCGGGGTGGGACCTGGGGGCCACGCTGCGGCGCTGGGGGTCACCCTCACCCCCCGGCGGGAAGGCGGTGCTGCCCGGCCGGCTGGGCGAGGGGTACGGCCACCCGTTGGGCTGCGCCGGCCGCTCGGCGCCGGCCGGCCCCCGCGGCCCCTCGGGGTAAGGGCTGCCCGGCTCCGAGGGCGGCTCCAGGCCGTTGGCTTTGGCCAGGGGCTCCTTCTTGCCGTCCGGCCGCTCCGAGGGCTTCCGCTCCATCTTCTCCGAGCCACGGCCGTCGCCCTCCCCGCGAGTCTTGGCGTCGGGCTCGGCCTTGGCGTGCTCGCGGTGGGCGGCGTTGCAGTGGTGGTGGTGGTGGTGGTGGTGCTTGCTGGGGGGGATGTTCTCCGAGTCCGGCTTCTCGTGCCTGGGGACACAGGGACACCGCAGAGGGGTCACGGACGCCCGGCGGACGTGGGGACAGGAGGAGAAAGAGCAGGAGAGGGCAGGAGGGGGACAGGGGCATCAGTGCTCCCTGCTTGGGAGCACATCTTGGGGTGGCCCTGAGCACCACATCCCATCCCATGGATCCCATGGTTCCCATGGATCCCATCCCATGGATCCCATGGTTCCCATGGATCCCATCCCATGGATCCCATGGATTCCATGGATCCCGTGGATTCCATCCCATGGACCTAATGGATCCCATCCCATTGATCCCATCCCATCCCACGGATTCCATGGATCCCATGGATTCCATCCCATGGACCTCATAGATCCCATACCATTGATCTCATACCATCCCATGGATTCCATGGATGCCATGGATCCCATCCCATAGACCTCATTCCCCCAAAGCCCCTCAATGTTGAATTCCTCAGGGGAAATGGGTTTTCCCCAGAACCCCTAAAGCCTGTAACCTTTTAGTTTCACCCTGTCCTTCCCTTATCTCTAGCCTATTGGCCAGCTATATATATATATATAAAAAATATACATATATATATATTAAAAATATATATATATATAACCTATAGTGCCAGCTATCTATCCTGAGACAGTCTAGATAAAAACCCAGGCTCTTCCTTGTTCAGCCTCTTTTTGCCCTGGGACCCTTTGAGAATAAAGCCTTGGAATAACCCTGAGGTGAGGAGAGCCTCTTTTGGAATCTTTTCCCCCATCCCCTGAGGTGTTCCCCCCACAGCTCCCCAGAAGCTGATCCAGCCCAGGGGGCCGGTCAGGGGGCTCAGACCTCTGGCTGGGGGGGATCTGCACGCGGGCGGCCTCGCCCATGGCCTGGATCCAGGCCTCCTGCTCCTCCGTGTTCTCGGCGCTGAAGAAGTAGGTGCGGATGCCGGCGTGCTCGGCCTGGGGGGACAGGGGGGGCCCGTTACCCGCCGGCTGCTGCTCCACCCGGCACACCGTCACCTGTGGGGGCACAGAACGGGGAGGGGGAGACACGGGCGGGGCGGTGAGAGCTCCTGCAGCCCACCCTGGAGAGCTCCTGCCCCTCCCTGTGCGGGAGGAAAGCCCTGCAGGCTCCTCAGGAGGGGTTTTATCCCACTGGAGTCGCTCTCAGGGATTTTTTTTTTGCCCTTTATCCCACCTGGAGTTGCTCTGGGGTATTTTTTTGCCCTGGGAGGAAAGCCCTGCAGGCTCCTCACACAGAGGGGTTTTATCCCACCTGAAGTCACTCTCAGGGATTTTTTTTTGCCCTGGCAGGAAAGCCCTGCAGGCTCTTCAGGAGGGGTTTTATCCCACCTGGAGTCGCCCTGGGGTTTTATCCCACCTGGAGTCACTCTCAGGGATTTTTTTTGCCCTGGGAGGAAAGCCCTGCAGGCTCCTCAGAGGGGTTTTATCCCACTGGAGTCGCTCTCAGGGATTTTTTTTTGCCCTTTATCCCACCTGGAGTTGCCCTGGGGAATTTTTTTTTGCCCTGGGAGGAAAGCCCTGCAGGCTCCTCACAGAGGGGTTTTATCCCACTGGAGTCGCTCCCAGGGATTTTTTTGGGGAGCAGCCCACCCTCCCCACCCCGAGAGGAGCAATATTGGGGTGGCAAAGGGTCCCCAGCGAGAGCAGCAGCAGCACCAGGGGAGCGTGGTCCATGCAGGCTGAGGGGGAAGGTGGTTTCTCGGCCCAGGAGGTGTTTTGGGAGGAGAAAAGGTTCGGTTTTGATCCGAGATGTTGGTGCCTGCTCTCTGCCCAGAAGGTGCTGGAAGGAGCTTTTATTTGAGGGCCTTTTTGGAGCTTCCACCTTCCCCCCCGTTGTGGGAAAAGGGGGGTGGGGGAAAGCGAGGAGGAAGAAAAGGGAGGAATCGGGGTTTTTCCTGCTGGAGGAATTTCAATCTCTTAAAAAAAAAAAATTAAAAAATGAACTAAAACAGAAAAAAAAATGAGGTCTGTGTGTTTCCATCCTCCCCAGAGCATGCAGCCACCGTGGCCAGCCGGGGTCACCTCCTGAGCCCTCCCCATGCACTCCTGGCAGAGGAAAAGGTGAAAGGGAAGGGATCCATCCCCGGGGTTAGCGGGAGCGAGGGGGCAGAGCGAGCCCGGGGGTCCCTCGGCCTCTGCATGCACCAGGAACACGAGAAGCTGTTGGTACCTAGGTGGTGGTGGCTGGGTGCTGGCCTGCCGGGTGGCACCGAGAAAACCCCTCCTGTCCCGGCATCCTCGCCCGCCGAGGGAGGAGGAGGAGGAGGAAACACAGACACGGGGTCAGTGGGAGTGAGGTGGGAACCTCTCTTCCCTTCCTCCCAAAAACAAAACCGTCCTCCCAAACATGGGAGATACCGAGCTCGGTGCGGGGGCAGCAGCTTTGTGAGGTTTTCCCCCATCAGTGTCAGGGATTTCACAGAATCACCGAGTTACTGGGGCTGGAAAATCCCTCTGGGGTCACCGAGCTGTGCCTGATCCCCACCCTGAGCACTCAGTGCCACCTCCAGGTGACACCTCCAGGCCTGGGCACTCCAAACCTCCCTGGGCACTCCCAAGGCCTGACCGCCCTTTCCAGGAGGAAATTCCTGCTGCTGCCCACCCTGAGCCTCCCCCGGCCCAGCCTGAGGCCGTTCCCTCTCCTCCTGTCCCTGTGCCCTGGGATCAGATCCCAAATCCCCCCCGGCTGTCCCCTCCTGGCAGGGAGTTGTGCAGAGCCAGAAATTCCCCCTGAGCCTCCTTTGCTCGGGGCTGAGCCCCTTCCCCAGCTCCCTCAGGATCCCCCAGCCCCTTCCCCAGCTCCCTCAGGATCCCCCAGCCCCTTCCCCAGCTCCCTCAGGATCCCCCAGACCCTTCCCAGCTCCCTCAGGATCCTCCAGCCCCTTCCCCAGCTCCCTCAGGATCCTCCAGCCCCTTCCCCAGCTCCTCAGGATCCTCCAGCCCCTTCCCCATCTCCCTCAGGATCCCCCAGACCCTTCCCCAGCTCCCTCAGGATCCTCCAGCCCCTTCCCCAGCTCCCTCAGGATCCCCCAGACCCTTCCCAGCTCCCTCAGGATCCTCCAGCCCCTTCCCCAGCTCCCTCAGGATCCTCCAGCCCCTTCCCCAGCTCCTCAGGATCCTCCAGCCCCTTCCCCATCTCCCTCAGGATCCCCCAGACCCTTCCCCAGCTCCCTCAGGATCCTCCAGCCCCTTCCCCATCTCCCTCAGGATCCCCCAGACCCTTCCCCAGCTCCCTCAGGATCCTCCAGCCCCTTCCCCAGCTCCCTCAGAATCCCCCAGACCCTTCCCTGGACACCCCCAGGTCACTTCCCTGCTGTCACCTGCAGAAGGTGACACCAGCACGGGCAGACCCCCTGTGTGACCCGTTGCCATCCCCCTCTCCCCTAAACCCCGCTCAGCTGAGCCCAAATTCAGGTTTAAGCTGGGGAGCAGCTACACAAATCCCTCCCTCCGGCTGGCAGTGCCCTGTGGGGACCCCACCCTGGCTCTGGACACGGGGAGGGGACACAGGGGGTGTCAGGGTGACCCCCGAGCAGGAGCAGCTGGGCTGGAGGAGGTGCCCGGTGACGCCAAAGGTGCCCAGCGGTGCCAAAACGTGCCAGGGAGGCTCAGGGGCTGCCAGGGATGGGTGTGGGGGAGCAGCAGCCGCTGTCACCTCGCCCTGCTCCCCTCTGCGGCCGCACAGATGCCACCCATGGCAGGGCCACCCCTTTCAGGTGACACCTGATGGTCAAGCAGCTAAAACGGGGCTGGAGTTGGGGACAGCCCCGTGCCCGGCTCCGGGTGGGGACAGCAGCCGTGGAGAGGGGACAGCAGGGCGGGGAGAGGGGTGGGAGCGCCCAGCAGGGCCCTGCAGAGCGGGGGTGGGGACCTCGGGGACACCGCGCTGTCCCCAGGGGGGGTGGGGACCTCGGGGACACCGCGCTGTCCCCAGGTCCGACCCCAGCCTGCCCCATGCGCCACCGCCACCGAGAGAGCCAGGAGAGCAGCGGGGACCCTGCCAGCATCGCCAGTGCCACCCATGCCAGTGCCACCCCAGTGCCACCCCAGTGACACTGCAGTGCCACCCCAGTGCCACCCATGCCAGTGCCACCCCAGTGCCATCCCAGTGCCACCCATGCCAGTGCCACCCCAGTGCCACCCATGCCAGTGCCACCCCAGTGCCACTCACCCCAGTGCCGTGCCAGTGCCACCCCAGTGCCACCCCAGTGCCACCCCAGTGTCCCCAGTGCCACCCCAATGCCACCCCAGTGACACCTCAGTGCCACCCCAGTGACACCCCAATACCACGCCAATGCCACTGTGGTGCCACCCATCCCAGTGCCACCCCAGTGCCACCCCAGTGCCGCCCCAGTGCCACCCCAGTGACACCCCAGTGCCGCCCCAGTGCCACCCCAGTGCCGCCCCAGTGACGCCCCAGTGCCACCCCAGTGCCGCCCCAGTGCCGCCCCAGTGCCGCCCCAGTGCCGCCCCGGTGCCACCCCCGGGGGCAGAGGCCCGCACCTTGAAGGTGTGCTTCCTGCTGATGTTGTCCGAGGGCTGCACGGCGGCCACGCGGAAGCTGAGCAGGGGGATGCTGCCCAGGATGTTCTCCTCCTTCTCGTCTGGGGGGGAAGCGGGGAGCGAATCCTGGGGTCACACCCACGGGGGGACCCCCGGCACTGCCCCCCCGGCACTGCCCCCCCGGCACTGCCCCCCCGCCCCTCCTGCCCCGGCTCCCCGCCTGTTGCTGCCCCCGCGGCTCCGCCTGCCTCACAAACAACCTCCTCAATTATTGATGCCAGCCCGGGAGCTGCCGGGGAGGCGGGGAAAACTCGGGATGAACCCCAGGGCGCGGCAAACACCGGGGAAAAAACAGGGGCGGGGCGCGGAGAGAGCCGGGGACCTCGCGGTGGTGACACTCCGGGGGTGGCCAGGAGCCCCGGGGATGTCCAGGAACCCCAGGGGTGGGCAGGAGCTCCAGGGGTGTCCAGGAGCACCCAGGGGTGTCCAGGAGCCCCAGGGATGTCCAGGAGCCCCGCGGGTGTTCAGGAACCCCAGGGGTGTCCAGGAGCACCCAGGGGTGTCCAGGAGCACCCAGGGGTGTCCGGGAACCCCAGTGGTGTCCAGGAACCCCCGGTGATGTCCAGGAACCCCAGGGGTGTCCAGGAGCTCCGGGGGTGTCCAGGAGCCCCGGGGATGTCCAGGAGCACCCAGGGGTGTCCAGGAGCACCCAGGGGTGTCCAGGACCCCCGGGACTGTCCAGGAGCCCCAATGATGTCCAGGAGCACCCAGGGATGTCCAGGAACCCTGGGGGTGTCCAGGAGCACCCAGGGGTGTCCAGGACCCTGGGGATGTCCAGGGGCCCGGGGGTGTCCAGGAGCCCCGGGGGTGTCCAGGAACCCCAGGGGTGTCCAGGAACCCCAGGGGTGTCCAGGAGCCCTGGGGTGTCCAGGAGCCCTGGAGGTGTCCAGGAGCACCCAGGGGTGTCCAGGAACCCCAAGAGTGTCCAGGAGCACCCAGGGGTGTCCAGGAGCACCAGGGATGTCCAGGAACCCTGGGGGTGGCCGGAACCCCCGGTGATGTCCAAGAGCCCCGGAGGTGTCCAGGACCCCCGGGAGTGTCCGTACCTTTGTAGTAGAAGAGGCAGCGATCCACCAGCACGAACCAGCGCTTGTTCCACTGCTTCACCCCCGAGCTGGCCTGCGGGACAGGGGCGGTGAGCCCGGGAGCTCCCGGGGGAGGCTCCGCGGGGCCGGGAAGGACAGACACAGGGCGGGGGGGTACCTGCTTGTAGAGCCAGCCGCTCTTGGTGACGGCAGCGTTGGGGTTCCTCTTCATGGAGTTGGAGCGCTTCCCGAAGGCGATGCCCTTGCGGGACGAGCGCGGGGCCTGGGCGGGGACCAGAGAGGAGATGGCTCAGTGTCCCCCCTCGGGGGCTGGGTGTCACCCATTCCCCGGTGTCACCCACCCCCGGTGTCACCCATCCCCGGTGTCACCCATTCCCCGGTGTCACCCATCCCCGGTGTCACCCACCCCCGGTGTCACCCATTCCCCGGTGTCACCCACCCCCGGTGTCACCCATCCCCGGTGTCACCCATCCCTGGTGTCACCCATCCCCAGTGTCACCCATTCCCCGGTGTCACCCATCCCCGGTGTCACCCACCCCCAGTGTCACCCATCCCCGGTGTCACCCACCCCCGGTGTCACCCATTCCCCGGTGTCACCCATCCCCGGTGTCACCCATCCCCGGTGTCACCCTTCCCTGGTGTCACCCATCCCCGGTGTCACCCTTCCCTGGTGTCACCCATCCCCGGTGTCACCCATCCCCGGTGTCACCCATTCCCCGGTGTCACCCAGCACTCACCCGGCCTCCTCCTCCTCCGGGGCGCTCCGGGGCCACCTCGGCCACCATGGCGTGGTTGGGGGGCTCGCTGGGGACGCTGGCCGGCCGCTTGCTGCCCGCCTTGCTGGACATGTCCGAGCTGTGTCTGCGAGGGGGGAGGGCAGGATCAGCGGGTCCGCGTTTCTCGGCTGTGCCCCCCCGCCGCTCCCGGCCCGCCCCGGCTGCCCCATCCCCACCCCAGGGGACCGGGAGCCGACCTACTTGGGCAGTGCGGGCCTGGCGGGGTCCTCGGGGAGCTGTCCCGTCACTGGGTGCAGGAAGGTGTTCCGCCTTTCATTGTGGCTGCGGGGACAGCGGTGGCACGGCTGTTAGGAGTCCCCGTGTCCCCCACAAGGTCCCTCACAGAGTCCCCGTGTCCCTCACAGAGTCCCCGTGTCCCTCACAAAGTCCCTGTGTCCCTCACAGAGTCCCCGTGTCCCTCACAGAGTCCCCGTGTCCCTCACAGAGTTCCTGTGTCCCTCACAGAGTCCCACATCCCTCACAAAGTCCCTGTGACCCTCACAAAGTCCACATGTCCCCCACAAAGTCCCCGTGTCCCCCACAGAATCCCTGTGTCCGTCACAGAGTCCCCGTGTCCCCCAAAGTCCCCGTGTCCCTCACAAAGTCCCTCACAAAGTCCCCGTGTCCCTCACAGAGTCCTCGTGTCCCCCACAGAGTCCTCATGTCCCTCACAGTGTCCCTGTGTCCCTCACAGAGTCCCCATGTCCCTCACAAAGTCCCTGTGTCCCTCAGAGAGTCCCCATGTCCCCCACAGAGTCCCCATGTCCCTCACAGTGTCCCTGTGTCCCTCACAGAGTCCCCATGTCCCCCACAGAGTCCCCATGTCCCTCACAGAGTCCCTGTGTCCCTCAGAGTCCCTGTGTCCCCCACAGAGTCCTCATGTCCCTCACAGTGTCCCCGTGTCCCTCACAGAGTTCCCATGTCCCTCACAGTGTCCCCGTGTCCCTCAGAGCCCCTTTGGCTCCACCTCTGCTCCCCTGCCGGTTCCACACCCACACCGGGGCTGGTGCCGGGGTTGGCACCCCCTGCCCTGGGCACCCGCTCCCCCCACGCTCAGGATCCCTCACGGCACCACAGAATCACGGAACCGTTCATCTCAAAAACCCTTCCAAGGTCACCCAGCCCAGCAGCACCAAACCTGTCCCCAGGTGCCACATCCACTGAACTGGACACTCCCAGCAGAGCCCGGCCCCCCCTGGCTGTCCCCTCCTGTCCCCCCTGAGCCTCCTTTTCTCCAGGCTGAGCCCCCCCAGCCCCTTCCCCGGGCGCTCCAAGGTTTCCTTGGCGTTTCCCAGGAGGTGCTCGGGGCCGTGGTGGCCGAGCCGCCCTCCCTGTCACTGTCACTGTCACAGCCCGGCTGTCACCGCCGGCCACGCTCACAGGTCACTGCAGCAGCAGCAGCAGCAGCCGTGGCCCACCTGGGGCTGTGCCTGCAGCCGTGTCCCCAATGTCACCTCCTCCTCCTCCTCCTCCCCCGGCTGCTCTCGGAGCCATTCCCAAAGCGCCTCGAGGCTTTGAGTGGGGTCACCTGGGCACGGGGATCCCCCAGACCCCAAACACCATCCTAGGGCCACTCAGACCCCAAAAAACAGTCCAGGACCCCTCAGACCCCAAAAAACAGTCCAGGACCCCTCAGACACCAGCCCAGGGCCACTCAGACCCCCAAAAACAGTCCAGGACCACCCAAACCCCAAACACCAGCCCAGAGCAACCCAGACCCCAAACACCATCCTAGGGCCACTCAGACCCCAAAAACCACCCATGGACCCCTCAGACCCCAAAAAACACTCCAGGACCCCTCAGACTCTAAACAACAGCCCAGGGCAACCCAGACCCCAAACACCACCCAGGACCCCTCATACCCCAGACACCAGCCTAGGGCCACTCAGACCCCAAAAAACAGTCCAGGACCCCTCAGACCCCAAATACCAGTCCAGGGCCACTCAGACCCCCAAAAACAGTCCAGGGCCACTCAGACCCCAAACACCAGCCCAGGATTCCCCACAGCAGCTGTTGCTGCCCCCCTGGCAGTGGGTGCAGCTGGAGGGACCCCTGGCAGTGCCAGCAGCGGTGTCACTGGTGTCCCAGGGCTGTCCCAGGGCTGTCCCAGGCTCAGCTGGCACCTTGTCCCCTGTCCCACGGGGATGGCACCGCCGGGCACCCCAGAGCTGCCTCCCACACCGTTTCCCAGGGTGCTCAGGGGGAAAGGACAAAGTTCAGGGAATTTCACACTGGAACCCATCCCATCCTTCCCAAACCTGCCAGGTCCCAGGACACAGAGCCACCCCCGTGCCAGCAGCCCTGGCACGCCAGGAACAACTCCTGCCTGTCAGCAAAACCGGGGAGGTTTGAGCAAGAAAACGCCGCTGCCAAGATCATCCCACCCCATCCCGCCCCATCCCATCCCATCCCATCCCATCCCATCCCATCCCATCCCATCCCATCCCACAGATCTCATGGATCCCATTCCATCCCATCCCATGGATCCCATCCCATGGATCCCATCCCATGGATCCCATGGATCCCATCCCATGGATCCCATCCCATGGATCCCATCCCATCCCACCCCATTCCACGGATCTCATGGATCCCATCCCAATCCATCCCAATCCCAACCCCAATCCCAATCCCACCCCATCCCCCCGCCAGGCTCATTAACCCCTGACAGCCCAGAAGGTGCTGCCGCCGCCCCTCGCAGCCCCGCCCCGTCCCCTGCCGGGGGTCCGGGTTTGGGGGGCACCTCCAACACCCGGGGGGACGCCTGTGCCCCCCACACCTGGGCGGGTTCGCTCTCCACACCCCCCCCAGCGCCCTCCTGCTCTGACCGGGGCCGCCCTCGCTGCCCGGCCCGGGCTCCAGCACATCCCGGGGGTTCCTGCCGCTGCTCCCGGAGCGCTTTTCCACCCCCGGGAGGGGTTCAAACCCCGGGAACTGGGGCAGCGCGGGGAGGGCGCAGCGCTGGGAGAGCAGCAGCACCCTCGAAGTGCCCGGCGTGGGCGGTGGGCGCTGCCAGCGCCCACCAGCCGCTCCGGACCCCACTCCGGGTGTCCCCCCCATCCCCGCCCGCCCCCCCGCGCTGCCTGTCCCCTCCGTCCCCGCGCTGTCCCCGCGGGCTGGACACACCCCCCCCCCCCAATTCCGCAGCCCCCTGGGCTCCTCCTGCCTCCCCCCCCAGCCCCGAACCTGCCCCCCCCCCCGCCCCGGGAGGAGCCGAAAACCTCCGGGAAGCGGCGCCCGGAGCCGCTGCCCGGGGCTGACCCCGCTCCAGAAACTCGCCCGTCCCCATCGCCTCCCGAGCACCGCAATGCAGCAGCCGCTGCCCGGCCCGAGGGTCCCGCACCGCCGGCTCCTCGCCAGCCCCCCACCCCACCCCAGACCCCCCGGGGGGGTGGGAGCTCCTACCTCACCCTCCGGTCCGCCCGGAACTTCAGCATCGTCCCGGGGGCTCAGCGCCCGCTCCCGGCTGCCGGCATCGGGCACGGCCGGGCCCGGCTGCCACCGCCGGGGGACAGCGGGGACCGCCCCGAGCCGGCTGGGGGGTGGCGGGCGGGGAGCGAGGGGTCTGCCCGTCCTCTGCCAGCCCTGCCGGGCCCCCGGCGGCATTGGCGGTGCCGCTGGCGGAGGTGGCGGAGCTCCGGAGGGGCTCCGGGGGTGCTCCGGGGGTGCTCCTGGGGGTGCTCTGGGGGGCTCCGGGGGGGCTCCGGGGGTGCTCGGGGGGTTCTGGGGGTGCTCCGGGGGCTCTGGGGGGCTCTGGGGGGGCTCCGGGGATGCTCTGGGGGGGCTCCGGGGATGCTCGGGGGGGCTCTGGGGGGGCTCCGGGGATGCTCTGGGGGGCTCAGGGGGGCTCTGGGGGGCTCTGGGGGTGCTCAGGGGGGATCCGGGGGGCTCCGGGGGGGCTCCGGGGGGCTGCGGCGGCTCCGGCAGCGGCGGGGTTGGGCAGCCCCGGTGTGCGGCAGCCGGCGGGGGGAAGGCGACAGCGGGGACAAACAGCTCCCGCTGGCGTCCCCGCGCAGAGGAGAGGCGAAGGGCAGCGCGGCACGGCCGCCTCCCCCCAGCCCAGGTGCGGGGCCGGGGAGCCGCTGGCGGCTGGGGAAGGGCGGCACGGGCAGCTCGGGGGGCTCGGGGGGCTCGGGGAGGAGGTTTAGGGGGGCTCGGAAGGGCTGGTGAGGGGCTCCCGGCCGCCCCCCCTCCGCCCCAGCCCGGCAGGGCAGCGGGAAGGGCGGGTGTCACCGCCAGGGAAGCAGCCGCGCTGAGCTGAGCTGAGCTGAGCTCCTGTCGCTGCCCTGGATTCAGTGGCTGCGTCCCTTCCCCCTGCTCGTGTCCCCAAAGCATCCGCGGGTGTCCCCAAACCATCCCCGGGTGTCCCCAAAGCACCCTCGGGTGTCCCCAAAGCACCCCCGGGTGTCCCCAGACCATCCCGGGTGTCCCCAGACCATCCCCGGCTGTCCCCGAAGCATCCGCGGGTGTCCCCAACAATCTCTGGTGTCCCCAAACCATCCCTGGTGTCCTCAAAGCATCCGCGGGTGATCCCAGACCATCTCCGGGTGTCCCCAAAGCACCCCTGGGTGTCCCCAAACCATCCCTGGTGTCCCCAAAGCACCCCCGGGTGTGTCCCCCCCTGCCCCCCGCGGCTGTTCCTCCCCCAGGTGACACCCGGAGGAAATCCCGGGCACCAAACGGGGCGGGGGTGGGGGGACAGACCCCGCAGGGCATCAGCAGCACCCCCGGATAAACCCCGGGGAGCCCCTGGGAAGGGGCAGGAGCAGATTTGGGGTGAGCAGGATTTTGGGAATCCAAACCCTGCAGGGCGGGTTGGAAAATCCTCGGGAAGGAGGGAGGGAGGGAGGGAGCCGGGCTGACATTTCCAAGAGAGCTCCAAAGAAGGAATCGGAGCGCGGGGAGGCCGCTGGGCTCCTCCCGCCACTGCCCCGCTCCGGAAAAACCCGGGAGCACCCTGGGGTGGGGCCCGGCACGGCCCAAAAATCCCAACCGTGCCCCTTCGGGGGGAGATCAGCGCCGGTGCCACCCCGGGGCTGTCCCTGCTGGCCCTGGGATGGCACCGGCGGTCCCAGCCCATCCCAGGATGTGCCAACGCTGCGGCACCGACCAGGCTGAATCCAAATTAAACTGAGTCCAAATTAAACTGAATCCAAATTAAACTGGATCCAAATTAAACTGGATCCAAATTAAACTGGATCCAAACCAAACTGGATCCAAATTAAACTGGATCCAAATTAAACTGGAATCCAAATTAAACTGGATCCAAATTAAACTGAATCCAAATTAAACTGGATCCAAACCAAACTGGATCCAAACCAAACTGGATCCAAATTAAACTGGATCCAAATTAAACTGAACCCAGACCAAACTGGATCCAAATTAAACGGAATCCAAATTAAACTGAATCCAGACCGAACTGAATCCAGATGAAACCAGATCCAAACTAAACTGAATCCAAGCCAAAATAAATCCAAGCTGAACCAAATCCAAACCGAAACCAAATACAAACCAAATGGAAACTGAAACCAACCCAAGCCAAATCCAAACCAAATCCAGATCAAGCTGGATCCAAACTAAACTAAAGCCAAACCAAAATAAATCCAAACCAAATCCAACCCAAACCCAAATCCACGTTTTTCGGGCACACGGGGTGGGACAGACACATCCATGGACAAACCGCCACCACCCCACCCCTGTGGGCAGCACCGGTGTCACTGGTGGCAGCCAGCCGGGTGTCCCCGAGTGTCCCCAGCACGGTGACTCACCCGCTCCCCATCACCCCAGCCCCGGATCCGGGGGCAAGGTCCCCCAACGGCCGTGGGCGCGTGCCACCCTCCTTGGGGACAATGCCACCCTCCTTGGTGACAAGGCCACCTTCCTTGGTGACAATGCCACCCTCCCTGGTGACAATGCCACCCTCCTTGGTGACAAGGCCACCCTCCTTGGTGACAACACCAGTGATCGCCCAGTGGTGCTGCCACCACGGCAGGAAGGGACCTGGGGTGCTCTGGGGACACAGGGGACGCTGTGGCCGCTTTTGGGGACAGAGTGGCAGGAGCAGGGACAGAGCCACAGGAGGCTCCGTGTCACCCTCTGGCCCCAAGGGTCCCCAGAGCCACCAGCACCCTGTGAGTGCCACCCCCTATCCCCAAGGATCCCCAGGGCCACCAGCACCCTGCGAGTGCCACCCCCTGTCCCCAAGGGCCACCAGCACCCTGTGTCACCTCCTGTCCCCAAGGGTGCCCAGGGCCACCAGCACCCTGTGAGTGCCACCCCTGTCCCCAAGGGTCCCCAGAGCCTGGAGCTGAGGGTCCCAGGGAGCTGACGCTGCTCCAGCTGGGAAGGACCCGGTGACACGGTGACACGGTGACACGGTGACACGGTGACATGGTGACACGGTGACACGGTGACACGGTGACAGGAGGAAGCTGTCCCCTGCCACCTGGGGCTCAGTGCCCACAGGAGGAACGGATGAGGGGAGTGGTGCCCCCCCAGAACCCCGGAGTTAACGGGAACCATTCCCGATCCGTGCCCATCCCCGGCCGCTCGGGGCTCCCTAAACCCCGAGGATGGGGACAGGATGGGGACAGGATGGGGACAGGATGGGGACAGGATGGGGACGGGGACAGGAGCCGCGGCCCCGCCGTCCCTGCCCCGCTCCGCCGGAGCCCCAGCGCCGGCAAACACCGCCCCGAACGGCTCCGGGATCCAACCGCTGCCTCCTCCCACGCCCCGACCCCATCCCAGCCCGGCCCTCGCTGCCCCCGCGGCTCGGGGAGGGCAGGGACGGAGGGGTCCCCAGGCCGGGATGGGGGTGGGATGAGGCAGGGGGGGTGGAGGCAGCCAAACTCCCCCCGGAGTGACCCTAAACCCCTCCAGCTGAAGGTTTTCCGTGTTCCCGGCGTCCAGGGACGGGGCTCGCGTGGCTCCCGGCCAAACACGCCCCGCACGCCGCCCTCCCACCCTCCCTCCCTCCCTCCTTCCCGTGTTTTTCCAACCCTTTCTTCACCTCTCCCTCCCCTCACGCCGCAGCCCTCGGAGATGCTGCTGCTCTCCCCGGGAACTGCAGCGCTCAGCACCCACGGGAGGGGACGCGGGGTCACCCTGTCACCCACGGGCCCCGCGGGGGACAATCCGCCCTTGGAGGAGCCAGGACAAACTGCTGAGCCATGCTTTGCAGAGGAGCCCGGGGTCACCCAGAGCCTGAAAACCATCCCAGGGTCATCCAGACCCCAAAAATCATCCCAGGGTCACCCAGATCCCAAAAACCAGACCCGAATACCATCTCAGGGCCACCCAGACCCCAATACCATCTCAGGGTCATCCAGACCCCAATACCAGCCCAGGGTCACCCAGACCCCAAAATCATCCCAGGGTCACCCAGATCCCAAAAATTATCCCAGGGTCATCCAGAGCCCAAAAATCATCCCAGGGCCATCCAGACCCCAATACCAGCCCAGGGTCACTCAGACCCCAAAAACCATCCCAGGGTCATCCAGACCCCAGAAATTATCCCAGGGCCACCCAGATCCCAAAAACCAGCCAGGGTCACCCAGACCCCAAAAACCATCCTGGGGCCACACAGACCCCAGTGCCAGTGCAGGGTCATCCAGACCCCAAAAATCATCCCAGCCCAAAAACTGTCCAGGGTCACCCAGACCCCAAAAACCGACCAGGGTCACCCAGACGCCAAAAATTATCCCAGGGCCACCTAGACCCCAATACCAGCCCAGGGCCACTCATACACCAAAAACCATCCCAGGGCCACGCAGACCCCAGTGCCAGCGCAAGGTCATCCAGACCCCAAAAATCATCCCAGGGTCACCCAGCCCCCGGTGCCAGCGCAGGGTCATCCAGACCCCAAAAATCATCCCAGGACCACCCAGATCCCAGTGCCTGCCCAGGGCCACCCAGACCCCAAAAACCATCCCAGGGTCACCCAGACCCCAAAAACCATCCCAGGGCCACCCAGCCCCCGGTGCCAGCGCAGGGCCACCCTCTCCTGCAGCACACGCCGCCACCATCTCTCCATCCCCCCGTGATTCCCGCGGGATCCGCGCAGGGCGGGCGGAGGCGGAGGCCGGGCCGGATCCTCGGGAAGCGGCCGGGCCGGCCCTGCCCTGCCCAGCCGGGCAAAGTCCTCGGGAAGGGGCGGCCGGCAGCTCCCGCGCAGCCACGGCCCCCCCTGCGACATCCGCGGCGTCACACGGGGACATCCCGGCTCTGGGGGGCAGCGGGAGAAGCTCCGGGGGGCGGTGGGTGGATGGATGGATGGATGGATGGATGGATGGATGGATGGATGGAGGGATGGATGGATGGATGGAGGGATGGATGGATGGATGGAGGGCCGGGAGCAGGGGGAGGCCGGGGCTTTCCAGAGAACAAAGCGGCTGCTGGCAGCCGGCGTGGCCGGCGGCGGCGGGGAGGGCGAGTCCCCCCGCTGCCGCGCCAGCTGGGGTCGGGGAGAAGCACAAAAAGCAGAAGAAAAAGCACCGGGAGTTTGTGTTTTTATCTCCCTGGAAACCCCGGCGCGGCCCGCGGGGGCTGCCGGCCAAAAGGCGCCGCCGCTGCTGCCGCCGGGGGGGTTGGAGCAGGAGCGGCAGCAGCGTCCTGACCCCCCCCGGGTGGGGGGGGACATCGCGGGAGGGTGACAGCCCCGGGTGAGGGCAGAGAGGGTGACAGGGCATGGCCTGGCAGCTCTGATGTCGCTGCATTGTCCCCTCGTGGGGACAGAGCCTCAGGGCCTTGGGTATGGGATCAGCGGGCTCCCAGAGCCACCATTGCCATACGGAGTCACCATTCCCACCCAGTGCCACCATCCCCACCCAGTGCCACCATCCCCACCCAGTGCCACCATTCCCAACCCAGTGCCACCATCCCCACCCAGTGTCACCTGGAGCCACCATCCCCACCTGGAGCCACCATTCCCACCCAGTGCCACCATTCCCACCCAGTGCCACCACTCCCACCCCAGTGCCACCATTCCCACCCCAGTGCCACCATCCCCATATGGGGCCACCATCCCCACCCAGTGCCACCACTCCCACCCCAGTGCCACCACTCCCACCCCAGTGCCACCATCCCCATATGGGGCCACCATCCCCACCCAGTGCCACCACTCCCACCCCAGTGCCACCATCTCCACCCAGTGCCACCATTCCCATACGGAGCCACCATCCCCACCCAGTGCCACCACCCCCATATGGGGTCACCATTCCCACCCCAGTGCCACCATTCCCACTCCAGTGCCACCGTTCTCACCCAGTGCCACCATTCCCACCCCAGTGCCACCTGGAGCCACCATCCCCACATGGAGCCACCATCCCCATGTGGGGTCACCATTCCCAACCCAGTGTCACCATCCCCACCCAGTGCCACCATTCCCACCCCAGTGCCACCATCCCCACCCGGTGCCACCATCCCCACCACAACCTCTGACCCCCACCTGCACTCGCCCCCGGCGGGTTGTCACACTCTCCCTAAGCCCTTCAGGAAGCCGCTTTCCCGGCCAGGAATTCCTGTCCCGGCATCAAAGGAGCGCAGCCCCGGCCCCGGCCCCTCCCCGGCCAGGCCAGGTCAGGTCAGGGGATTACGGCAGCGGCGCTGAGAAAATCCCGCCGGGACAAATCCCCGGCCCCTGCCCGAGCCGTGCAGCTCCATCACCGCACCCGGCTGCTTGTCACCACCCCCGGGCCACCCGCTGCTGCTGGCGGTGGCACCGCAGACAATGGCCCAGGAGTGCCACGGCCTGGCTTCGTGTGACACGGCGGGGTCCGTGTGACACAGCGGGCTCCGTGTGACACGGCGGGCTCCGTGTGACACGGCGGGCTCTGTGTGACACGGCGGGCTCCGTGTGACACGGCGGGCTCCGTGTGACACGGCCCAGCTCTGTGTGACACGGCCTGGCTTCGTGTGACACAGCGGGCTCTGTGTGACACGGCGGGGTCCGTGTGACACGGCGGGCTCTGTGTGACACAGCGGGGTCTGTGTGACACGTCCGGGCTCCGTGTGACACGGCGGGCTCCGTGTGACACAGCGGGGTCTGTGTGACACGTCCGGGCTCCGTGTGACACGGCGGGCTCCGTGTGACACAGCGGGCTCCGTGTGACACGGCGGGCTCTGTGTGACACGGCGGGCTCCATGTGACACGGCGGGCTCCGTGTGACACGGCCCGGCTCCGTGTGACACGGCGGGCTCTGTGTGACACGGCCGGGCTCCGTGTGACACGGCGGGGTCCGTGTGACACGGCGGGCTCCATGTGACACGGCGGGCTCCGTGTGACACGGCCCGGCTCCGTGTGACACGGCCCGGCTCCGTGTGACACGGCGGGCTCCGTGTGACACGGCGGGCTACGTGTGACACAGCGGGCTCTGTGTGACACAGCGGGCTCCGTGTGACACAGCAGGCTCTGTGTGACACGGCCCGGCTCCGTGTGACACGGCGGGCTCTGTGTGACACGTCTGGCTCCGTGTGGCACACACACTGTCACAGTGTCCGGCCTGCACACACACACACACACACACACACACACGGACACACACACACACACGGACACACACGCGCACACACTCACCGCTGCCACCGCGCGTCCCCTCCGCCCGCTGCGCCCCTCGCCCAGCCGGTGGCTCTCCCGCAGCCGGCCCGGGCGGATGATTTCCGTCCCCAGCCCGTGCAGATCTCACCGGTATCAATCATTAACAGCCGCCGCAGCTGCCGCCAGCTTAACCCCCTCGGCTCCGGGCGGAGGCGCCTTTTCACGGCACGGTGACACGGCGATGTCACCGCAGGGCCACCGAGGGTTTGCAAGGGGCTCCGCACCCCCAGGGACCCCGCAGCCGCTCCTGTAGTGTCCTGGCTTGGTGTCCCCCACCCCTGGCCCGGGGACAGCAGCGCTGGGAGCAGCCCCGCGCGTCCCCGAGCTGCCCCGATTGTCACATCGCGGCTGGAATCGCCGCTGTCCCCGGGGCTGGGGCCGGGGCCGAGGGGCTGAGCCCCGCCAGGAGCGGCACGGAGGGGCCGGTGCCGAGGGGCTGAGCCCCGCCGGGAGCGGCACGGAGGGGCCGGGGCCGAGGGGCTGAGCCCCGCCGGGAGCGGCACGGAGGGGCCCGGGGCCGCTCCCTCCCCCGCCGCCATCCCCGCTCCCGGAGCTCCCCCCTCTCTCCCTCTTCCCCCGCCGCTTTTCCCAAGGACCATCAATGGCTGTAACTTTACCCCGCCGTGTTTACAACCCAGCTGCGGCTCTTGGCTCCCTCGGCCGTGCCGGGGGCCAGCTCGGCTGCCGCTCGGCCGCCACCGCGGGGCTGTGACAGCGTCCCTGTCCCCCCCACCCCCGCCCCACGGGACCACCGGGATGGGCACCTGCATCCCCACGGAGAGGGGGCTGGAGGCGGAGGAGGAGGCGGAGGAGGAGGAGGAGGAGCACGGGCGCTGTCGCTGTGCCTGAGCGCTGCCAAGCCGGCGGACAGATGTCCCTGTCACCTCCCCCCCGCCCCCGCCGCGCTCTCCCGGCCGCGTTACCCAACCTGCCGAGGGGTTGAATGATTAACCCCGGCCTGCGCCACCACCGCCTGCCCGCGCTGCCCCGGGGACCCTGCGCTTCTGTCCCCAGGCGCCACCAGCTCCCAGGAGCATCCCGTGTCCCCCCACCAGGGTCTCCACCCGCGCCCCTCAGCCCTGTCCCTTTGTCGCGCGGCTCCGGGGGCACTCACAGCACCGCCCCGCTCCCACCGCGGGGATTTTCGCCCTGGTCCGGCCGCAGCTGCAGCGCCGGGGGCGTCCGGGCTGGAATGATCACAAACAGCCTCGGACAAACATCTGCGCGGCACCACCCCGCGGGATGGTTTCCATCGCGCTCCGACCCCACCGAGCGGCCTCCGGACCGCCCCGGGCGCCGCAGCCGATCAGGCCCCGGGGATGCGGGGCTCGCCTTGGCTCCCCGTGGATGCCGCGGGATGGGCACGGCTTTGGGGATCCCCACTGCCCCACACCCGGCCGGGATATAAAGGCACAAACTCCCTGTGAGCACCCCGAGCTGGGAGCACTCAGGGAGGTGAAATGAAGCCCCCACCCCTGCTCCCTGCAGCGATTCCTGAGGCGCTGCACACCCGGGGGTTGATATTTCCACTCCAGCCCGCCGGGATGGGGGTGCAGCCTGAGCTCCACAAGGTCGTGCCTGTGAAACCCCTCGGTAGTTTTTTGGATAAATTCCCCAATTTCCCGCTGCCGGATCTCCCACGCTCAAAAAAAAAAAAAACAAACCCAAAAAACCCAAAAAAAACCAACCCCCTCCCCCCCCAAAAAAACCAAAACCAAAAACAAAACAAAAAAAAAAAAAAAAAAAAAAAAAAAAAAAAGAAAAAAACACAAAAAAACCCAAAAAAACCCCCAAAAAACAAAACAAAACAAAAAAAACCACAAAAAAACCCCAAAACCAACCAACCAACCAAACAAAAAACAAAAACAAAAACAAAACAAAACAAAAAACCAACAAAGCCACAAACGCGGCACCTCAGGGCGCCAAGAAGCGCACGCACAGCGGCGGCTCCCCCGTCCCCGCTGCCGCCGCGGGATCTCCTGTCCCGGCGCTGTTCGGAAGCTCCGGATCCGGGGCTTGGGCAGCGCTGGCTCTGCCCCAGCCCGGGAGCTGCCAGGCCTCGGCTGATTCATCCCCAACCCCGCGCCCCGACCTCCCGCGGTCAAGCCCCGACACATTCGGCGCATTCCTGGCATAGCCGGCCCCGCGCAGCCCCACACCTGCCGGCGCGGGAGGCTGGGCAGGTGCCAGCGGCTCCTCCGGGAGATTTATGGGATGCCGGGCACCATCCCCAAGCCGGGCTGGCTTTGGGGCGGGAGCGGCTCCGGTGACACAGCGAACTCGTCACCGTGGGGGCAGCGTTGTCACCTCCCCCCCCGCGCCCCAGTTGCCTCGCCGGTGCGGTGCCGCGCGTCCCTTTGCCTCGGGCTGGGTGCGAATGGGGGGAAATTCTCCTTTTTTTAGCTCGGATCCCGCGCCTCGGCGGGGCTGGGAACAGCCTGTCACCCGCGGGGACGCGGCCGCGCCCGGGTTGTGCAAGGGCTTGGCAGCCGAGGACGGGATCGGCGCCGGCTCCGGGCCCCAACCCCACCTGCGCCGCATCCCACGGGCCCGGGATGGAGGGGTGGGTGCCAGGAAATGTTCGGAGCGGCCAAAAGCGCTCCCGGGTGCCTGGGGAGAGGCGCCGCGGAGCTGAGGCGCTCGGGGGTGCCACGGCAGCGCCCTCCAAAAAACGGGTGCGTGCCCACCTCACCAACCTCCGTGTACAGAAATCCCCAAATCGGGTTTGTCCCGGGAAAAACGAGCGAAACCCCACACCCGGGGCTCCCCAAATCTCAGGATCAGCCTCAGGTCCTGCAGCTTTTTGGGGAGATTCCCTCCGGCTCTGAAGCGGTGCCATCCCTGGGGGGGTCGCAGCCTTTCCCCGGCTGTCCCCGGGTGCCACACGCCTGATTTATTGTCACCTCCAGCCCGCCACACCCTGCTGTGCCTGGCACGGCCGGGAGCGGCTTCCCGGTGAATCACAGCTCCTTCCCAGCTTCCCAACCGCGTCCTCATCAGCGCCCCGAGCAGCCCCGGGGGGAAAAGCCGGGGAAACTCCTGCGGGAAAAAACCAGAGGGAGCCCAACCCCGCCCCGCACGCAGCCAACCAAACCCTGGGAGCGTCCCGGGGCGGCGCGGGGACGGGACACACCTCGGTGTCACCAAACAGCCCCGGCCGTGTGGCTTTGTCCCCCTGCCAGCGCCACCTCCGCAGCGCCGCGGGCGGGTCGGGGCTCTGCGGGCCGAGCTCTCGCCCCGCGGTGAAGTTTGGTCGCCCTGGGATGATTCCAGTCGGAAATCGGGGCGGGGCCGCTTCCCAGAAATCCCATTCGCGCCGGAGCCCGGTGCCAGTTCCCCCTTCCTTCTCCCCCCGGGATAAAGGCGGCCCCGGTTCTCCCTCCGCCCCGCGGGGAGGAGCGGCCCCGGGAGCCGGGGAGGGAGGCTGGAGGGGCGGGGTGGCTGATCCGGGCTGGAGCCGGGCCAGGCCCGGGCTGGAGTGAGCCCTGGGTGGTGCAGCCCGGGATGAGCCCCGTGGGACGGTCGGAGGATTCCCCCTTGGAATGCCCCAAGGGTCCCTCCAAGGGTGGCACAGGATCCTTTCCAAAAGTGCTACAGGATCCCCAAAAATGCCACAGGATGGTCACAGGATCCTCACCTTGGAGTGCTCACAGAATCCCTCCAAAAATGCACAGGATCCCATCAAAGATGTCACAGGATCCCTCCGAAAAGTGCCACAGGATCCCACCAAAAGTGCCACAGGATCCCACCAAAAATGCCACAGGATCCCACCTTGGAATGGTCACAGGATCTTCACCTTGGGGTGCCCACAGGACCCCCCCCCAAATGCACAGGATCCCTCCAAAACTGCACAGGATCTCCCCCTTCTTGGGATGCCCACCAGATCCCTCCAAAAGTGTCACAGGATCCCATCAAAGATGTCACAGGATCCCTCTAAAAATGCCACAGGGTCCAAAATGTGACCGGATCCCTCCAGGGCTGTCACAGGATCCCTCCCAAAGTGCCACCGGATCCCTCCCGGGCTCCTCAGGGGCAGCCGGGCCCCGGGAGCTGCACAGGGAGCTGGAGCAGCCCCGGGACCGGGAGCTGCTGGGCTCGGCCCCGGGAGGAGCCCCGGGCCGGTCCCGCCCCGGCAGAGGCCGTGGGAGGAGGAGGAGGAGGAGGAGAAGGAGAAGGAGGGAAACCACGGCAATCCCAAATCCCACAGCCATCCCAAATCCCACAGCCATCCCAAATCCCACAGCAGGACAGGGAGATCCCACCCCAGCCATGCCACATCCCACAGCCATCCCAAATCCCACATCAGGAGAAGGAAATCCCACCACAGCAATCCCAAATCCCACAGCCATCCCACATCCCAGAGCAGGACATGAAAATCACACCACAGCAATCCCAAATCCCACATCAGGAGAAGGAAATCCCACCACAGCCATCCCAAATCCCACAATAGGACAGGGAAAACCCTGCAAGCAATCCCACATCCCACAGCAGGCCAGGGAAAACCCTGCACACCGACACGGTGTTGTTGCCAAACAGGGGCTGGGGCACCTGACACGGGAATTTGGGGAGGAAGGGGCTTTTCCAGGCTCCAGGAAAACCCCGGGACCCATCCTAAAGCATCCCTGTAAAGAGAACGGAGCGGGGGACACGGCGGGGGCTCTCCCGGGTGATTGGAGCAGCACTTGCAGGAGATTCGAGCTGGAATCTCCAGAGAATCCCGGCCAGCTCCCTCAGGGCTGCTCCCCCAGGCCCGGCCCGTGGCACAGGGAGAGCCCCCCCAGCCAGGCAGGATCCCCCAAACCAGGCAGGATCCCCCCAAAGCTGGGCAGGATCCCCCAAAACCGGGCAGGATCCGCCCCCCCCAACTGGGGATGATGCCCCAAAAGCTGGGCAGGATCCCCCAAAAGCTGGGCAGGATCCCTCAAAGCCGGGCAGGATCCCCCCCAAACCGGGAAGGATCCCCTCTGGTCGGGCACAATCCCTCCCCAGCTGGGTAGGATCACCCCAAAACTGGGCAAGATCGCCTCCAGCTGGGCAGGATCCCCTCCAAAGCTGGGCAAGATCGCCTTAAAACCGGGCAGGATCCCCCCAAACCGGGCAGGATCCCCCCGAACCGGGCAGGATCCCTCCTCAGCCGGGCAGGATCCCTTCCAGCCAGGCAGGATCCCTCCCCAGCCAGGTAGGATCCCCCTAAACCAGGCAGGATCGCTCCCCAGCCGGATCCCTCCCCGCACCCCGGCTGGAACCGCAGCCCCGCTCAGCCCCGGCCGCCTCTGCCCCGCTCCCGGCCGTGCCCCGCTCCAGCCGCACCGCCCCCGCAGCCCCGCACGGGGTGAATGAACCCCGCAGAGCGCCCGGGGATCCGGGGCAGCGCTTCCAGGAGATTTTCAGCCGGAATCTCCGGGAGGATCCCGCGGCCGGGCTGGAAAACACCCCCGTGTGACACCCGCGGCTGTGTCCCCTCCCCACCAGCTGCTCCAAACCGCAGTTTCGGCTCCCCCGGCGCAGCTCAAACCCCTCCAGCACCTCCATCCCTCTGCCCCCATCCCGTTTTTAACCCCACCGAGGCCGGGCAGCGAGGACGGAGCCCCCTCAGTTACCTGCTCCAGGTGCTGCCGCGGGGGGAGGGCGGAGGGGCAGAGCCGAGGAGCTCCGGGCTGGCCGGGAAGGGACGGGGGAAAAAAGCCTCGGTGGCCTCCGGGAGCGCGGCAGGAAGAGCCCGGCTGATCGGCGAGGGCTGAAACCCGAACCCGCAGCTCGGCTCCTCCGCGTACAAACACCGCGCACACCCCCGGGGCCGCGCCGCGTCTCTCTGGCCGCTCCCGGCCACGCCAGGCGCTGCGACAGCCGCGGCGACAGCGACAGCGACGGCGACAGCGACAGCCGCGCTGCCCCAGCCCCGTGTGGCCGGTCCTGCCCTCCCCCGGGCCGGTGCCAGCTCAGGGTGGAGCCTCTCGCTGGGGTTGGGGTGGCGCTCCAGGTGCGCCGGAGCCCCGCGGGGTTGGGAGCGGGGTTTGGGCTTTGGGAGCCCCGGTGGGCACCGGGGGGGCACGGCCGGGTTGGGTGTGGGGGGTGAAGAGCGCGGGAGAAGCGAAAAACGCGCGGTTTGGCCTCAAAAAAGAGCCGGGTGGGAGGGGCTGGGCTGGGTCAGGTGATGGGGCACCTGTGGCCGCGGGAACGTCCCCAAAGCGCGGGTGTGACAAGGGCAGAGCGCGCCCGGTGCCACCCTGCGGGGACGCTGGGCTGGCGGGGGACGCGGATGTGGCCACACTGTGGCACTTCCTGGTGCCACCAGGGGAGCTCCTTGTGGCCACCGCTGCGGGACTGCCTGGTGCCACCACGGGACTGCCTGGTGCCACCATGGCATCTCCTTGTGCCACCATGGACAGGACTTCCTGGTGCCACTATTGCACAACTCCCTTGTGCCACCACTGCACGATTTCCTTGTGGCACCATGGCACGACTTCCTGGTGCCACCACCACAGGACTTACTTGTGCCACCAGGGGACCTCCTTGTGGCCACCACTGCAGGACTGCCTTGTGCCACCCTGAGACTTCCTTGTGCCACCGTGCGAACTCCTTGTGCCACCACCACAGGACTTCCTGGTGCCACCACTGTGGCACTTCCATGTGCCACCAGGGGACCTCCTTGTGGCCACCACTGTGGGACTTCCCGGTGCCACCATTGCACAACTCCCTTGTGCCACCATGAGACTTCCTGGTGCCACCACTGCACGACTCCCTTGTGCCACCACCACAGGACTTCTTGTGCCACCGTGTGAACTCCTTGTGCCACCACTGTGGGACTTCCTGGTGCCACCACTGCATGACCTCCTTGTGCCACCACCACGGGACTCCCTTGTGCCACCACGGCACCTCCTTGTGTGGCAGAGCCTCCCGCCCTTCCCGCAGCGGGACAAACCCTCCGGAGGACAAATTGTCCCCCCCAATTCTTCAGGCTCAGCCCCAAAAACCGGGACGGCCGCATACCAGGGGCGAGGCCGGGCTGGGAGCTGCTCCAGCCCGCGGCAGGGAGGGGGGAGCAGGGTGGCGTGTCCTGCTCGGGGACACGGGGACATCCCGGGAATGACCCCCGGGACGCGGGAGCCCCTCCGCGGGGAGGGCTCGGTGCCGCGGAGCTGGGTTTTGGGAAGGGGCAGCCGGCGCTCCCCGCGCTCCCGGGGCCGGATCCGGGCCGGAGTTCCGCAGCCGCGGTGCCGGGAGCCGCCTCCCCGCCCCGGCTTGCACAAGCGGCCCCGGGGCGCTGCGGCAATCCCGGCCCTGTTGGCAGCCACCTGCTGCTGCTCCCCGAAAATCCCTTTCCAGCTCCCAAAATCACCTCCCAGCACCCCAAAACACCTCCCAGCACCCCTAAATCACCTTCCAGCACCCCCCAAAACACCTTCCAGCACTCCAAATCAACTTCCAGCACCCCAAATCACCTTCCAGCACCCAAAATCACCTTCTAGCACCCCTAAATCACCTTCCAGCGCCCCAAATCACCTTCCAGCACCCCCAAATCACCTTCCAGCAGCCTAAATCACCTTCCAGCACCCCCCAAAACACCTTCCAGCACCCCAAATCACCTCCCAGCACCCCAAATCACCTTCCAGCACCCCAAAACACCTTCCAGCACCCCCAAAACACTTTCCAGCACCCCCAAATCACCTTCCAGCACCCCAAAACACCTTCCAGCACCCCAAATCACCTTCCAGCACCCCCAAAAATCCCCGGGCACAGAGCAGAGAACCCCCAGCACGGTCTGGGGGCTCCTGCCAGCCCAGAGAGAGACCCGGGGGAGCTGGAGGAGAATTTGGGAGCCTCTCCTCGGGTGACACCAAACCGACCCCAAACAGGAATTTTTTTCCTTCAGTTCCTTTTGCTTAAAGAGGAGAAAGGGCTGAGCCAAACCCCCCAAACCGATCCCAACCAGGGAAGGCGCAGCCCGGGGTGACCCCAGCCCCACACGGAGGTTTTGGGGGGCACGCCCCGGTCCCAAACGGGGGGTTCAGCCCCCGCCCCCAGCACCGGGACAAGGAGCATCCCCCTCATCCCCCCCCGGCTGTAGCAACCCGAGCCTGCCCGAAGCCAAGGTCCCGCTTATCAGCAGCACAGGCATGTCTGGTGATAAGGCCGGGGAGGAGATAAGGCTGGGGCAGCCTCGGCGCTGTCAGCGAGCCTTCCTCCAAGGCTGAGGGGTCCAGCGCCCCCCAAACATCCCCCAGACATCCCCCAAACATCCCCCAAACATCCCCCAAACATCCCCCAGACATCCCCCAGACATCCCCCAAACATCCCCCAAACATCCCCCAGACATCCCCCAAACATCAACGTCTGGCTTGGAGGAGCTCTAAAAACTCTCACGTTGTTTCCCCACCAAGCGGCGATGGAGGGGAAAGGGGAAAAATTAAATTAAAAAAAAAAAAAAAGAAAAAGGAAAAGGAAAAGGAAAAGAGAAAAAGAGAAAAAGAAAAAGAAAAAGAAAAAGAAAAAGAAAAAGAAAAAGAAAAAGAAAAAGAAAAAGAAAAAGAAAAAGAAAAAGAGAAAAAGAAAGAAAAAGAAAAAGAAAAGGAAAAAGAAAAAAAAGGAAAACAAAGGCCAAGCAAATAGGAAACAAATCACAGGGCAGAGCAAATAAAGTGTCAGGGGAACGCGGGGGGGGCACGCCCAGCCCGGCTGCCAAAACTGGAATTGCAAATCTCTGCTCGGCCGAGCTGAGAGGCGGAGCCGGGGAAAGCAGAGCGAGCGGGGGGCGCGCGGAGCTCACCGGGGACACACCTGAGCCTTCCTCCCCCTGCCCCTCCTCCTCCTCCTCCTCCCCCTCCCCCTCCTCCTCCTCCTCCTTCTCCTCCTCCTCCTCCGGGCTGGGGGCACCGCGGGCTGCCCGGAGAAGGGCAGAGAACCCAGCCCGGGGAGAGGGGGGCGGCCACGGGGGGGTGACACTGCCAGAGGGGTGACACTGCCACATTAGGGTGACACTGCCACAGGGGGTGACACTGCCAGAGGGGTGGCACTGCCACGGTGGGGTGACACTGCCAAGGGGGGTGACACTGCCAGAGGGGTGGCACTGCCAGAGGGGTGACACTGCTACGCTGGGGTGACACTGCCAGCAGGGTGACACTGCCAGAGGGGTGACACTGCCAGCAGGGTGGCACTGCCACAGAGGGGTGACACTGCCAGAGGGGTGACACTGCCACACAGGGGTGGCACTGCCAAGGGGGGTGACACTGCCATGGTGGGGTGACACTGCCAGAGGGGTGACACTGCCAGAGGGGTGTCACTGCCACGGGGAGGGTGACACTGCCATGGTGGGGTGACATTGCCAGAGGGGTGACACTGCTATGCTGAGGTGACACTGCCGTGGTGGGGTGACAGTGCCAGAGGGGTGGCACTGCTACAGCAAGGTGACACCACCAGCAGAGTGTCACTGCCACAGCGGGGTGACACCTCCAGCGGGGTGGCACCGCCAGTAGGGTGACACTACCAGTGAGGTGAGACTGCCACAGTGAGGTGACACTGCCAGAGAGGTGGCATCACCAGCAGGGTGTCACTAGGGTGGCACTGCCACAGTGAGGTGACACCGCCAGCAGGGTGGCACTGCCAGTGAGGTGACACTGCCATGGTGGGGTGACACTGCCACAGCGGGGTGGGGTGACCCAGCCACAGAGGATGACACTGCCACAGGGAGGTGACACTGCCACAGCAGGGTGACACCTCCAGCGGGGTGGCACCGCCAGTAGGGTGACACTGCCAGTGAGGTGACACCACCAGTAGGGTGACACAGCCACAACGGGGTGACACCCCCAGCGAGGTGACACCGCCAGTAAGGTGACACAGCCACAGTGGGGTGGCACCACCAGCGGGGTGGGGTGACCCAGCCACAGAGGGTGACACTGCCATGATGAGGTGACACCTCCAGCGAGGTGACACAGCCACAGCGAGGTGACCTTGCCGCGGGGACACGCGTGGGCGCGGCGCGGGGCATCCCCGGGAGGGGCGGTGGCGCTGCCAAGGCTGGCACGGGCACCGCCCGCTGTCCCCAGCGCCACCACGCCGCCCCTCCGCACGGATGTCCCCAAATCCCTCGGCGACACCTCCCAGGAGCCCCCGGGGACACCCCCGGGGACACCCCCGGGACAGCCCCGGGCCACCCCCGCAGCCCCTCGGGTGCCGCACCGGGCGGGGCGGGGCCGGGAAGCGCTTTTGGAGCGCGGGCCCGCCGCAGGATCGCTGCCTCATTAGGGAGCAATTACCGGCTAATTACGGGGCGGCAACGCCCGAACCCCATCGGGAAACGCGGCTGCCGGGTGCGCGCGTGTGCGGGAGCGCGCATCCCACCCCGAAAAATCAACAAAACAAAGCTCGGGAGCGCGCCGGGGCAGGGCCGGGCTCCGTGCCTCAGTTTCCCCGGTTTGGGGTGCGCGTGGTGCCCCCAGCCCGGCCCCGGCGCCCCAAAATCACAGAGCCCCGACCCGCCCTGCGGCAGGAACCGGGCTGATCCCGGGGGAACGGGAATGGGAACGGGAACGGGAACGGGAACGGGAACGGGAATGGGGATGGGGATGGGAACGGGAACGGGAATGGGGATGGGGATGGGGATGGGAACGGGGATGGGAATGGGAATGGGGATGGGGATGGGGATGGGATGGGAATGGGAATGGGAATGGGAATGGGGATGGGAATGGGGATGGGGATGGGAATGGGAATGGGAACGGGAATGGGGATGGGAATGGGAATGGGGATGGGAATGGGAACGGGAACAGGGATGGGAATGGGAATGGGAATGGGAATGGGAATGGGAATGGGAATGGGGATGGGAATGGGAATGGGAACGGGAACGGGGACGGGAACGGGAACGGGAACGGGAATGGGAATGGGAATGGGAATGGGGATGGGAATGGGAATGGGAATAGGAACGGGAACGGGGATGGGGATGGGAACGATGGGAACGGGAATGGGAATGGGAACGGGGTTTGTGCTGTCCCCCTCCTGCCCCTGCTGCCACCGCGGCCAGGGCTTGGTGGCACCTGGAGTGGGGTGGCCCTGCCGCTCCAGCCCTGCTCTGGGGACGGGGTGGCTGCAGAGGGCGGGTGAACCTCACCCCACATTCCTGCGGGCTCCCGCTCAGCTGGGGTGCGCCGGGTCACCGCCACAGAGGCCACCAAGGACACCGGGCAAGGGGACAGCCCACCAGGAACGGCCCCTCCAAACGGTCCTGGATCTCCAAAACCCTCCAATGAGGATCCCTCCAACCTCTCTGGGACCACCAAAACCCTCTTAGGGTGCCTTCCAAATGGTCCTGGACCTCCAAAATCTTCCTCGGGGTCTCTCCAAGCCCTTCTAGACCTCCAAACCCTCCTGGGGACCCCTCTAAATGACCCTGAACCTTCAAAACCCTCCTGAGGGTCTCTCCAAACCCTCTTGGACCCCCAAAACTCTCCTGAAGGTTCCTCCAAAACCCTCCTGGATGTCACTCCAAGTTGTCCTAGACCACCAAAACCCTCCTGGGGATCCCACTAAATGACTCTGAACCTCCCAAACCCTTCTGGGGTCCCTCCAGAGCCTCCCCGGGGGTCTCTCCAAGCCCCTCCCGGAGCTCCAAACCGCAGGGCCAAGGTCACGGCGGTGCCAGCGGGGAGGAGGGGGAGGAGACGCGAGGGGACAGGGACGGGACACGGGGGGACAGGGACGGGACACGAGGGGACAGGGACAGGACACGAGGGGACAGGGACAGGACGCGCTGGTGGCACCTCCGGGCCCCGGGGGAGGGGAGGCGGGCACGGAGAGCTCCCGGGAGTTGTCAGAGCCCCGGGGCCCGGGAGGCTCCCGAGCTCCCGAATCGCCGTGACAGGAGAGCCCCGGGCGGCCCCGGGAAAGGTCACCGCCTCCGCACATCCGCGGATCCGGCGTTGGGGAGCGGCGGAGGAAAGGAGGAGGAGAAAAATCCCCCGTGGGAAGGAGAGAGGGAAAAAAAATCCTCGGTGGAAAAGGAGGAGGAAAAAAAAATCCCCTGGAAAAGAGGGAGGAAAAATTCCCCCTGGAAAAGAGGGAGAAATAAAAATCCTGCAGGGAGGAGGGAGAGAAAAATCCCACATGGAAAAGGAGGAAAAAAAAAATCCCTCATAGAAGAGGGAGAGAAAAAAAGATCCCCTGGAAAAGAGGGAGAAATAAAAATCCTCCATGGAAGAGGGAGAGAAAAAATCTCCCAGGGATAAGAGGGAGAAAAAAAAATCGCACATGGAAAAGGAGGGAAAAATCCCCCGTGGGAAGGAGAGAGGAAAAAAAATCCTCCGTGGAAAAGGAGGAGGAAAAAAAAATCTCATGGAAAAGAGGGAGAAATAAAAATCCTACAGGGAAGAGGGAGAGAAAAAAAAATCCCATGGAAATGAGGGAGAAAAAAAATTCTCCATGGAACAGGAGGGAAAAATCCCCCGTGGAAAAGAAGGAGAAAAAAATCTCCCCTGGAAGAGGGAGAGAAAAAATTCCCCGTGGAAAAGAGGGAGGAAAAAATCCCCCCGGAAAAGGAGGAGAAAAAAATCTTCCATGGCAGAGGGAGAGAAAGAAATCCTCAGTGGAAAAGATGGAGAAAAAAAAATCCTCCGTGGAAGGGGGAGGAAAAAATCCCCCTGGATAAGAGAGGGAAAAATCCCCCCCGGAAAAGAAGGAGAAATAAAGATCCCAATGGAAGAGGGAGAGAAAAAAATCCCCCAGGGAAAAGAGGGAGAAAAAATCTTCCATGGCAGAGGGAGAGTAAGAATTCCCCAGTGGAAAAGAGAGAGGAAAAAAAAATCCTCTGTGGAAGGGGAAAGGAAAAAACCCCCCTGGAAAAGAAGGAGGAAAAAAAAATCCTCCATGGAAGAGGGAGAGAAAGAAATCTCCCGTGGAAAAGAGGGGGAAAAAAATCTTCCGTGGAAAAGAGAGAGGGAAAAATTCCCTCTGGAAAAGAGGGAGAAAAAAATCTTCCATGGAAAAGAGGGAGAGGAAAAAATCCCCCTGGGATGGGTCCCCGGTGCCCAGCCGGGGCTGCTGCGGGGGCAGTGCCGCTGGGCTGGGATTTTCCAGCTGTTCCCCAGCTGTGCCAGGGTCCCTCCTCATCCTCATCCTCACCCGGCCCCGGGGAGCTCCCGGGCCCCTCCTCATCCTCACCCGGCCCCGGGGAGCTCCCGGGCCCCTCCTCATCCTCACCCGGCCCTGGGGAGCACCCGGGCCCCTCCTCATCCTCATCCTCACCCGGCCCCGCGGAGCTCCGGGCAGCGCTGCCGGGCTCGGGGCTGCTCCGGGACCGGCCGGGCAGGGCGGGGGAGGCGGCCGGGGCTGCCCGACCGGTCCCGGCTGTTCCTCCGGGAGCCCGAGGCACGGCCCGGCACCCCCGGGGCTCTGGGGCGGCCCCGCGGAGCCACCTCAGCCCGCGGAGAGTGCTCGGTCATGGTTGTCCCCAGCCCTGTCCCCACCGAGCGCCAGCACCGCCCTCCCCGGCTCGGCTGCAGCTCAGAGCTCACCACGGAGGGTTCTGGACCTCCAAAATCCTCCTGGGGGTCACTCCAAACGCTCTTGGATCTCCTAAAATCCTCCTGGGGGTCTCTCCAAACAGTCCTGGGCCTCCAGATCTCCCCTGAGGGTCTCCCCAAATGTCCTTGGACCTCCAAAGTTCTCCTGGAGGGTCTCTCCAAACCCTCCTGGATCTCTAAAACCCACCTGGGGATCCCTCTAAATGATCCTGGACCTCCAAACCCCTCCTGAGGGTCCCTCCAAACCCTCCTGGATCTCCAAATCTCTCCTGGGGGTCTCTCCAAAAGGTCCTGGACCTCCAAACCCCTCCTGAGGCTTTCTCCAAACCCTCCTAAACCTACAAACCCCTCCTGGGGGTCCCTCCAAACCCTCCTGGACCTCCAACCTCCTCCCAGCGCTGCTCCCGCCCCGGCTGCACGTGGGGAGGGATCTCCCACCCCCTCCAGGATCTCCCGCCCCATCCAGCCCCACATCCCCGGGTCGGTTTTGTTGTTTTTTATTTGTTTCCCCCCTGGATGCGGACCCAGCCCCGCTGTCCCCGAGCCGCCGCCGCCGCCGCCGCCGCCGCCGTTACGTAACGGGAGCTCGGGGGGGAGAGCGGCGGCTCCGGTGCGGCGGGAGGAGGGGGAGAGCAGCGGCGGCGGCGGGAGCGGCAGGGACGGGGGTGCGGGAGCAGCGGGAGGCGGCGGGAGGAGCGGGAGGAGCGGGAGGAGCGGGAGGAGCGGGAGGAGCAGGAGGGTGCGGGAAGAGCAGGAGCAGCAGGAGGGTGCGAGAGGAGCAGGAGGGTGCGGGAGCAGCAGGAGGAGCAGGAGCAGCAGGAGGATGCGGGAGGCAGAGGAGGGTGCGGGAGGAGGATGCGAGAGGCTGAGGAGGAAGCGGGAGCAGCGGGAGGAGCAGGAGGATGCGGGAGGCAGAGGATGAGGGATCAGCAGGAGGATGCGGGAGCAGCAGGAGCAGCGGGAGGAGCAGGAGCAGCAGGAGGATGCAGGAGCGGCAGGAGGATGCGGGAGGAGCAGGAGGGTGCGGGAGCAGCAGGAGGGTGCGGGGTGCTCTCTCTGCTCGGTCACCGCCAGGCCAAGCCCCAGATCCCCCCCCCAGTTCCGGACCCCGCGGTGGGCAGGGGTGGCCCGTGGGGCGGCCCGGGGCCGTGGGATGTCCCCCCTCGGGTTCTGCCTCCCTGAGAACAAAGGGATGCTCGGAAAGGCCCCGCGGGAGCAGCGGGGGGGTTCGGGAGCAGCTGCGCTGGGGTTTGGGGAAATGGCCGGGTCTGGGGCGGCCGGGGAGACGGGCTGGGGGGTCACGGCCCGGGGGGATCACGGACACGGCACCGGGGATCATGGACACGGGAATGATGGACACGGCACGGGGGGATCACGGACACGGCACCGGGATCACGGACACGGCACCGGGATCATGGACATGGCACCGGGGGGATCACGGACACGGCACGGGAATCACGGACACGGCTCGGGGGGATCACGGACATGGCACGGGAATTGTGGATACAGTGTGGGAATTACGGATAGGGGATTGGGAGGGTCACGGATACAGCACGGGGATTATGGACACAGCATGGAGGGGTCACGGAGAGGGCCCGGGGTCACGGACACCGCCCCGGATCACGAACACGGCCCCGGATCACAGACACGGCCCCGGATCACGGACACGGCCCCGGATCACGGGCAGGGCCCCGGATCACGGACACGGCCCCGGATCACAGACACGGCCCAGGATCACGGACACTGACCAGGATCACAGACACTTCCCCGGATCACGGACCCTGCCCCGGATCACGGACACTGCCCCGGATCACGGACACGGCCCAGGATCACGGACCCTGCCCCGGATCACGGACCCTGCCCCGGATCACGGACAGGGCCCCGGATCACGGACACGGCCCCGGATCACGGACACTGCCCCGGATCACGGACACTGCCCCGGATCACGGACACCGCCCATCCCCAGGGCCCCGGCCCAGCCCCGGCCCGCGGGCCGCTCGGAGCAGGCCGTCTGTCGCCGGGCTGCCAAACGCACACAAAAGGCGTCTCATTATCCCCTAATTAGTGCCTTGCCAGCTCCTGCAATTAACACCCGTGCAGGCGGCTGTTGTTGAGGTAAACAGAGGGTTCGGAGCGCCCTGGAGAGCCGGGCGGGTCCTGGCGGGGTGCGGGACCACCCGTGGGCCGAGCCCAGAGGGTCAGGGGACGGGGACACCAGGAACTGGACATTTCCAGGGATCCAGGGGCAGCCACAGCTTCTCCGGGAAATCCATCCCAGCCCCTCCCCACCCTGGCAGGGAAGAATTCCTTCCCCAAAATCCCATCCTGCCCTCAGGCAGTGGGGAGCCACTCCCTGTGTCCCTGTCCCTGCACCCCTCATCCCTCTCCGGCTCTCCCGTAGCCGCTCCAGGCGCTGGGAGAGGCTCCGAGCTCTCCCTGGAGCTTTCTCCCTCCCAGCCCGGCTCCAAGCGGAGATGCTCCAGCCCTGGGAGCAGCTCCGTGACCTCCGCGCTCGCTCCGGCGGCTCCGCTTTCTCCCCGCAGGAGCCCGTGAGCCCGGAGCGGCCGGGCCGGGGCACAGCCGGGGCACAGCCGGGGCACAGCCGGGGCACAGCCGGGGCACAGCCGGGGCCGGGGCCGGGGCACAGCCGGGGCACAGCCGGGGCACAGCCGGGGCACAGCCGGGGCACAGCCGGGGCCGGGGCCGGGGCACAGCCGGGGCCGGGGCCGGGGCACAGCCGGGGCCGGGGCCGGGGCCGGGGCCGGGGCACAGCCGGGGCCGGTGTTTGCTCCCTGGAAACATCAAAGGAAGGGCCCGGCTCTCAAATGGCCTCTCTCGGCCTGACCCAGAAAGGCGGATCAGGAGCCGCCTCATCCCTTAATTGAGAACTTGGTGACTTTGAATCTTTATTAAAGAGCTTTGGCCAGTTCGCGGATTAAGGGCACAACCCGGCCGCTGCCACCGCGCAGCCTCGATCCGTTCCCCGCCTCCATCCCACCCGGCTCCGGAGCCTTTTCCCTGCTCCTGGAAGGGCTCTGGAGCTCTGGGTGGGCTCGGGACAGCTCCTGGGTAGGCTCTGGAGCTTTGGAAGGGTTCTGGAGCTCTGGATGGGCTCGGGACAGCTCCTGGAAGGGCTCCCCGTGCTGCTGCCACTGAGCCAGAACCGGGATCAAACCCAGCCCCTGGTGAAAAGCGGCGCTGCCCGCACGGAACAACCCAAGCCCGGGGGGGATTCTCCAGCTTGGGGTGGTGAAAGGAGCAGGCGGGGCTGGAACGGGGGGGCTCCACACTCACCCCCTCCCTCCTTCCCTCGGCCTGCAGGTTCCCCTCTGCCCATGCCCCCCATCCCTGCGGTGCCAGGAGGAGCAGGGATGTCTGGGATGGAGGAGCAGGGATGTTTGGGATCATGCAGGGATGTTTGGGATGGAGGAGCAGGGATGTTTGGGATGGAGCAGCAGGGATGTTTGGGATGGAGGAGCAGGGATGTTTGGGATGGAGCAGCAGGGATGTTTGGGATGGAGGAGCAGGGATGTTTGGGATGGAGCAGCAGGGATGTTTGGGATGGAGGAGCAGGGATGTTTGGGATGGAGGAGCAGGGATGTTTGGGATGGAGGAGCAGGGATGTTTGGGATGGAGGAGCGGGGATGTTTGGGATGGAGGAGCAGGGATGTTTGGGGTGAAGGAGCAGGGATGTTTGGGATGATGCAGGGATTGTTTTGGGATGGAGGAGCAGGGATGTTTGGGATGGAGGAGCAGGGATGTTTGGGATGGAGGAGCCATGATTGTTTTGGGATGGAGGAGCGGGGATGTTTGGGATGGAGCAGCGGGGATGTTTGGGATGGAGGAGCAGGGATGTTTGGGGTGGAGGAGCAGGGATGTCTGGGATGGAGGAGCAGGGATGGTTATGGATGGAGGTGCAGGGACGTTTGGGATGGAGGAGCAGGGATGTCTGGGATGGAGAACCAGGGATGTTTTGGATCCTCCCTTCCCCTCGGGGCAGCGCCCAGGGGCTGTCAGCAGGGCAGGGCTTCCCTGTGCGGGCGCAGAGCCACGAACGCCGGGGAGGAAGGGAGGCTGGAGCGGAGGCAGCGCTCCCCGAGGCGCTGCTCCTGCCTGCTGCTGCTGCGGATTATCTGTTTTCCAGGGAAAACGGGAGTGGGGGAAGCTACTACCAAACCCTGAGAGAGAGAGAGAGAGAGAGAGGAGCAGCAACGGAGCCGCGCGTTCCCTTCCAGCCGAGCTTTGGGAGAAACCCCAGCCCGGCTGAAGCAGAAAACAACCCCCGGCCCTGCCTGCCTGCCTCAGGGGGTTAAAAACCCCCTCGCTGCCCACCCGGGGTGGGGTTTGTGCCCGGGGCCGGGGTGTGGGCACCACGACACGAGCACAGGCACACGCGCTCACACACCCACCCGTGGCGTGGTGACACCCAGGCCAGGGCCACGCCGTTGTCCCTTCCCGGTGGTCCTGGTGGCGTTGGCACCTGGCTGCAGGCAGTGCCAGCCGTGTCCCCTCACCCCTCGTGTCCCTCACCCTCCTCTGCCTCATCCTCGCCAGCCCCGGCGGCTGCTCCCGCCGGTTTCTATGGGAACTGGGCAGGAAAAGGCGGCGAGCAGCGCCAGCCCGGTGCCGTGCCAGCCGCCTGTCACCGTGTCACCGCCTCTGGGCACCCCTCGGCCAGCCCCTGTCCCCGCGGGATGTCCCTGGCAGCCAGCAGGGCGCTGAGCTGGTGGCCCAGTGCAGCAGGGCGGGTGCCAGGGGGTGCCCACGGTGGGCTCGGGGTGCCCCACGAACGGGGGCTGGCTGTCGAGGCCGGGGGTTTGTGCTGCCCGTGGGATTTTTAGCTCAGGAATTTTAATTCCTCAGCCCAGCCCCTCTCCCTGAGAGCCCAAATCCCGGCTGGGTGTCCCCAAGGGGTGGGTGACAGGCCCAGGTGGCCCCAGCCACGGCGCTGCCAGGCCGAGGGGGAAGGAGCTGCCTTGGGAAGCGTCTCCTGGAGAAGGGAAGGGGACAAGAGGGACGGGTGCAGGTCTGAGAGGGGCGGGAGCTCTCCTTGCCCGTCAGGAGACACCAGGGGGAGGATCTGGGGCAGCCACACGAGCACACAGAGCCCGGCGTGTGCGGGGGTGAGCATCCCGGGGCGAGCTTGGTGCCGGGGACGCAGAGCGGGATTGACAATGGGATTGACAACGGGATTGACAATGGGATTGACAACGGGATTGACAACGGGATTGACAACGGGATTGACAACGGGATTGACAACAGGATTGACAATGGGATTGACAATGGGATTGACAATGGGATTGACAATGGGATTGACAACGGGATTGACACAGGGATTGACACAGGGATTGACACAGGGATTGACAACGGGATTGACAACGGGATTGACAATGGGATTGACAACGGGATTGACAATGGGATTGACAACGGGATTGACAATGGGATTGACAACGGGATTGACAACGGGATTGAGAATGGGATTGACAATGGGATTGACAACGGGAATCACACAGGGATTGACACAGAGATTGACACAGGGATCCATGGTGGGATCACAGTGGGGTTCATGGTGGGGTTCATGGTGGGGTTCATGGAGGGATTCACAGTGGGATCCATGGAGGGATCATGTCAGGATTCATAGAGGGATTCATGGTGGGGTTCACAACAAGATTCATGGTGGGATTCATGGCAAGGTGGGATTCACAATGGGATTCACAATGGGGTTCATGGTGGGATCCATGGAGGGAGTCAGAACAGGATTCAATGGAGGGAGTCACAATGGGATCCATGGAGGGATCACAGAGGGATCCATGGAGGGATTCAGAAGGGAATTATTGGTGGGGTTCATGGGGGATTCATGGAGGGATCCATAGAGGGATCACAGTGGGATCCATGGAGGGATCACAGTGGGATCCATGGTGGGGTTCACAGAGGGATTCACAACACGATTCATGGAGGAATCATGGCGAGATTCACAATGGGATTCACAGAGGGATCCATGGAGGGATCACAGTGGGATCCATGGAGGGATCATGTCAGGATCCATGGAGGGATCACAGTGGGATCCATGAAGGGATCATGTCAGGATCCATGGAGAGATTCATGGAGGGACTCATGGTGAGATTCACAATGGGATTCACAGAGGGATCCATGGGGGGATCACAGAGGGGTTCATGGAGGGATCGTGCCAGGGTCACTGCAGGATTCATGGGGGGATTCAGAACGGGACCCATGGAGGGATCACGGCAGGATTCACACAGGGATCCATGGAGGGATCACAGTGGGATCCATGGTGGGGTTCACAGAGGGATTCACAACACGATTCATGGAGGGCTCATGGCAGGATTCACAATGGGATTCACAGAGGGATCCATGGGGGGATCACAGCAGGATCATGGCGGGATCCATGGGGGGATCCATGGAGGGATCACAGCGGGATCACAGAGGGATCACGGCGGGATCACAGTGGGATCACAATGGGATCACGGCGGGATTCACACCGGGATCCACGGAGGGATCGCGGCGGGCTGCAGGCGCTCCCGCAGACGCGCAGGAGCGGCAGAAAGCAGCGAGCGCGGAGCTGCTGCCGATCCCCGGCCGCAGAGCCGCACGCAGCGAGCGCCGCAGCCCGCCCGGAGGGACGGATCCTGCAGCAAACGCCGGCCCCGGCTCCCTCTCCATCCCCGGCCCCCTCCGCGCTGCCCTCGCCGCCCGCGGGGATTAACGGAGCGGCTCCCGCGGCCATCTGGAGCCGGGGGGGGGGCGGCCCCCCTGCCCCCGAGGGACCGCGGCGGGGATGGCGGGGCCGGGCCAGCTGGTGCGGAGCCCGGCACGGAGCCCTCGGAGCGGCCGGAGCCGCGGGGGTCCCCAGCGAGCCCCCGGGGGGAGAGGGGGAGGCCGGTCCGGCCCCTTCCGCCGGGCTTTAATAGACTCGTGGCGTATTAACATCCCCATCATGTGATGAATCCCAGGCTGTTTCCCACTCCGAGCTGCGAGCGGCTCAACAAAGCTGCGATTGAGGGCTCGGGGCAGCGGCTGAGGCTCCGCAGCGGCGTCTCCGGCACCGCCAGACACCCCCCGGTGCAGGGGGAGCTGCCCTTCCTCCCGGCCCGGGAGGAGGAGGAGGAGGAGGAGGAGGAGGAGGAGGATGGCTCCCCGCTCGCAGCAGGCAGCGAAACGAGCCGCGGAGCCAAGGGAAGGTCTCGGCTTCCTCGGGAAGCGCCAGACGACATCTCTCAGCCCCATCCATCACATCCCGGCCCCAGCGCAGCGCGGGGGCCGGCGCGGCACGCGGCGCTGGGGGGGTCCGGCCCTTCCGAGCCCCCCCCGGCTGACCAGGATGGGGTTTGGGGGTGCTGAGACAGCGAACAGCGCGGGTCCCCAAAATCCTCGGCGCTGCTCCCCCCAAACCCTCGGCGCTGCTCCCCCCAAACCCTCAGCGCTGCTCCCCCAAAACCCCCGGCGCTGCTCCCCCCAAACCCTCGGCGCTGCTCCCCCCAAACCCTCGGCGCTGCTCCCCCCAAACCCTCAGCGCTGCTCCCCCAAACCCCCGGCGCTGCTGCCCCCAAACCCCCGGCGCTGCTCCCCCAAACCCCCGGCGCTGCTCCCCCCAAACCCTCAGCGCTGCTCCCCCCAAACCCTCAGCGCTGCTCCCCCCAAACCCCCGGCGCTGCTCTGCCCCTCCACGGAGCCGGGGCCAAGCCCGGGGGGGTTCCAAACCCAGGGGGTCCCCAGCCCGTTTGGGGTTTTGGGGACGCGGGGACAGCTCGGGGTGGGGGGGGCCCGCTCGTCACCCCGAGCTCGGCACGAGGGGCAGGGGGTGCGGGGCAGCCCCTGGGGCAGCCGGGGGGGTGCCGACCCCCACAGCACCGCGAGGGGATGGATGCGCTGCCGCTCCGCGCCCGCGAGGAGGAGGAGGATGAGGAGGAGGAGGAAGAGCGGAGGAGGAAGAGGAGGAGGAGGAGGAGGAAGGGCGCCGCGCCGGAGGCACTCACCGTGCGGGGCGGGCAGCGGCCGCTCCCCCCCGCGCTGCCTACGGCCGCAGCATCTCCCCGGCCATCCCCCAGCCCGAGCCGGAGCCGGAGCCGCAGCCGGAGCTGGGCATGCTCGGGGGCCACCGAGCGGCACGTGACGCCGGGGCTGGCACCCGCCGGGGCGGGGGGGCCGCCCCCGTTCCACCCCCCCACCCCCGCCACCTCCGCAGCCCCCCCGGGGTGGGGGGGACCGCCCCGACCCCCCCCGTGTGCCGCAGCGAGGGGACCCTGCGGGGAGGGGGCTGGAGGGCGCTGCCCACCCCGCACACGGGGGAGCGGCCGCGGTGCCAGCAGCGGGGGGGCACGGCAGGGACGGAACTCGCGTGTGGGGGGCGGAGGGGACCCCGCTCCCTGTCCCGCCTGCCAGCATCGCGCGTCCCAGAGGTGGATAACGCTCCCCGGGGCATCCCAGAGGTGGGATGGGTGACAGAGAGGTCCCTGGATGGCGGGGGGGACAGCCAGGACATCCCCGGGACCGCTCATCCCTCGGGATCCTGCGGCACTGGAGCCCCTTTGGTGCCGGCCGGGTGTGGAACCCTCGGGAGTGGGGCGGGGTCTGCACCCCCGGGCTCTGCACCCCCGGGCTCTGCACCCCCGGGCTCTGCACCCCCGGGCTGGGCAGCCCCCAGGGGCTCCCCTGGTGCCCAGGATGGCTCGGGTGGGGCTGCCAGGACCCTGCTCAGCCCCCCGGCCCGGCCCGGCCCCGCAGCGATGGCACTGCCCTCAGCCTGCCTGTCACAGCTGCCAGGCCCGCGGTGGCCCCTGCCCGCGCCCAGCTCGGGCTCAGACCCCGCGGGGACCTCCCCTCCCGGGCCTGGGGACAGCCACGGGCGCTCCGGGAAGGGAAATCCGCCCTTGATCCTATAATCTGCCCATTATCCGTGGGGCGTTAGGGGCAGGGCAGGGCGGGGGTGGCTTTCACTGGCCCCGCTGCCTCCTGTGTCCCCACAGCGCGGGGGGACACCCTCCCTCCCTGCAGGAGCCCCAAAACTGCCGCTGTCCCCTCCTTAGGGCCGCTGTCCCCTCCCCAGGGCCGCTGTCCCCTCCCCGAGGCCGCTGTCCCCTCCCCAGGGCCGCTGTCCCCCTCCCCAGGGCCGCTGTCCCCTCCCCGAGGCCGCTGTCCCCTCCTCAGGGCCGCTGTCCCCTCCTCAGGGCCGCTGTCCCCCTCCCCAGGGCCGCTGTCCCCCTCCCCAGGGCCGCTGTCCCCTCCCCGAGGCCGCTGTCCCCTCCCCGAGGCCGCTGTCCCCTCCGCAAGGCCGCTGTCCCCTCCCCAGGGCCGCTGTCCCCTCCTCAGGGCCGCTGTCCCCTCTCCAGGGCCGCTGTCCCCTCCCCGAGGCCGCTGTCCCCTCCCCAGGGCCGCTGTCCCCTCCCCGAGGCCGCTGTCCCCTCCTCAGGGCCGCTGTCCCCGGCCATTCCCCGGCTCTGCAGGCAGAGGGGACCCCCAGGGGCTGCTCCACCCCCCACTCTCCTCCTGCTTCCCAGGAAATCCCCAAAAACACCCCAGGAGAAGCTGGGGGGCTCTCAGGGGAGCCCCCCGGCCCAACCAGGCCGAGCAGCCCAGTTCGGTGTCCAGTTGTTCCCTGAGCCCTGGACGGGGCACCGGGAGCTGCTGGAGCAGCCCCCAGCCCAAAGCCAGGGCGCTGCAGGGCTGGGGGCAGGACTGGGGTGGGAAAACCCCATGGGAGCAGCGGGATGGGGCACCGGGTGCTGCCCACCCACACCGGGGGGTGCCCGGGGTCCCTCAGAGCTTCTCCTCTCCACAGCCGGGTCCGGGGCCACCTCTGGAGGACAATGGCCACCACTCTGTCCCCTGAGGCCCAGGTGGGGCTGGCAGGGCCCTTCCCCAGCCCTGGCCTGGTGGCAGCACCTTCCAACCCCATTCCCTGCTCCTCTCTGACATTCCCAGCTCCTGGGGCACACAGGGAAGGTGCTCCCTGCCCTTGGGGTCACAGCTCCAACCCCACCAGGAGGCTCCTGGGGCAGCCCCAGCTCCATTCCCTGCTCGGCTGTGACATTCCCAGGGCCTGGGGCACACAGGTGAAGGTGATTCCTGAGATCACTACTCCAACCCCACCAGGAAGCTCCTGAAGCAGCCCCAGCCCCTGCTCTGCTGTGACCTTCCCAGGACCTGGGACACACGGAGAAAGTGATTCCTGGGGTCACAGCTCCAACCTCACCGGGAGGCTGCCAGAGCAGCCCCACTCCCTGTCCCGCTGTGACATTCCCAGCTCCTGGGGCACACAGGGAAGGTGCTCCCTGCTCCAGAAGGAGGCACAACAGAATTCCAGAACTCCAATCTCACCAGGAAGCTCCTGAAGCAGCCCCAGCCCCACTTCCTGCCCCTCTGTGACATTCCTAGAGTCTGGGGCACACGGGAAGGTGATTCCTGAGATCACAACTCCCACCCCACCAGGAGGATCCCAGAGCAGCCCCACTCCCTGCCCCGCTGTGACATTCCCAGAGCCTGGGACACACAGGGAAGGTGATTTCCGAGGTCACAGCTCCAGCCCCACCCGGAGGCTCCCGGAGCAGCCCCAGCCCCACTCCCTGCCCCGCTGTGACATTCCCAGTTCCAGGGACACACAGGTGAAGGTGGTCCCTGAGGTCACAGCTCCAGCCCCACCCGGAGGCTCCCGGAGCAGCCCCTGCCCCACTGCCGGCCCGGTCTGGGGCTGCCTCAAGGACACCAGCTCTGTGCCCAGATTAGAGCGGCTGATCCCGGCTCTCCGCTCCAGCCCGCCGGGGATCTTTGCTCTCTTCGCCGGGTTTTTATTGCCGTCTGGGCACACGGGGAGAGCTCCGGCTGCCAGATAGGGACGGGCTCAAAGATCCCGTCTGGAGCAGCCTCACCCGGCAGGAACCGGAGCCCCGCGCCAGGCGAGGCGCAGCCCGCAGCTCCCCAGCCTGTCTAGACACCGAAATGGCCTCGCCGCGGCCCCGATCCCGGCACTGGGAGGCAGGGAAGGGGCGAGAGGGAGCGGGGAACAACGCGCCGGGATGAGCCGGGAGCAGCGCCTGGGGCTGGAGCCGCACCGAGCCGCGCTCCTGCCGCCGCTCCGGCTGCCTCGGCCCGGCCGGCACAGCCGGCTCCGTGCCCCAGGGACCCTCCGCGCCCCAGGGACCCTCCGCGCCCACCGGGCTCCTCCTTCCCACAACCTCCGCGAGCTCCAGGAATTTCCCCGCCGGGCTCCGGGAGGTGTTTCCCCGCGGGATGACGCGGGGCAGGTGGGGGGTGGCAGCCTCGCCCACCTCACCCCGGAGCTCCCCCGAGGAGAATTTTTGCATCCGGGCCGGGCGTTTGGCGCAGGAGCTGCAGGTGCAGAGCCCAGAGCCGGGGCCGCTCCTTCTCCATCCCACAGCATCCCGGGGACGCAAAAGTTTTTGTTTTTTTGTTTCCCCCCGGGCCCCTTGGCACTTACTTGATGAAGTAGAGCCCCCCGTGCATCGTGGTGTCCACCTCCCAGCCTCGGGGCAGCCCTGCGGGGACAGGCGGGCAGCGGGGTCACCCTCCCTGTCCTGCCCGGGGAAGGGCAGGATGGGGCGGGCGGGGGCTGGGGGGTGACAGCGACACTTTGTGCTGCTTTGGGGTTGACTCAAACCGCGGTTTTTTGGAGAAGTTTGAGGCCCCTCCTCATCAGAGACCACGAGAGGGAAGGGAAAGCCCACCAGGAATGTCTCCAGCTGGAAAAACCCACCCTGGGGAGAGGCAGCGTCACCTCCTGCGGCCCCCCCAGCCCTCCCCAGCCACCCACAGCTCCCGCTGGCTCAGTTTTGGGGGCTCTCCTTTGCACCCCCGAAGGTTTTCACCCCACATTTCCCATTGCTGGCTCAGTTTTGGGGTCTCTCCTTTGCACCCCCGGATGATTTCACTGCACATTTCCCATTGCTGGCTCAGTTTTGGGGGCTCTCCTTTGCATCCCGGAGGATTTCACTGCACATTTCCCACTGCTGGCTCAGTTTTGGGGGCTCTCCTTTGCACCCCCGGATGATTTCACTGCACATTTCCCACTGCTGGCTCAGTTTTGGGGGCTCTCCCTTGCACCCCCGGAGGATTTCACCCCACATTTCCCATTGCTGGTTGTTTTGGGGGCTCTCCTTTCCCTCCCGGGGGTTTTCACCCCACATTTCCCAGCCCCGGCCCCCCCGGCCTCACCTGCGCAGGTGAAGTGCCCGCTCTGGATGGCGTAGCCGGTGCCGGGGTGCACCCAGCTGGTGGATTTGGTGTCGTCGCTGTCAAGGACAAGGACAGAGGAGCCGTCAGCACCCCCGGGGGGGCTCGGAGACCCCTTCCCATCCCTGGGGAAAGCTCTGGGCACCACCGGGAGTTTCTCCAGCCAAAGGAGCGGATTTTAGGGAAAAGGGGAACCGCCACAGCTTTGGCCCCGAGAAGGGAGAACCGTGAGGGCAGGAGAGGCGGCTGAGCCACGGGACAGCGGGAGGGAGCTCTTTGTGCACCCCAAACCCAGCCCCGAGCCCTCCGGAGCCCCCCGGGCTCCCCCCACCCTCAGAGGAGCCCCCGCCCCACTCCATACTCGATGAAGAAGATTCTGCCGTCCCCGCAGACGCCGTAGGTCCACCGGCCCGGCAGGTCCAGCCAGTCGATGTCATCCCCCATGGGGGTGGCACGGGGGGGGCTCGGGCGCGGAGCAGCCCCCGCGCTGCCGGCCGGGCCGACACCCGGCTCGGGGCGCACCCGGCTCTGTCCCCGGGAGCAAAGGCTCAGCTCTCAGCCCGTCCCAGCCCGGCTCTGCTCGCTGAGAATAACCCGGGGAGGGAGGGAAAAGGAAAGGAAAGAAAAGAAAAAAAAAAACTTCCCGACCAAACCCATGTGGAGTTTAACCCCCTCGCAGCCGCGGCGCGCAGGGCGGGCACCCTCCCAACCCTCCCCGTGACTCCCCAGGGCCAGCCCCGTCACTGCTTCCTCCAGCGCCTGCTCGCTGTAATTACCATCAATTAACTCCAGGTGAGTAATTATGGAGTTGTTACTTCCCTCTCCTGCTCCTTTGGAACAATGTGGGATTCTTCGGGGCCCGTCTGATCCGGCAGCCAAGCCGTATGTAGGGCACCCCGATGATTATCTCGCGGCTCTCCCGGGGCTGCCCACCGGCGGTTTTGCTCTCGCAGCCCTCAATTAAAAGCCTTTTGAGGCCAGAGGTGGGGTCTGGGAGGCACCCGGGCCGCTGATTGAAGGAGCCAATTCGCCCTCGCTGCCTCGGCGGCGCCTCCGCGGAGCTGCTGGTGGCACCGGCAAGGGAGATGCTGGCTCGGGAGAAGCCGCAGAGGTGGAAAAGAAATAAATAATAATAATAATAATAATAATAATAATTTCCCGATTCCTGAAAACTCCCTGGTTCTCAAAACGGCGTTTTTAGGATTATTAAATTTGGGAGAGATTTCTAAGATCGAGCTGAGTGTTTGACCCAGCACCGCCGCGGCACCACTGAAGCGTTTCCAGGGTTTTTCCTGCTCCGTCCCCACATCAGAGCAGCTCTCGGCCGGGATTTGGGGAAACCAGTTCCCCGAAAGCTTTTCCCGGAGTTCTTTGAAGCGCTGGATGAGAAAAACACGTCTGGTCGGTGCCTTTGGGAGAGCAGCCGGTGGCATCCTGGCGCTGCCACCGTCCTGGGCACTGCATTCCTGGAGAATCCCATTCCCTGGGAATTGTATTCCCGGAAAATCCCCATTCCCTGGGTATTGTTTCATCTGGAAAAGCCCCATTCCCTGGGAATTGTTTGCCCTGAAAAATCTCAATTCCCTGGGCGTTGTTTCCCCTGGAAAAGCCCCATTCCCTGGGTGTTGTATTCCTGAAAAATCCCATTCCCTGGGCATTGTTTCATCTGGAAAACCCCCATTTCCTGAGCGTTGTTTCCCCTGGAAAAGCCGCATTCCCTGGGCATTGTTTCCCCAGGAAAAGCCCCATTCCCTGGGCATTGCATTCCTGGAAAATCTCAATTCCCTGGGTGTTGTTACCTCTGGAAAAGCCCCATTCCCTGGGTGTTGTTTCCCTCGGAAAATCTCCATCCCGTGGAATCCAGGAATACCAGCGGGGCTTTTTTTTTCCCCCATGGAATCCCAGACTGGTTTGGGTTGGGAGACACCTTAAAGCTCATCCAGTGCCACGGGCAGGGACATTTCCCACATCCCAGGTTAATCCAAGCCCCGTTCCAAGGCGGCCTGGGACACTTCCAGGGATGGGAATCCACAGGGATCCGCCCCCTTGGGTGACCTTGCCGTGATTCCCAACACCAATCCCAAACTCCCGCCCTCCCCATCCATCCGTGACTCTGCCCCAAATTCCCCTTTTTTCCCCCCAAAAGAGCAGCAAAACGGAGAAGTGGAGGGATTGAGGGAAATAAATCGGGAGCTCAGGGTTCAGGGTTGTGGTGACTCCCGGGATGCCCAAATTCCATCCCCTCCAAAGAGGATTCGCTTCCTTTTCCCGGGATAACAAAAACCCTGGGGACACCAGGGAGAGGGAGGGGACAGCGGGATGAGAGGGAATGTGCCCTGCGGGAAGATCCACGGCCTTGGACAGGGATGCTGCTTTGGGGACAAGGATTTTGCTCCCAATAGAAAGATTCCATTCCATTCCATTCCATTCCATTCCATTCCATTCCATTCCTTTCCTTTCCTTTCCTTTCCTTTCCTTTCCTTTCCTTTCCTTTCCTTTCCTTTCCTTTCCTTTCCTTTCCTTTCCTTTCCTTTCCTTTCCTTTCCTTTCCATCCCGAGCCTCCAAACCACGCTGGGGACAACAACGGGAGTGCAGCAGCCGGGGAAGGGGCTGGCGGTGAGGTGACAGCCGGGACCGCGGTGACCCCGCCGAGGGACACCGAGCCCGGCCTGGGGACGTTCCCTGCCGGTTCCCGCGGCTCAGGCGGCAGGAATGTCACAGAACCGGGCGGGTGTCGCTCCCGCCCTGGAGTTTCCCGTCCCAAAGGCTCATCCCGAGCGCGGGAGGAGGCGACACCTCGGGGACAACCCCGGCGGCGCTGGCGGCGCGTCCCGAACGGTTCTGGCACCACCTCCTGGACAAAACATTCCCGGGAAAAACAAACCCCAAACCGGCTGCGAGCGAGGGGCGCGGGGCTGCCGCTGCCCCCAGGCGATGTCCCCCCCTTGGCTGGGATCGTGGGATGGTCGGGATGGGGAGGATTGAAGGGAAGGAAGGGACGATCCCACTGTCCCGGGGGGATCCCAGCGCGGCCTCGGACACCGCCAGGGACGGGGCAGCCGGGGATTCTCCGGGAATTCTGGGCCAGGGTGTCCTCACCAGCGTGTCCCTGTCACTCCAGCTGTGTCCCCGTCACTCCAGCTGTGTCCCTGTCACCCAGGTGTGTCCCCGCCACTCCAGCTGTGTCCGTGTCACTCCAGCTGTGTCCGTGTCACTCCAGGTGTGTCCGTGTCACTCCAGCTGTGTCCGTGTCACTCCAGCTGTGTCCCCATCACTCCAGCTGTGTCCCCATCACTCCAGCTGTGTCCGTGTCACTCCAGCTGTGTCCCCGCCACTCCAGCTGTGTCCCCGCCACTCCAGCTGTGTCCCCGCCACTCCAGCTGTGTCCCCATCTCACTCAGGATTTGGGAATTTCTTCCCCAAACTCACCAAGATTTGGGAATTTCTTCCCCAAACTCACCAAGATTTGGGAATTTCTTCCCCAAACTCACCAGGATTTGGGAATTTCTTCCCCAAACTCACCAGGATTTGGGAATTTCTTCCCCAAACTCACCAGGATTTGGGAATTTCTTCCCCAAACTCACCAAGATTTGGGAATTTCTTCCCAAACTCACCAGGATTTGGGAATTTCTTCCCAAACTCAGCCAGGATTTGGGAATTTCTTCCCCAAACTCACCAAGATTTGGGAATTTCTTCCCCAAAATCACCAGGATTTGGGAATTTCTTCCCCAAACTCACCAAGATTTGGGAATTTCTCCCCAAACTCACCAGGATTTGGGAATTTCTTCCCAAACTCACCAAGATTTGGGAATTTCTTCCCCAAACTCACCAAGATTTGGGAATTTCTCCCCAAACTCACCAAGATTTGGGAATTTCTTCCCCAAACTCACCAGGATTTGGGAATTTCTTCCCCAAACTCATCAGGATTTGGGAATTTCTTCCTCAAACTCATCCAGGATTTGGGAATTTCTTCCCCAAACTCATCCAGGATTTGGGAATTTCTTCCCCAAACTCACCAAGATTTGGGAATTTCTTCCCCAAACTCACCAGGATTTGGGAATTTCTCCCCAAACTCACCCAGGATTTGGGAATTTCTTCCCAAACTCACCAAGATTTGGGAATTTCTCCCCAAACTCACCAGGATTTGGGAATTTCTTCCCAAACTCACCAGGATTTGGGAATTTCTTCCCCAAACTCACCAGGATTTGGGAATTTCTTCCCAAACTCACCAAGATTTGGGAATTTCTCCCCAAACTCACCAAGATTTGGGAATTTCTCCCCAAACTCACCCAGGATTTGGGAATTTCTTCCCAAACTAACCAGGATTTGGGAATTTCTCCCCCAAACTCACCCAGGATTTGGGAATTTCTTCCCAAACTCACCAGGATTTGGGAATTTCTTCCCCAAACTCACCCAGGATTTGGGAATTTCTTCCCCAAACTCACCAAGATTTGGGAATTTCTTCCCCAAACTCACCAGGATTTGGGAATTTCTTCCCAAACTCACCAAGATTTGGGAATTTCTCCCCAAACTCACCAGGATTTGGGAATTTCTTCCCCAAACTCACCAGGATTTGGGAATTTCTTCCCCAAACTCACCCAGAATTTGGGAATTTCTTCCCCAAACTCACCAGGATTTGGGAATTTCTTCAAAATCCTTCACCCCATTCCTCAGGAAATCCCTGGAAAAATCCACTTTTTTCCCCCCCACCCTGAATTTTGGGATCATTTCCCAATCCCTGCCAGGAATTCCGGATTTTTGGGATCCCCCTGGAGGGAATTCCCTGCTCCCTCACCCCCCAGAAATCCCGGGATTTTCCAGCCCTTTTATCCCAAATTTTCCCCCCCAAAGTTTCTCTTGCAAATCGATTTTATTCATTAGTCCCGAGCCGTTCCTTATGTACAGAAATAGAATTATTTTAGGTAGAAAAAACCCAACAAATCAAGGAAATCAAGGAGAAATAAAAACCAACCCCAGAAACTCAAATCCAAACCTTTCCCCCAGGATACAAAAATAAAAATCTGCGCTCACAGCTTTGATTTAAAGCCCTGCAGGGATTTTAAGGAATTGGAGGGAAAAAGGGATGGGATTGGTGTCAATTTAATTTCATTTTTTGGTGGAATATTTGGAAAAAATGAGGTTGGAGAAGGGGGAAAAGCTCATCCAAGCAGAGGGAATTTTTTAATTTTTTTTTTTTATTTTTAAAGAAAGGTTTTTTGATTTTAAAAGCGGATTAAATAAATAAAAAATCCCTTTATTTATTTAAAAAACCGGATTTTTTCCCCCCAAGGTTTGAAGGCAGCTGTTCCTTATTTTATTTTTTTTTTTGTTTTTTAAATAAAGGGGTTTTTTTTATTTTTAAAAAGGAATTAAATAAATAAAAATCCATTTTTTTTATTGAAAAAAAAAGCTGATTTTTTCCCCCCCCCAAGGTTTGGAAGCAGCTGTTCCTTATTCAGATCCCATCTTATTTATTTTTAGTCTTAAATAAAGTTGTTTTTTATTTTAAATTTAAAAAAAAGGGATTAAATAAATAAAAATATCCCTTTATTTATTTAAAAAAACCTCATTTTTTCCAAGCTTTGGAAGCAGCTGTTCCTTATTCAGACCCCATTTCATTTATTTTTAAATAAAAGGTTTTTTATTTTAAAAAGAGATTAAATAAATAAAAAAATCCCCTTTTTATTTTTATTTTTAAAGAAAGTTTTTTTTTTAAAGGGAATAAATAAATAAAAATATCCCTTTATTTATTTAAAAAAAAAACTGATTTTTTTCCCCAAGGTTTGGAAGCAGCTGTTCCTTATTCAGATCCCATTTTATTTATTTTTATTCTTAAATAAAGTTTACTTTTAAAAAGGGATTAAATAAATTAAAAAATCCCTTTATTCTAAAAAAAAAATTGATTTTTTTTTCCCTCAAGGTTTGGAGGCAGCTGTTCCTTATTTTTTTTTATTTTTAAATAAAGGGGTTTTTTATTTTAAAAAAGGGATTAAATAAATAAAAATCCATTTTTTTAATTGAAAAAAAAACCTGATTTTTTTCCCCCCCAAGGTTTGGAAGCAGCTGTTCCTTACTCAGATCCCATTTTATTTATTTTTAAATAAAGTTTCTTTTATTTAAAAAAACCCCCCAAACTTAAATAAATAAAAAAAAATCCCTTTATTTATTTAAAAAAACCCCTGATTTTTTTTTCCCCAAGCTTTGGAAGCAGCTGTTCCTTACTCAGCTCCCACTTTATTTATTTTATTTATTTTATTTATTTATTTTATTTATTTTTCCCAGCAGCTGCGCATTCCCAGAGCTCCCAAGGTTCTCTCTCTTTATTTTTCCACCTAAAAATCAGAATTTTTTCAGCCAAACCAGAATTTTCCTCTCCCCAGCACCAAGAAATCCCAGCTGGCAGTGCAGAACTGAAGCTCCATTTTTCCTCTTGGAATTCCACTCGGGTTTGGGTTTTTTTTTCCACCCCTGAATTAAAAAGCAAATCCAATGTGAGCAAAATCCTCCACAATTCCAGGTGGATTTGAGGGTGTGATGCGAATTTGTCATTTTTTGGGGGGAAAAAAATTCAATTTTTTTGGGAAAAAAATTCAATTTTGGGGAAAAAAATTCCATTTTTTGAGTCAAAAAAATTCCATTTTTTGGGGGGCAAAATCCAATTTTGGGGGACAAAAAATTCCAATTTTTGGGGGGGAAAAAATTCAATTTTTGTGGGAAAACAATTCCAGTTTTTTGGGGGGGCAAAAATTCCAATTTCGGGGGGCAAAAAAATCCAATTTCTGGGGGGAGAAAATTCCAATTTTTTTGGGGAAAAATCAAATTTTCAGGGGGCAAAAAAATCCAATTTTGGGGGCAAAAACATTCCCATTTTGGGGGGCAAAAAAAATCCCATTTTTAGGGAAAAAAAATCCAATTTTTGGGGGGAAAAATCCAGTTTTTGGGGGGCAAAAAAATCCAATTTTTGGGGCAAAAAAATCCCATTTTTTGGGGGGAAAAATCCAATTTTTGGGGGGCAAAAAAAGAGCAATTTTTTGGGGGGGGCAAAGAAAAACAATCCAATTTTTGGGGAAAAAATTCCGGTTTTTTGGGGCCAAAAAGAATCCCAATTTTCGGGGGGCAAAAAAGTCCAATTTTTTGGGGAAAAAATTCCAATTTTTGGGGGGAAAAATTCCAATTTTTAGGGGAAAAAAAATCCAATTTTTTGGGGAAAAAAATCCAATTTTTTGGGGAAAAAAATCCAATTTTTTTAGGATGGAAAATGCTGCTGGAATTTGAATGACCACAACTCTAATTTAATGAATCCCCGAATTTTTCCAACTGCACCACAAGAAAGGGATTTTTGCACTTCCTGCAATAAAAATGAAGGAGAAATCCAAAAACTCTGGAATTTTCAAGTCAGGATAAAACAGGAATAAATTAATTTTCTTCCAAAATAAAAATTATAGGAATTAAAGGATAAATTTCCAGCACTTTGAGGTTTTTTTTCTCCTACAAAAATGGAAATTCTTCTGGCCAGCTGAACAAATAAATTGATTTATTGAGCCAACTTTGTGCAAACATTGGAATTTTGCCATTTTTTTTTTAATTCCCTGCTTGGAAAATTCCCACACCAACCCCTTTTTCCTCCCCTCCCCTTTAATTTTTGATTCAAATCAAAAGTAAAGAATATAAATAAAGACTTTTGTCCTCTCACTGAAATGTTTTTGACACACGGAGTTAATACTGAATTTTTTGGGGGAAAAAAGGGAATTTTTTGCCTTTTAATTTAAATAAATCCAAGATAATTTCCTCAAATCCAAGGAAATTATCCAGATGAGCAGATTTGGTATAAAAATTCACTTTAATCCCTCTCCCCCCAAAAGCAGAATTACAGCAGAGATTAATTAAATAATTCAGGAATTTTCCTCCCTAAATTCAAGCCTCGTTAAGTTTTAATTATTAATCGGGATGAGGAAATTTCCTCAGCCTAAAAAAAAAAATGAGGAATTTGTTGGAATAATCCTGGAAAAGAGAATTATTATCAATCAAAGCTGGGAGATTTCAAGCTGAAAAACTCAAAGATTGGATTATTCCATGCAAAAAAAGGAAATAAAGAGGGAAAATCCCTTAAAGATTTTTAAAAATGAGGATTTTGGAGGAGAAACACACACACACACACACAAAAATAATAAAAATAAACAATTCTTCCCCTGCACATCCCTCAGGGAATTTTAAATCAAAACTGCAATTCTAAAGAATGAATCCCATAAATATTTCCTTCAAAATATTTTTTTTTTGTTATTTTTTTTTTTCTCTCCAAAGTGCAAAAAAATCCAACAGAAGAGTCCCCACTTCCCAAGGTATGGCAGGAAAAGGCAATTTTTGTGGTTTTGTTGTTTTTTTGGGAATGGATTGAACCCCAAGCAGTCTGGTTGTGTCAAGTGCTAATTAACAGGAATGCAATTAAGAGTAGCCTCAGCCTTCCAGGGATTTTTTGATATCAAAATGGGAATTTGTTCAGTATCAAACTGGGAGAAACAAAAATAAAACAACAAAAAAGGGGGGAAAAATCCCACTTGCCTCACCCTTTCCAGGGATTTTAGCAGGATATCAAAATGAGAATTTGGAAACAAACAAAACAAAACAAGAGGGGAAAAAATCCCATTTGCCTCACCTTTCCAGGGATTTTAGCAGGATAACAAAACCTGTCCATGGATTTTATCAAGATATCAAAATGGGAATTTGGAAACAAACAAAATAAAACAAAAAAGGGGGGGAAAATCCCACCTGCCTCACCTTTCCAGGGATTTTATCAGGCTATCCAAACTGCAATTTGTTCAATACCAAACCGGGGGGTAACAAACAAAAATAAAACAACAAAAAAAAGGAGGAAAAAAATCCCATTTTTTCTCCCCATTTCAGCACATGCAGCTGCCACTTGTGGTCCAGATTTCCCGAATTGAGGGTCAGGCAATGCCCAGGAGTCTGGAAGGTGCTAGAAGGGCTCAGTCCTGAGGGAGTGGGGCTGCTGCAGCCTCTGCAGCACCCTCAGCCTGTGCTCTGTGCTCAGGCAGAAGCCGATGGCCTCCTCGGTCTCCTGGATGCGTTTCTGGAAGCGGCAGCCGTCCCGCGCCAGCTCCTCCCAGGGCCCCTTCCTGTCCTCCTCGCTGCTGATGTAGTACTCGGTCACCTGCTCCAGGAACGTCACCTGGGAAAGGAGAAAAAACCAAAAAGGAATTCAAATTTCAGTCAGGAGTTCACAGCAAATTGAAGTTTAAATTGGTTTGGTTCGGGTTTTTTTGGGTTTTGGTGCAAAAAGTGGTGGAAGGGTTGGGAATTTTTAATTTTTTTTGTGCCTTTTTTTTGGGTTTTTTTGTGGCTTTTTTGTTTTGGTTTGGTTTTTTTTGTTTGTTTGTTGGGTTTTTTTTGGGGTTTTTGGTTTTTGTTTTTGAGGGTGAGATGGGATTTTCTTTGGGGAAGGGAATTGCCAGAGGAGATGTGGTTGTTCTGTGCCTGGAAGTGTTTGAGGTGAGGTGGGGTAGTGGGGGAAAAAAACGGATGAAAAATGAGTGAAAATGGGTAAAAAATGACTAAAAAAGGGTAAAAGATGATTTTAAAAGGGTTAAAGTGGGGGGGGAGAAAAAGGGAAAAAAAAGAAAAAGGAAAAAAGGAAAAAAAAGGAAAAAAAAAAAAAAAAAGGAAAAAAGGAAAAAAGGAAAAAAGGAAAAAAGGAAAAAAGGAAAAAAGGAAAAAAAGGAAAAAAGGAAAAAAGGAAAAAAGGAAAAAAGGAAAAAAGGAAAAAAGGAAAAAAGGAAAAAAGGAAAAAAGGGGGAAAAAGGGGGGAAGAAAGGGGGGAAGAAAGGGGGGAAGAAAGGGGGGAAGAAAGGGGGGAAGAAAGGGGGGAAGAAAGGGGGGAAGAAAGGGGGGAAGAAAGGGGGGAAGAAAGGGGGGAAGAAAGGGGGGAAGAAAGGGGGGAAGAAAGGGGGGAAGAAAGGGGGGAAGAAAGGGGGGAAGAACCCACAAACAAACAACAGAAAAAAGGATAAAAAAGGGATAAAAAGTGGATTAAAAATGGATAAAATGGCAGCCTGGGATAGGGGAAGGTGTCCCTGCCTGTGGGATTGGATGATCCCTTCCAAGACAAACCACTGCAGGATTCCCTGGGCTGGTTTGGATGGGATTTTGGGAATAAATCCTTCCCTGGGAGGGGCTGGGATGGAATTCCCAGAGAATCCCTGGCTGCCCCATCCCTGGGAATGCCCCAGGGCAGCCTGGGATGGTGGAAATGTCCCTGCCCCTGGAATGGGATGAGCTCAAAGGTCCCTTCAACCCAACCCAGGCTGGAATTCCACAATGACCGGCGTCCTAATCCTGCCCAAAATATTCCAGCTCTAAAAACCACCCAGCGCTGACTTGCCTGGCCCAAAATACTCCAGAGTTACTCCAGAGTTACTCCAGAGTTACTCCAGAGTTACTCCAGAGTTACTCCAGAGTTACTCCAGAGTTACTCCAGAGTTACTCCAGAGTTACTCCAGGCTGCCCTGGAGGGCTCTGTGAGCTCATTCCCGGGGCTGTCACTGTGCCAGGACACTCCAGGCTGGGATTGGGGGATTTCTGAGGGTTACCTAACAACCCCCAAACACCCCAGAACAGCAGCAGGAAGGTTTTGTTGAGTCAAGAGCCCCGTGAGTCACCACGGGGACGGACGAGGAAGGAACGTGACAGCTCAGCCCGGTGTGATCACCCAGGCCGGTGTGACCGGAACGGCCCCGCCCGAATGCCGGGGGGTGGAGATCATCGAATTAAAAATACACACGGCAAACCCGGCACTCTTCACTCCTTTTAACGGCTGTTCTAAGTAAATAAAGGAATTTTATTTACTTGGGAGCTGCACTTGGCAGTGTTTAGACTAAGATTATAGTAAGGATTTAAGTCTGAGTTAAACCCAGACTGGATTATTTGTGCCTTTGAGTTCAGCTATAAAAACGAACAAACTGAACTGTCAGCACCTCTTAAATCAAGATTGATTCCTCAAAAGAAACTTTGCTCCAGGACAAACATTCCTGGAAGCAGGAAAAAAACATGGAAATGTAAAAAAAAAATAAAAAAGAACCCCAGTGCTGCTCCATTCCTAGGATTTCTGAGCAGAATCAATTTTATTTCCCAGCAAACGGGAAAAGATGGAATTATGGAATTCCAGGAGAGTTTGGGTGACCCCACTCCATCAGGGACACCCCCCACCAGCCCAGGCTGCTCCAAGGCTGTGCCCAAGGATGGGATGAAGAGCTGATCCAAGAATCAGCAGCACCTGAGGATCCAGAACTCCCCTGATCCCCTAAAAAATCCTGTGGGATGTGAGCAGGGCCAGCAGGTGCCCTGAGAGCCGAGCCCAAAGTGCAAGCAGCACTCGGTTTTTATGGTTTTTATGGCTGTGGGAGCAGCAACACCGCAGGTTCCAAAGGGAATGGACCTTGAGCCGGCTGGAGGAGCCCAGGAGCTCCCGGGAGCTCCGGGCCCCGGTGCAGCAGCTGCCCCGGAGCTGTTACATCAGCCCGGCCCCACCTTGCAGCCTTTTTACATCAGTCGGAGCCCGCGATTCCCGAGGCCCTGACGTCATTTGGGACATCGCAGCCGCCTCAGCCCTTCCCGAGCCACGGCTCGGGATCACCGGGGCCAAAAATTCCTGCTGGGAGGGCTTGGAATTAATTATTGATGGAAATTAAGGGAGGAGATAAATCGGTCTGCTGTAAAAATATGGAAGAATTATAGATATTTTCCGTTTGCATCATTTGTTCCAGCACTGGATTGCTCAGGGATCTAATTGCTCATCCAGGTGTTTGAGGAATCCACCTAAAGAAATTCAGAATAAATTCCTGTTTATCTGTATCCTAGCAGAGCTATTATTATAATTAATGCCCAAATTCATCAAAAAAGTCAAATTACTCTGCCTATTTGGGCTCAAAAGTCCCGTTTTTTATTACCTCTCTTCTGTAAATAAGTATTCTATAAATAAGTATTTTGTAAGTAAATATTCTACAAATAAATATTCTATAAAATAGTGTTCTATAAAAAATTCTACAAAAAAGTATTCTGTAAATAGGCATATATACTTATAAATATAATACTTATAAATTATATCATTTAATGTTATCGTATTTAATAATCTCTTAAGCAGAAGTGGGAATGTTGGGGTAATTTATGTGGAAATCTCGAGTTTACTCCAACACACTCAACAAGAAAAATCCCTAAAAATCCTTTCGGTTTCGGGTGCTAAGGAACTTCCTTTTAAGAAAAAACAAAAGGGAAACTTTCAGGGAAACTCCTCACAGCTTGGGAGTTTCTCGGGGAAAAAAATTCACACCCCAGCCCTGGAGCTTCTCCGATGTGGAAACCACAAGAGAAAGAGAGAACAGAAATTACAACTGCAAACAGAAACCCAGCCTGGAGTCTCCACGGAAGGAATTCTCTGCCCCGGCTGTCAGCCAGAGCCTCAGAATTTCCCATCACGTGCCAAGGCTGAGGCGCAGCATTCCAGGGAAATTCTCGGCACAGACGGAACGCTGTGACCTCACCCCCGCCCGGCGCAGCCTGGGGGTGTCGTGAGGTTATTTTGTTTAAAAAAATCCCCCAAAACACACACACAAAAAAAAAAAATCAACAAACCCCGGTACCTTTTTCCGCTTGGAATTCGCGGTTTTCTCCCCGCGCTGCCCCGGGTCCGGGCCGCCGCGGGTTTGTGTTTCCAGCTGCACCCGGCACACGCCGAGGCGCTCGGAGGTGACGGAGCCCGGCCGCTCTGCCCCTTGCGAGCGCGGCAAGGCCCCTCGCTTGTCCGCCGGCTGCAAGGCGGCCGTGAAGTTTAAAGGGTTATAGGGATCGTCCGAGCTGCAGAACGAGTTCCAAAGTTTCAAGCTCTCCGCCTCATCCACGCTGTCGCAGTCCCACTCGTCCTCCTCGGAGCTCGGGGAGCCCTCGGAGGAGTCTGCCCACGACTCTTCCTCCTCCTCCTCCTCCTCCTCCAGGTCCGACATTCCCTTTCCCGGCTCGCTGGAAGACGTCTGGATGGTGGCGGTGAAGTTCTGCGGGTTGTAGGGATCCAAGCTGTAGAAGGAATTCCACAGGTGAAGCCTCTCCCCGTCCTGGCTGCCGGCGTCTGACTCCGAGGGCAGCTCCTCGCTGTCAAACCCGTCATCGTCTTCCTCACCGCCACCATCATCATCGTCATCGTCATCCCAGCCTTCCTCACCCTCGCTCTCCTCCCCGCTGGACACTCCGCCGATGATATAATCGATTAATTTATTCGCACAGGCGGGCCTGGTTGAAATCGGGAAGCTTTGCTCCGTTTCCGAGTCCTCGCCCTCCTCTCCAGCCGAGGTTTCCCCCTCCTCGGCCGCCTCCGGCTCCGCGGGGACGCCTCCCGCATCCTCGGGCTGCTCTAAACCCCCGGGATTACCGCGTTGCTCCCCAATTTCTCGGCAGACACCTCTGTGCTGCTGCTGCTGCTGCTGCTGCTCCTCCTCCAGGCTGTGGTAGCCGTGGTCCGGGTCGGGCACGGGCAGATGCCAGGGCTGGAGGAACGCCAGGCGCTTGCTGCGCAGGAACTCAACCTCGGGCAAGCCCTCGGCTCGCAGGGGCTGCGGCAGGTGGCTCTTGCCCTGCTCCAAGCCCAGCACGTACCAGTCCACGGGAAGAACGCCCAAGCTGTTCCTCGCCAGCCCGGCTCCCCACAGCCCCGCCGCGGGCTCGGGGCCGCCCTCCGGCCGCTTCTCCGGGGGCTCCTCCTCGGCCCAGCCCAGCGAGGTGGCGGCCTTGGGCAGCAGCACCAGCGGCGGCGGTGCCTTGGCGGGACACAGCGCGGAGCTCAGCGCGGCGCCGGGCAGCAGCCGCTGGAGGAGGGCGGGCAGCGGCGACAGCAGCTGCGACACCACGCGCAGCCACGAGAAGGGCGGGCTCGCCTGGGACGAGCCGCCGGCGGGGGCCGCGCTGGGCCCCGCCAGCTTCGGCCAGGCCCCGGCCAGGCCCAGTCGGGCCCATCCCAAGCCGGGGCCGGCGCGTTCTCGACCGCTGTGCTCCATGAGGGCGTTCAGCGCTGCCAGCGGTGCGGAGGTGCGTGTGGAGCGGCGCTCCGTGGCGGGGCGGTGAGTCTGAAGGCTCGGGGGGCGGCGGGCAGCTCCGGTTCGGTTCTCGACTCCATCCTGAGGCAGCTTCAAGCACAAAATGGCGGCGCCGCCGCCTCAGCGCTTCCTGACCCCGGCGGGAGGAGCGGGGCGGTGCCTTCCTTTCCCCGCCCACTCGCGTCCCCACCACCCATTGGGCGATGTTGGAGAGGCCACGCCCACTCCTCTGTGGCCACGCCCCGCGGGTCTTGCATCAGCCGGCGCTTGGCGCGCGGCAGCGCCCCCTGGCGGCGTGGCGGAGTCCGGGGGGACCCGAACCCCGGGGTTGGTCACGGGACACTTTGGGGACACTTTGGGGACACTTTGGGGACACTTTGCGGGCACTTTGAGGACACTTTGTCAGCCCCAGGGACAGCGGTGGGCGAGGGGCACACTGCGAGAGGAGCTGGGGGATTTTGAGGGTTGAAGGAGGCAGACCCCAGACTCCCAGGGCTCGGCATTCTGTAGGGTGCGGCGGGCAGATGTGCGGGCAGATGTGCAGAAGGGCGGGCGGATCTGCGCCCAGATGTGCAGGCAGAGGGGCAGATGTGCCACCCCGTGCCTTTCATCCCCTTGTTTGATCCCGCGTTCCAGGCAGGAACGCTCCAGACACCGGAGGGTCCCGAGGTGGGAAATTTCCAACCCCCCCCAACCCCTGAGAAGCCAAGCCGCCCCCCCCCACGCCCCAACCGCCAGCAGAGCCAATATTTAAAACTTTTAATATAAAGGTTAAAGTTAATTATTCTCGATCCTGAGAAACATTTCGTCCGTTTACGGAGCTGTCGCTGTAAACAAAGCACCACAGGCACCAAGCCCGCACCCGGGGCCGGGTGGCAGAGATGTCCCCAGGGCACGGGGACAGCCAAGGTGGGACGGGCACCCCAGCCACGCCGCTCTCCTTTGGGAGCGAATTCCCCGCGGTGGGAATTGCCCGGTTCCTGAGGTTGGGGGGTCTCCACACCCCCCCAAACCCCGCCCTGTGCCACCTCCCCCTCCCCTCCGCCCCGGTGCTCACGCTAGTCGTTATTAAAAACAATTAAAACACCGCGATCCCAAAGGAAGAAACAAACCCCCGAACCGCCCCCGCGCCCCTCCCTCCCCGCGTTGCTCCCTTGACACAAGGTAAACTTAAAAAAAAGAAGCCACCTGGGCAGCGCCCTTTTTGGGGGGACACACCCCGGGCGGGGGTCCCTGTGGGGTGGCTGGGGGGCACTCAGAGGGTGCCGTGGCCGCGGGAGCCCAGGGCGAACCAGCCCATCTTCTCCTGGGCCAGGTCCAGGTCGCGGAGGCGAATGCCCACCTCCCCCAGCAGGATGTTCTCCCAAAATCCTTCCTCGCTCAGCACGCTCAGCCGCAGCTCCCGCTGCTCCAGGTCCCCGCGGGGGATCCCGTCGTACACCAGCTGTGGGACAGGGCGGGGACACGGCCCTCAGCCACGGGTCACCCGTGGGGACAGGGCGGGGACGCAACGGGGACACAACCCTCACCCATGGGGACACCCAGGACACAATGCGGACACAATGGGGACACAATCCTCAGCCACGGGTCACCCGTGGGGACACAATGGGGACACAATGGGGACAAAACCCTCAGCCATGGGTCACCCGTAGGGACACAGCAGGGACACAATGGGGACACAACAGGGACACAATGGGGACAAAGCCCTCAGCCACGGGTCACCCGTGGGGACACAGTGGGGACACGGCCCTCAGCCACGGGTCACCCATGGGGACACAATAGGGACACAGCCCTCAGCCATGGGTCACCCGTGGGGACACCATGGGGACAAAACCCTCAGCCACAGATCACCCATGGGGACACTACGGGGACAAAACCCTCAGCCATGGGTCACCCATGGGGATGCAATGGGGACAAATCCCTCAGCCACGGGTGGCTGCGGGGACGCCCCAAATCCGTCCCCGTCCTGTTTTTACCATCTCGTTGTAGGTGGGGTTGCAGGTCTTCCGGGCCACTTTGGTTTTCCTCTTGGTGGTTTTCTGCGGGTCGGGCAGCAGGTAGGTCTTGACGTAGGGGTCGGGGTCGTTGCCGTCCTGCAGGGGTGGCTGTGGGGCAGGGTGGGGACACGCCGTGAGCGCGGGGAGGGGACGGACCCCCCAACCCTGCCCCCGTGGGTGCCGTGCCCCTACCAGCCCTCGGATGTGCATCACCATGATGAAGAGCTTGTTGTTCTTGTAGGAGATGGAGAGCTTCACCTCCCCGCCGACCTTGCCCAGGGATCGAGCCCACGTGGCGTCTGGAGTGGGGGGACAGGAGGGATGGGAGACCCCAGCCCAAAATCACCCCCCCAAAACCACCCCCCCAAAATCACCCCCCAAAAACCACCTCCCCCAAAATCGCCCCCTTCCCCACCTGCTGGCTTCGGGGTTGGGGTGGTTCCGGCCGCCTTCTCATCCCGGGGCAGGGGGTGGAAGAAGGTGTAGACGAGGTCACACTGCAGGGCCAGGAGGTGACATCAGCGGTGACAGCGGTGACAGCATCCCCGCCATCCAAAACCGGGGCACCCACCCGCGCTCCACGCGGGGCACACGTCGGTGCTCTGCCAGCCGCGTCGTCCCCGAGCGTTTCCCCACCTCGCCGGCGGCCCTGGTGCCGTCCCCACCCTCCCCGCGGGCCCCACCGCGTGTCCCCACCTCTGCCACCTCGGGGGCGGCGTGGATCAGGTGCCAGATGTAGCCGTTGAGCTCCTCCTTGCGCCGCTCGGCCACCGCCTCGCCCCGCGAGCGCCCGATGACGAACCTGCTGGGGAAGCTGCGGGGAACGGCACTCAGGGGGGGTCCCGGGGGGTTTTTTGGGGGGTCTCTGGAGGGGACAGGGGGGTTTCAGGGGTACCTTGGCAGCAGCGAGGAGGGGAAGAGGAGGCGCAGTTTGTTGTGCAGCTCCTGGAACTCCTCGAAGGTGCGCTGCACGAAGGTGACCTCGTTGTCCCGCTGCACCTTCACCACGTAGGTCTGCGGAGGGGTGGGGTGGTGACGTGGGGTGGGGGACCTGGGGCACCCTGAGCCTGGCCTGGGGCTGTCCCCAGGTGTCCCCTGAGCCCATTCTGGGGCTGTCCCCAGCTGTCCTCTGAGCCCAGCCTGGGCCTGTCCCCACGTGTCCCCTGAGCCTGGCCTGGGCCTGTCCCCAGGTGTCCCCTGAGCCCAGCCTGGGTCTGTCCCCAGGTGTCCCCTGAGCCCAGCCTGGGCCTGTCCCCAGCTGTCCCCTGAGCCCGGTCTGGGGCTGTCCCCACGTGTCCCCTGAGCCTGGTCTGCGCCTGTCCCCACGTGTCCCCTGAGCCTGGCCTGGGCCTGCCCCAGGTGTCCCCTGAGCCTGGCCTGGGGCTGTCCTCAGCTGTCTCCTCAGCCTGGCCTGGGTCTGTCCCCAGCTGTCCCCTGAGCCCGTTCTGGGCCTGTCCCCAGCTGTCCCCACTCACGTAGCCCTTGCTGGGGTTGAAGACCCTCTCGTGGCGGCAGAGGAAGACGTCGCGGATCCGGCCGGACGTTTTGAGGGTGTGGGTGCGGGGGGCGAAGGACAGCGTGGGCCGGGCCTCCGAGCCCGTGAACTTCATCTGCGCCAGGTTGTGGATGAAGAAGTTGAGCTTGGTGGCCACGCTGCCCAGGCTGGACTCGATCAACCTGCAACGAGGCCGCCGCCCGCTCAGTGCCACCATCCGTGGGATGTCCCCCCCGCCAGCCGTGTCACCCACCCGTGTCCCCTACCTGGTGAAGTAGGTGGTGGCGTCGGCGTCCGAGTCCTGCGGCCTCAGCGCGTCGTAGACGTACTTGAGGTCCTCCAGGTCGGAGAGCTCGGGGATGCCACAGGACAGCATCTGGCAGGGGTGAGGACAGGGCTGAGGACAGGGGACAGAGGGACCCCCCGGGTTTTGTGGGGTTTTGTGGCTCCCCCCTGGCTCTCACCAGCCCCAGCAGGTTGAGGAAGAGGTGGGTGTGCTTGCGGATCAGGTTGTAGGCCTGGCAGCACAGGTCCACGAAGTCGTGGAAGCGGCTGGAGGGCTTGTCCCCGCCGTTGATGACGTAGGCCATGTCCGAGGTGAAGACGAACGGCGCCCGGTCCCTGCGCCGGGGGACAGTGGGGACAGAGTGACCACGGATGGGGGGTGGGATGGGGAGAGGGAGAGGTGACCCACAGCCAGGACAAGGACAGGGAAAGGTCACTGATCACCAGGACATGGAGAGAAGGAGGTCACCCACCACCATGACAAGGACAGGGAGAGGTCACTGATCACCAGGACATGGAGAGAGAGAGAGAGGTGACCCACAGCCAGGACGTGGAGAGGGAGAGGTGACCCACCACTAGGACAGGGAGAGGTCACCAATCACTGGGACAGGGAGAGAAGGAGGTCACCTCCCACCATGAGAAGGACAAGGAGAGGTCACTGATCACCAGGATGAGGAGAGGGAGAGGTCACCCGCCACCAGGACAAGGAGAAGGGGAAGTCATTGTGGCCACCACTGGGATGACAGGGAGAGATCACCCACCACCATGATAAGGAGAGTGGAAGGTCACCCACCACCAGGACATGAAGAAGGAGAGGTCACCCACCACCGTGATAAGGAGAGGGAAAAGTCACCCACCACCAGAACAAGGAGCAGGGGAGGTCACTGTGGCCACCACTGGGATGACAGCGAGAGGTCACCCAGCACCAGGACAAGGACAGGGAGCTTCCCCCTCCGCAGGGATGAGGGCTGGAGGTCTCTCTCACCTCTTGATGTTGCCGAACATCTGGGCGTGGCCCAGGAACCTGCCGAAGTCGATGTGGAACATGTGGCCCGTGGTCTTGAGCATGATGTTGTCGTTGTGCCTGTCACAGATGCCCAGCACGTAGGTGGCCACGCAGCAGCCGGCGCAGGAGTAGATGAAGTTTTCCACGGCCTGCCAGGGGAGGACAAGGAGAAAGGATGGGAAGCCAGGGGCTGCTCCCTGGAATGGGGGACACGAGGAGCAGGGACTCCTCCTCACCTTCTCGTACTCGTCCTCCTTGGGGTTGTGTTTCTGCAGCCAGTCCGCCAGCGGCCGGTCCTTGAAGGAGCCGGTCACACCATGCTCCACCTGGATCTTCCGCAGGGTCTCGGCGTTGGGGATCATCTCCACCATGCCTGGCAGGTGGGACAGCGGGGTGAGACCCTTCCAACCCCAAGGACCACCACCCCGACCCGCTTGGTCACCAACCCAACCCCTCCCCACCCATCACCGCTGCGTGACAGGGATGGGCTGGTGGGGTCAGATGTCCCAAGCCATCCCCAGCCCCACACAGATGATGTGGGGCTGGAAGGTCGGGGAGGTGACATCCCCGTGACCCCAAAACACATGGATGGCATGGGGCTGGAAGGTTGGGGAGGTGACACCCCTGTGACCCCAAAACACATGGATGGCATGGGGCTGGAAGGTTGGGGAGGTGACACCCCTGTGACCCCAAAACACGTGGGAGCTCAGGGAAGTGGGATCCCTGTGACCCCAAAACACATGGATGGGATGGGGCTGGAAGGCTGGGGAGGTGACATCCCCATAACCCCAAAACACGTGGATGGCATGGGGCTGGAAGGCTGGGGAGGCGACATCCCCATAACCCCAAAACACATGGATGGGATGGGGCTGGAAGGCTGGGGAGGTGGCATCCCCGTGACCCCTGGGGACACCCAAAGTCCATCTCACCTCGCCCGCGGCCGGTGGAGAAGCAGCGGAAGATGACCATGCGCATGTCCAGCCCCTCCTGCACCCAGATCTTGTTCATGATGCGGATCATCTGCAGCGTCAGCATGTCCTGCCGCAGGTCATCGCCACACTGCCGGGGGAGAGCCACCAGAGCCATCAGGGCCAGGGGAGAACCATCAGGGCCAGGGAGGAGCCACCAGAGCCATCAGAGCCATCAGAGCCATCAGAGCCATCAGAGCCATCAGAACCATCAGAGCCATCAGAACCATCAGGGCCAAGGAAGAGCCACCAGAGCCACCAGAACCATCAGAGCCAGGGGAGAACTATGAGAGCCACCAGAGCCACCAGAGCCATCAGAGCCATCACAGAATCACAAAATTTCTAGGTTGGAAGAGACCTTCAAGATGATCAAGTCCAACCCATGCTCTAACACCTCAACCAGACCATGGCACCCAGTGCCACATTCAGGCTTTTTTTGAACACATCCAGGGATGGTGAATCCACCACCTCCCCGGGCAGGCCATTCCTCCATCAGAGCCCTCAGAGCCACCAGAGCTACCAGAGCCACCAGAGGCACCAAAGCCATCAGAGCCACCAGAGCCCTCAGAGCCCTCAGAGCCACCAGAGCCACCAGAGCCATCAGAGCCCTCAGAGCCCAGAGCAGGGGCAGTCTCGGAGGGCTGTGCCAGGGTTTGGGCATTCCCAAAGGCGCCGGGCTCACCTTGAAGATGACGCGGATGTTCTCCCCAAGCGGATCCACGTTCTGGAAGGAGAGCTTCAGCGGGACGGCGTTGGAGTTGAAGTAGGAGCAGTCCTGCCGTGGGAAGGAGGGAGGGGCAGGCGGTCAGGGCGAGGCGGGGGCGGGCAGAGGAGCCCCCCGAGCCCCCCGGGGCCGGCACTCACCCGGGGCACGATGCCCTTGACCAGCAGGCTGGGGCTGAGCGGCAGCCGGCACGAGCCGTGCGCCTTGAAGAACTGCGCCACGTCCTCCAGGCCCTCGCGCAGGATGGCCTGCGGGGTGGGAACGGGATCCGTGGGGTGGGATCCATGGGGTGGGGTGGGATCCATGGGATCCATGGGAATGGGGTGGGATCCATGGGGATGGGATCCGTGGGGATGGGATCCATGGGGATGGAATCCATGGGAATGGGGTAGGATGGGATCCATAGGAATGGGATCCATGGGAATGGGATCCATGGGAATGGGGTGGGATGGGATCCATGGGGGTGGGATGAGATCCATGGGATCCATGGGGATGGGATGGTATCCAAGGGGATGGGGTGTGATCCATGGGAATGGGATCCATAGGAATGGGGTAGGATCCATGGGAATGGGATGGGATGGGATCCATGGGGATGGGATCCATGGGGATGGGATGGGATGGGATGGAATGGAATGGAATGGAATGGAATGGAATGGAATGGAATGGGATGGGATGGGATGGGATGGGATGGGATGGGATGAGATTCATGGGATGGGATCCATGGGGATGGGATCCATGGGGTTGGGGTGGGATCCATGGGAATGGGATGGAATGGAGTGGGGTGGGATGGGCAAGGACCAGGGTGCCCATGGGATAGAGAGGGGTGGGCACGGTACGGGGTTAGCATGGGATGGAGCAGGCACGGAATGCAGCGGGCAAACACCCAGGGGGGACACGGGATAGGGCAGGAATGTGACGGGACAGGGCGGGCATGGAACAGGAGGGGTGAGTGCGGGACAGGGGGCTGACACCCCACACCCCCTGCACCCCCTGCACCCCCTGCACCCCCTGCACCCCTGCCAGCACCCCCTGCACCCCCTGCACCCCCTGCACCCCCTGCCACCACCCCCTGCACCCCAACACCCACCTGGCGGGCGGATGGGGCAGCATCCCGGACCTGCTGAGCCAGCCTGGCCAGCGTGCTGACCAGCAGGCACTGCCGGTCAAACTCCTCGCGCAGCCCCTTCCCGCAGCAGCACAGCAGCGCTGCCAGCAGGTACTGGTACCGGATGCTGAACTGAGAGTCCTTGAGGCCATCCTTCAGCAGCCTGGTGGGGACACGCGGGCTCAGGCCAGGCTTAGGGTCATACCCAGTTTGGGGACACACAAGGTCAGGCCAGCCTTGGGGTCACACCCAGTTTGGGGACACACAGGGTCAGGCCAGCCTCGGGGTCACACCTGGCTGGGGGACACAGGGGGTCAGGCCAGGCTCAAGGTCCTGCCTGGTTTGGGGACACATAAGGTCAGGCCAGATTTAGGGTACCCCCCAGATTGGGGACATGCAGGGTCAGGTCAGCCTCAGGGTGTCCCTTAGCTTGGGGACACAAGGAGTCAGGCCAACCTCAGGGTGCCCCCACCACTCCCAGAGCCCCCCAAACCCACCAGAAGAAGTAGTGGGTGATCTTCAGGTCGCAGATGGCTCTCTTCATGAGGAAGCGCACCAGGGGACTGTCCAGGTAGCACTCGTACTTCAGGGCCTGCACAGGGGACACTGTCACACGGTGGCACCAGGCAGCACCCTGCGGCACATCCCGGTGCCACCACGCACCTGGACCAGCTGGGGCAGGTAATCCAGCAGCTCCGTGTCCGAGATGGAGTCGATCCACTGCACGGCCGTCCTCCTCACCTCCTGGTCCGGGAACCTGCAGCCGGGACACGCTCCGTGGGGTGACAGCGTCCTCCTGCCACACGGGACAGGCTGTCCCCAGGGCCTGGGGGGGGCTTACGTGGCGTGCAGCAGCCCCAGGGCGTCCTGGTGGCTCATGGAGGTCCACTGGCTGAGCAGGGCGTAGATGTCGGGCAGGCAGCCCCAGTCCCAGCTGGGGGCACTGGCCAGCAGCATGGGCAGGGCGCCGGGGGACGCGTGGCAGTGGCAGCGCTTCTCCCACAGCCGCTGCCGGTCGGCGTCCGTCAGCCTGCGGGGACACGGGGACACGGGGACACGGGGACACGGGGACGTGGGGATGTGGGGACATGGGGACATGGGGACATGGGGACACGGGGACACGGGGACATGGGGACAGGGGGACATGGGGATATGGGGACATGGGGGACACGGGGATATGGGGACACAGGGACACGGGGACACGGGGACATGGGGACATGGGGACATGGGGACGTGGGGATATGGGGATATGGGGATATGGGGACACGGGGACATGGGGACATGGGGACATGGGGATGTGGGGATATGGGGATATGGGGACACGGGGACACGGGGACACGGGGACATGGGGACATGGGGACATGGGGATATGGGGATATGGGGATATGGGGACATGGGGACAGGGGGATATGGGGATATGGGGACAGGGGGATATGGGGACAGGGGGACACGGAGACATGGGGACATGGGGACATGGGGATATGGGGATATGGGGACAGGGGGATATGGGGATATGGGGACATGGGGATGTGGGGACGTGGGGACACGGGGATGTGGGGATATGGGGATATGGGGACAGGGGGATATGGGGACACGGGGACACGGGGACATGGGGACAGGGGGATTTGGGGACATGGGGACAGGGGGACATTGGGAGAGGGGGACATGGGGACAGGGGGACATGGGGACATGGGGACACAGGGACACAGGGATGTGGGGACACAGGGACATGGGGACACGGGGACATGGGGGCAGTGTCGGTGAGGGCATGGCAGGGGCGGGAGGGGGAGGAGGTGACATCTCTGTGACCCCAAAATGCATGGGAGCTCAGGGAGGTGACATCCCTGTGCCCCACTGTGCATGGATTAAACGGGGCTGGCAGGACTGGGAGGTGACATCCCTGTGACCCCAAAACACACAGATGGGACCCAGCTGGCAGGACCTGGGTGTGCGTTCCCTCTGCCCCCACCAAGCATTGGAACCCCAATAAATCCCCCGAGCCCCACCCTGGGAACGGAGGGGCTGGGGGACAGCAGGACCCTGCTGAGGGACAGCCAGGGGTCACTGAGCTGTCCCCGGCTGTCCCCCCGCCCAGGGACCCCCGGGCCAGCCCCGCTCTGCGCAGCTGCTGACACCCGATCCCCCCGGGCAGGGACAGCTCCGGGCTGGCCCCGCTCAGCTGTCCCCGAGGGGAGGGACAAGAGGGAGGGGACAGCTCGGGACAACCACGGAGCTGCGGCTGATCCCAGCCCCGGGGGGAGGATCAGCCCCTCGGACACCCCCGGGGCAGCGCTGGGGCTGGCACCGGTGTCCCCGCAGCGGGGCAATGCCACCCCCGGGTTTATTTACCAATAAAGGGATTTTTTAATTTACCAATACAGAGATTTTTTTTATTTACCAGTAAAGGGATTTTTTTTATTTACCAATAAAGGGATTTTTTAAATTTACCAATAAAGGGATTTTTTTTTTATTTACCAATAAAGAGATTTTTTTTTATTTACCAATACAGGGGTTTTTTTTATTTACCAGTAAAGGGATTTTTTTAATTGACCAATAAATGGATTTTTTTATTTACCACTAAAGGGATTTTTTTTACTTACCAATAAAGGGATTTTTTTTTTAATTTACCAATAAAGCGATTTTTTTTATTTACCTATAAAGGGATCTTTTTTATTTACCAATAAATGGATTTTTTAATTTACCAATACAGGGATTTTTAAAATTTACTAATAAAGGGATTTTTTCATTTACCAATAAATGGATTTTTTTTAATTTACCAATACAGGGATTTTTTTAATTTACCAATAAAGGGATATTTTTATTTACCAATAAAGGGATTTTTTTTCAATTTACCAATAAAGGGATTTTTTTTCATTTACCAATAAATGGATTTTTTAATTTACCAGTACAGAGATTTTTTTTATTTACCAATAAAGGGATTTTTCAATTTACCAATACAGGGATTTTTTTTTATTTTCCAATAAAGGGATTTTTTTGATTTACCAATAAAGGGATTTTTTTGATTTACCAATAAAGGGATATTTTTATTTACCAATAACGGGATCTTTTTTTAATTTACCAATAAAGGGATTTTTTTTATTTACCTATAAAGGGATCTTTTTTATTTACCAATAAATGGATTTTTTAATTTACCAATACAGGGATTTTTAAAATTTACCAATACAGGGATTTTTTCATTTACCAATAAAGGGATTTTTTTTAATTTACCAATACAGGGATTTTTTTAATTTACCAATAAAGGGATATTTTTATTTACCAATAAAGGGATTTTTTTTCAATTTACCAATAAAGGGATTTTTTTTCATTTACCAATAAATGGATTTTTTAATTTACCAGTACAGAGATTTTTTTTATTTACCAATAAAGGGATTTTTCAATTTACCAATACAGGGATTTTTTTTATTTACCAGTAAAGGGATTTTTTTTTATTTTCCAATAAAGGAATTTTTTTGATTTACCAATAAAGGGATATTTTTATTTACCAATAACGGGATCTTTTTTAATTTACCAATACAGGGATTTTTTTTATTTACCAGTAGAGGGATTTTTTCTGCATGGCCTCCCGCAGCTGGCGCTGGTCCTCCTCCCCCAGGCTGCCGAACTCGTAGCGGGGGCTGCCCTCGGCCGCGGGCGGGTTGGTGAACTTCACCTCGAAGGCCGAGGTGGGGAAGTCGATCTGGGGCGGAGGCAGAGGGTGAGGGCAGCCCCTCCCCAGAGGGGGCTCCGGGGGGCTCTGTGCCCCCCCCCAGGGGGCTCCGGGGGGCTCTGTGCCCCCCACGGGGGGCTCCGGGGGTCTCAGTGCCCCCCAGGGCCGGGCGGTACCTGCAGGATGACGCTGTCGGGCTGGTTGAAGTTCGGGGCGCTCGACCTGGCCCTGGAGTTGTCCTGAGTCGCCGGCCACAAGCCCAGGAGCTTCCGCCCGCAGGTCAGGACCCTGGCAGGGGACAGAGGGTGGCACTGGGGGGGGCACGGTGCTGGGGTACGGGGGTGGCACCGCTGCTGGTGCTGAGCTGAGCACTGGGGACCCCAGGGCAGTGGGGACACCGAGGTTCTGGGGACCCCAAGATGCTGGGGACCCTCCTGTGCCCCCCAGGGATGCCAGCCCAGCCCGAGGTTCTGGGGACCCCAGGATGCTGGGGACTCTCCTGTGCCCCCTAAGGATGCCAGCCCCTCTCTGTGCCCAGGGTGCTGGGGGCCCCACAGCATCGGGGACACCAAGGTTCTGGGGACCCCAAGATGCTGGGGACCCTCCTGTTACCCCCAAGGATGCCAGCCCAGCCCAAGGTTCTGGGGACCCGATGGCACTGGTGACCCTCCTGTGCCCCTCAATGATGCCAGCCCAGCCCCTTGCCATGCCCAGGGTGCTGGGGACCCCACAGCATTGGGGACACCGAGGTTCTGGGGACCCCATGGTGCTCCTGTGCCCCCCAGCGATGCCATCCCAAGGTTCTGGGGACCCGATGGCACTGGGGACTCTCCTGTGCCCCCCAAGGATGCCAGCCCAGCCCCTCGCCATGCCCAGGGTGCCTGGGGCCCCACAGCATCGGGGACACTGAGGTTCTGGTGACCCCAGGGTGCTGGGGACCCTCCTGTGCCCCCCAGTGATGCCAGCCCAGCCCAAGGTTCTGGGGACCCCACAGCACTGGGGACACCGAGGTTCTGGGGACCCCAAGGTTTTGGGGACCCTCCCGTGCCCCCCAGGGCTGCCAGCCCAGCCCCTGGCCATGCCCAGGCTGCTGGCTCTCCCCACGTACTGCCTGAAGTTGAAGAGGGGGGTGGTGACCCAGCCCAGGGCCTCGGGCACTCGCCGCTGCCTGTTGGCGTCGGAGGAGCCGCCCGGGGGTGGCACGGGCAGGGCCAGCAGAGTGACACTGAGCAGCGTCTCGCGGGGCAGCCGGTTCACCTGCACCGGGAAGCAGATCCTGCGGGAGAGAGGCTGGGGTGGGCTCGGGGTGCTGGGGATGGGGTCAGGGTGCTGGGGATGGGGTCAGGGTGCCGGGGATGGGGTCAGGGTCATGGGGATGGGGTCAGGGTGCTGGAGATGGGGTCAGGGTGTCAGGGATGGGGTCAGGGTGTCAGGGATGGGGTCAGGGTGTCAGGGATGGGGTCAGGGTGCTGGGGATGGGGTCAGGGTGCCAGGGATGGGGTCAGGGTGCCAGGGATTGGGCCAGGGTGCTGGGGATGGGGTCAGGGTGCCGGGGATGGGGTCAGGGTGCTGGGGATGGGGTCAGGGTGCCGGGGATGGGGTCAGGGTGCCGGAGATGGGGTCAGGGTGTCAGGGTTGGGGTCAGGGTGTCAGGGATGGGGTCAGGGTGCCAGGGATGGGGTCAGAGTGCCAGGGATGAGGTCAAGGTGCCAGGGACAGGCTCGGGTTGCTGGGGATGGGATTAAGGTGCTGGGAATGGGGTCAGGGTGCTGGGGATAGGGTCAGAGTGCTGGGGATGGGATTAGGATGCTGAGGATGAGCTCGGGGTGCCAGAGCTGGGATTAGGGTGATGGGAACTGGCTCAGGGTGATGGGGATGATGAGCTCAGGGTGCCAGGGACAGGCTCAGGGTGCTGGGGATGGGTTAGGGTCCCAAGGATGAGCTCAGGGTGCTGGGGATGAGCTCAGGGTGCCAGGGACAGGCTCAGGGTGCTGGGGATGGGTTAGGGTCCCAAGGATGAGCTCAGGGTGCTGGGGATGAGCTCAGGGTGCCAGGGACAGGCTCAGGGTGCTGGGGATAAGCACACAGGGTGCTGAGAATGAGCTCAGGGTGCCAAGGATGAGCTCAGGGTGCCAGGGACAGGCTCTCCCAGTCCCCTCCTCGGGATGCCCCAGGAGAACCCGACCCCACAGCCGCCTTTGCTGCCCCTGGAACTCCCTGGAACTCCCTGGAAGCCCCTGGAAGTCCCTGGAAGCCCCTGGAAGCCCCAGACCCCCCGCAGGTTTGGGGACAGCCAGCCGGCGCTGTCCCGTGAAGGTGACCGCAGGGCCAGGGCCCTCCCTCCAGGGAGAGCCCCGCCGGGCACTGACCTTGCCCCGCCACCCGCGGGGGCAGCAGCGGGGACGAGCCCGGGGCTGGGGATTCCTCTCGGCCGCTCCCAGGGAGCCCGGGGGGGCAGCTACATCCCGCGGGGGGGGGACGGGGACCCCCGGAGCCCCGGGATCGCCGCGCTCGCCGCCGTCCCGCCGGGCCCCTGTCCTTGGCGGCGGCTAAAATTACCCCGGCCCGTCCCCACCTCCCCGGGCCGGCCCCTCCGCCCGCTCCCGCGGCTATTCTGGGAGCGGATCCCCTTTCCCGGGGCGGGCTGCCATTCCCGGGCAGTGACACAACAGCTCCAGCAGCCGGAAAGGGGCGGGGGAGGGCAGGGTGGGGTGAGGATGATGATGGTGAGGATGATGAGGGCAGGGTGGTGGTGAGGATGATGATGGTGAGGATGATGGTGAGGATGATGGTGAGGATGATGAAGGCAGGGTGGTGGTGAGGATGATGAGGGGAGGGTGATGGAGAGGATGATGAAGGTGGCATGGCTGGGCACCCTCCCCAGGGGAGGGGAGGATGACGGTGAGGATGAGGAGGACAGGATGATGAAGGCTGCATGGCGATGAGGATGATGAAGGCAGGATGATGGTGAGGATGATGAAGGCAGGATGGTGGTGAGGATGATGAGGGCAGGGTGGTGGTGAGGATGATGAGGAAGGATGATGAGGACAGGATGATGAAGGCAGGATGATGGTGAGGATGATGAAGGCAGGATGGTGGTGAGGATGATGAGGGTGAGGATGACGAGGGAGGATGGTGGTGAGGATGATGAGGGCAGGGTGATGAGGACAGGATGATGAGGGCAGGATGATGAAGGCAGGATGATGGTGAGGATGATGATGGTGAGGATGATGAGGGCAGGGTGATGATGAGGGCAGGATGATGGTGAGGATGATGAGGACAGGATGATGAAGGCAGGATGATGGTGAGGATGATGAGGGTAGGATGGTGGTGAGGATGATGAAGGCAGGGTGATGGTGAGGATCATGGTGAGGATGATGGTGAGGATGATGAGGGCAGGATGACGGTGAGGATGATGAGGGGAGCGTGATGGTGAGGATGATGATGGTGAGGATGATGAGGGCAGGATGGTGGTGAGGATGACGAGGGCAGGATGGTGGTGAGGATGGTGAGGGCAGGATAATGGTGAGGATGATGATGAGGATGATGAAGGCTGCATGTCTGGGCACCCCCCCACGCCGTGGCCTTACTGCTGGTCCCAGATGATGAGGTGGAAGAGGTATTTGTGCACGGGGGCCTTCCTGGTGAGCAGGGGGCTGCACAGCTCCTTCCCGCCGTGGCTGAGGGAGCACGAGAGGTAGAAATCTTCATAACTGCGGGGAGAGCAGCAAACGGTCAGCTGGGTGGGGTCACCTGTGACCCTAAATCCTTCCCCAAACATGTGAAAGGGATGGAGAGGCTGTACCAGGGCTACCAGAACCCCTCAATTCTTCCCTGGGGATGGGAAAGGGGTGGAAGGGCTTTACCAGAACCCCATAATCCTGCCCCGAGGATGGAAAAGGTGTGAGGGGCTTTTCTAGGGCCATCAGAGCCCCCAAATCCTTCCCCAAGGTTGGGAAGGGGGTGAGGGGGCTTCACCAAAACCTGCAAATCCTTCCCCAAGGATGGGAAAGCTGTGGAAGAGTTTTACCAGAACCCCCAAATCCTTCCCTGAGGATGGGAAAAGCGGTGAGGGGGCTTCACCAAAACCCCTAAATCCTGCCCCAAGGGTGGAAAAGGTCTGAGGGGCTTTTCCAGGGCCTTTGGAGCCCCTAAATCCTTCCCCGAGGATGAGAAAAGGGGCACGGAGCGGGGACATCTCCCCCCCCGCGCTGTCCCCAGCACCATATGGCCCCGGCGCATTCCGGCACACGGGGGAGGGAGGGGGGCCCGGCAGGTGCCGAGCGACAATCGCGGGCAGGGCTGCGACAATCGCGGGCAGGGCTGCGACAATTCCCGGGCAGGGCTGCGGGGCGCGGGGGTCAGGGGCTGGCGGCATTTCCCAGGCTCGCCGCTTTGTTCGGAGCCACTCACCAGGGGGAACACATTGAGGACAGGGACAAAGGCGAGGGGTCCCCGGCGGGGCGGCTCTGCCGGCGCCGCTGTCCCCTCCCCCGGGTCCCTTCCCCGGGTCCCTTCCCCGGGTCCCCTCCCCGGGTCCCTCCCCCGCTTTCCCCGGGTCCCTTCCCTCGGGTCCCTTCCCCTTGTCCCTCCCCCGGGTCCCCTCTCCATGTCCCCTCCCCCGGGTCCCCTCCCCCGCGTCCCTCCCCCGGGTCCCCTCCCCCGATCCCCTCCCCGGGTCCCCTCCCCCGGGTCCCTTCCCCGGGTCCCTTCCCCGGTCCCCTCCCCCGCTTTCCCCGGGTCCCTTCCCCGGGTTTCCTCTCCCCGGGTCCCTTCCCCCGGGTCCCCTCCCCATGTCCCCTCCCCGGGTCCCCTCCCCCGGGTCCCCTTCCCCGGGTCCCTTCCCCGAGTCCCTTCCCCGGTCCCCTCCCCCGCTTTCCCCGTGTCCCCTCCCCGGGTCCCCTCCCCCGGGTCCCCTTCCCCGGGTCCCCTCCCCGGGTCCCTCCCCCGCTTTCCCCTTGTCCCTTCCCCGTGTCCCTTTCCCGGGTCCCCTCCCGGTCCCCTCCCCGGGTCCCCCCCGCCCCGGGCCCGGAGCCGCGGGACAAAGCGGTCGCGCCGCCGTGGCGGGGCCGCTGTCGCTGTCGCGCGGGGCCATCTGTCACCTCCCCCGGGTGGCGCGGTGGCCTCGGGATGAGCCAGCCCGGCCCGGCCCGAGCTGCGGTGACATCGCGGCCGGCCCGGCGGTGCCAGCGGCCCCGGGAACACGGGGGGATTTTGGGGTGTCCCAGTGCCAGCGGTCCCGGGAACATGCTCGGATTTTGGGGTGACCCAGATACAGAGTGGGATTTTGGGGTGTCCCAATGCCAGCATTCCCAGGAATGTGCTGCGATTTTGGCGTGACCCAGCATTCCCAGGAATGTGCCAGGATTTTGGGGTGTCCCAATGCCAGCGTTCCCAGGAATACAGTGGGATTTTTGGGTGTCCCAGTGCCAGCATTCCCAGGAATATGCTGAGATTTTGGGGTGTCCAGAATTCCCAGGCACTTGATGGGATTTTGGGATATCCCACTGCCAGCATTCCCAGGAACATGCTGGGATTTTGGGGCACCCTAGCATTCCCAGGAATGTGCTGGGATTTTGGGGTGACTCAGACACACAGTGGGATTTTGGGGTGTCCCAGTGCAGCATTCCCAGGAATATGCTGGGACTTTGGGGTGTCCAGAATTCCCAGGCACTTGATGGGATTTTGGGGTATCCCACTGCCAGCATTCCCAGGAATGTCCTGGGATTTTTGGGATGTCCCAATGCCAGCACTCCCAGGAACATGCCGGGATTTTGGGGCACCCCAGCATTCCCAGGAACGTGCTGGGATTTTGGGATGTCCCAGACCCACAGTGGGATTTTGGGGTGCCCCAGCAGTCCCGTTCCCATCCCTGTGACACCAGCAGCCCCAGGCAGGCTCTCACGTGGCGGCAGTGGGTGACCAGCATTCCCAGGAATGTACTGGGATTTTGGGGTGTCCAGAATTCCCAGGCACTCGATGAGATTTTGGGACATCCCAGTGCCAGCATTCCCAGGAATGTCCTGGGATTTTTGGGGTGTCCCAATGCCAGCATTCCCAGGAATAGGCTGGGACTTTGGGGTGTCCAGAATTCCCAGGCACTCGCTGGGATTTTGGGGCATCCCAGTGGCAGCATTCCCAGGAACACAGTGGGATTTTGGGATGTCCCAGTGCCAGCATTCCCAGGAATGTCCTGGGATTTTTGGGGTGTCCCAGTGCCAGCGTTCCTGGGAACATGTTGGGATTTTGGGGTGTCCCAGGCACACTGGGAAGTTGGCCTGTCCCGATGCCAGCATTCCCAGGAACATGCTGGGATTGTGAGGTGTCCAGAATTCCCAGGCACTTGATGGGATTTTGGGGTGTCCCAGTGCCAGCATTCCCAGGAATGTCCTGGGATTTTGGGGTGTCCCAGTGCCAGCATTCCCAGGAATGTCCTGGGATTTTTGGGGTGTCCCAGTGCCAGCACTCCCAGGAACACAGTGGGATTTTGGGATGTCCCAGTGCCAGCATTGACAGGACCATGCCAGGATTTTGGGGCACCCCAGAATTCCCGGGAACGTGCTGGGATTTTGGGATGTCCCAGACCCACAGTGGGATTTTGGGGCGCCTCAGCACTCCCAGGAACGTGCCGGGTTTGCTCACCTGGCGGCCCAGGTGATGGGGATGCGGTGCGTGCCGTAGACGGTGAAGGCCAGCGGGCAGGGCAGCAGCCGCGCCTCCTGCGCCGCCCCCGGCTGGCGGCTCCCGGGCGCGGCCGTCTGGAAATCGGCGTTGAAGGTGCTGCAGTACAGCTCCACCAGCGTCAGGATGGCGGCCGTCAGGCTCTCCACGATCCGCTCTGCGGGGAACACGGGCGGGGGAGCCGTCAGTCCCTTGGGGATCCAGTGATCCCTCGGGGAAATGGGGCAGGGATCTCTCAGTCCCTCAGGGAAATGGGGCAGGGATCCCTCAGTCCCATAGGGAAATGGGGCAGGGATCTGTCAGTCCCTCAGGAATCCATTAATCCTTCAGGGATCCATTGATCCCTCAGGGAAATGGGGCAGGGATCTCTCAGTTCCACAGGGATCCGTTAATCCCTCAGGGAAACATTGATCCCTCGGGAAAATGGGGCAGGGATCTGTCAGTCCCTCAGGGATCCATTAATCCTTCAGGGATCCATTGATCCCTCAGGGAAATGGGGCAGGGATCCCTCAGTCCCACAGGGATCCATGAATCCCTCATGGAAACATCCATCCCTCAGGGAAATGGGGCAGGGATGCATGGATCCCTCAAGGAAATGGGGCAGGGACCTGTCAGTCCCTCCGGGATCCATTGATCACTCAGGGAAATGGGGCAGGGATCCCTCAATCCCTCAGGGAAATGGGGCAGGGATCCATGGATCCCTCAGGGAAATGTCGGGCTGATCCATGAATCCCTCAGGGAAATGGGGCAGGGATCCCTCAATCCCTCAGGGAAAAGGGGCAGGAATCCCTCAGTCCCACAGGGATCCATGAACCCCTCATGGAAACATCGAACCCTCAGGAAAATGGGGCAGGGATCTGTCAGTCCCTCAGGGATCCATTAATCCTTCAGGGATTCATCGATTCCTCAGGGAAATGGGGCAGGGATCCCTCGATCCCACAAGGATCCATGAATCCCTCAGGGAAACATCAATCCCACAGGCATCCATCCATCCCACAGGGATCCATGGATCCCTCAGGGGGAACGGGGGCAGGGATCCATGGATCCCTCAGGGAAATGGGGCAAGGATCCCTCAGCCCCTCAGGAATCCATGAATCCCTCAGGGAAACACAGGCAGGGATCCGTCAGTCCCACAGGGATCCATTAATCCTTCAGGGATCCATCGATCCCTCAGGGAAATGGGGCAGGGATCCATCAATCCCTCAGGGACCCAGCAATTCTTCAGGGATCTGTTAATCCCTCAGGAAAATGGGGCTGGGATCCATCAGTCCCACAGGGAAATGGGGCAGGGATCTGTCAATCCCTCGGGGATTCCCATAGGGATCCATGAATCCCTCAGGGAAACATCAGTCCCTGAGGGATCCATTGATTCCTTCAGGAATCCATGAATCCCTCAAGGATCCATCGATCCCTCAGGGATCCATCCCTCAAATCTGAATTTGGGACCCCTGCGCTGCTCCCCCCACACCCAGGGGTGATTTAATCCCAGGGGGGAATTCCAAACTTCCCATTTGGGGTGCGGGGAATTCCAGGTTTCCCATTTGGAGTTCCCAAGGAGCAACAACCCCCCCCAAATCCTCATTTTCTTTTTTAGGTTTTGTTTTGTGGTTTTTTTTTTTTTTTTAACCAGACCGGTTTCCAACCCGTTTTTTTTTTGGCCCGAAGAGTTGGAGGGGGAGGAGAGGTTTGGAGATGAAAAGCGCCACGAACTTGAGCCCAGAAAAGGAGAAATACCTCGGTTTTCCCTCTTGGCCAGAACGGTTGGATCCTGTGGAGGAGGGAAAAAAAGTAATTAATAAAAAAAAACCACCAAAAAAACCCAAAAAACCACAAAAACCCACCCTCAAAACCAAGCAAAAAATAAAAAAAAGAAAGAACAAAAAAACCAAACAAAAACCCCCACAAAAATACCCCCCAAAAAACCCAAGAAAATCCCCCCAAAAACCTCCCCAAAACACAAAAAAAACCCCCAAAACCCCAAAAAACCCCCAAAACCCCAAAAAACCCCCCAAAACCCCAAAAAACCCCCAAAACCCCAAAAAACCAAACAAAAAATAACAACAAAAAAACCCCAAACCCAAACCCCAAAAAACCCCCCAAAAACCCCCAAAACACAAAAAACCCCCAAAAAACCAAACAAAACCCCCACGAACAAACCAAAAAAAACCACAAAAAACCCCTACAAAAAACAGAAACCGGAAAAAAAAAAAGGAGAAATCACACACACAAAAAAGAGAAACCACCAAAAAAAACCCCAAAAAACCAAAAACCCACCCCAAAAGAGAAACTACAAAAAAAACAAAGGAAAAAAACCCCAAGCACCCCCTGAACTCCCGCCCAGGCTGATTTTCCATCACCACCCCCGGCTGCTCCCAGCTCTTCGGGGATTTTCCACGTGGGTGGAAAAGCGGGAAAAGATCCAGAAAGTGAATTTATTTTATTTTATTTTATTTTTTCTCCCCCTCGGGGCCCCGCAGGTGCTCTCACCTTCTGGATTTTGGGCTGCATGCGGGACGGGCAGGGCGGCATCTGGTTGAGGGCGGCGGTGATCTCGGGGGTCTCCACGGCGGCCAGGGCGTTGCAGATGGCCATGACCGACTGCACCACCCGCTCGGCCTTGGGGCCCAGGTCTCCCTGTGGGGTGGGGGGACCCGGGGGGAGCTCCAGGAGAGCTGGGACGCACCTTGGGGGGTTCCCCTTGTGGGTTTTGGGGTGGGTTTGGGGTGTCCCATACCCCATCCAGAGCTCCAGGAGAGATGGGAACACTTTGTAGGGTTCCCCTTATGGGTTTGAGGAGTTTTGGGGTGCTCCTGACTCCATCCAGAGCTCCAGGAGAGCTGGGACACACTTTGGGGGGTCCCCCTTTTGGGTTTGGGGTGCCCCTGACCCCATTTTCCCCCATTTTTCCCCGTTTTCCTGCCAGGGGGGACCCGTGGGAGCTCCAGGAGAGCTGGGACATGCTTTGGGGGGGTCCCCTTATGGATTTTGGGGTGGGTTTGGGGTGCCCCTGACCCCGTTTTCCCCCATTTTTCCCCATTTCCCCCCATTTTTCCCCATTTTCCTGCCAGGGGGGACCCAGTGGGAGCCCCAGGAGAGCTGGGATGCACTTTGGGGGAGTCCCCTTGTGGGTTTGGGGATGGGTTTGAGGAGTTTGGGGTGCCCCTGATCCCGTTTTTCGCCATTTTCCTGACAGTGGGAACAGTGGGAGCTCCAGGAGAGCTGGGACACACTTTGGGGGGTTGCCCTTATGGGTTTGGGGGTGGGTTTGGGGGTTTTGGGGTGCCCCTGACCGCATCCAGAGCTCCAGGAGAGCTGGGAAAACTTTGTAGGGTTCCCTTTATGGATTATGGTTTGGGGTGCCCCTGACCCCATTTTCCCCCCATTTCCCCCCGTTTTCCCCCACTGCAGAGGCCGTCCCGGGCCCAGGGATGGCCAGGGTGGGGTTTTGGGGTCGGGATGGATAAACCCCCATGGATCCCTTCCCGCTGAGGATATTCCGGGATTCCCGGCCTTGGTCTGACACAGAATCCCAGGAGGAAAAGAGGAAAGGATGCACAGGAAAGCCATCCCGAGGCCACCACAAGGTCACCCCGAGGTCACCCCAAAGGCCACCCCAAAGGCCACCCCGAGGCCACCCCAAAGCCACCCCAAGGCCACCCCGAGGCCACCCCGAGGCCTCACCTCGGCCGCCAGGAAGGCGTCCACCTCGTTGTGGAAGGTGTCGAAGAGGAGACTCAGGGCCTGCCTGGGGGACAGGGGACAGCTCAGCCCCAGCCGGGGGACACGCGGGGACACGCGGGGACAGTGCCACCATGTGCCCCCAATGTGGGGACAGTGCCACCGTGTGCCCCTGATGTGAGGACAGTGGCACCGTGTCCCCCTCCAGGTGGGAACTGGGGACAGTGCCACTGTGTACCCCAATGTGGGGACAGTGCCACCGTGTCCCTGGGTGGCACTGGGGACAGTGGCACCATGACCCCCTTGGGTGGGAACTGGGGACAGTGCCACTGTGTCCCCATGGGTGGGGTTGGGGACAGTGCCACCGCGTGTCCCCCCGCCTTGGGGACAGTGCCATCATGTCCGTCCCCAGGTGGGAACTGGGGACAGTGCCACTGTGTGTCCCCCCATGAGGACAGTGTCCCGTGTCCCCTGGGTGGCCCTGGGCACAGTGTCCCGTGTCCCCCTGGGGGCAATGCCACCATGTCCCCCTGGGTGGGACTGGGGACAGTGCCACTGTGTCCGCCCCACGGAAGCATGTGGGGACAGTGACCATGTCCCCCTGGGTGGCCCTGGGCCCGTGTCCCATGTCCCCTGTGTCCCCCTGGGTGGGGCCCCTGTCCTGTGTCCCTGGGTGGCCCTGTGCCTATGTCCCCGTGTCCCCTGTGTCCCCCTGGGGACAATGTCCCCGTGTCCCCCTGTCCCCATGCCCCGTGTCTCCCTGGGGGCAGTGTCCCGTGTCCCTGGGTGGCCCTGTCCCCGTGTCCCCGTGTCCCCCGTGCCCGTGTCCTGTGTCCCCGTGTCCCCTGTCCCCGTGTCCCCCTGTCCCCGTGCCCCGTGTCCCCCTGGCGGCAGTGTCCCGTGTCCCTGGGTGGCCCTGCCCCCGTGTCCCCGTGTCCCCATGTCCCCTGTCCCTGTGCCCGTGTCCCCCTGGGGGCAGTGTCCCGTGTCCCTGGGTGGCCCTGTCCCCGTGTCCCCATGTCCCCTGTCCCTGTGCCCGTGTCCCAGCCGTACCTGCTGATGGTTTGCTTCAGGGGCCGCTCCTGCAGGTGGATGCAGTGGTTGAGGGTGGAGGGGCTGCGGTCATCGCTGGCCTGGGGACACAGGGAGGGGACACACACCTGTCATTGTGCCAGGGAGTGACACCGACCCCTCGGTGTCCCAGGGAGGTGACAGTGACCCCTCAGTGTCCCCAGGGAGGTGGCAGTGACCCCTCAGTGTCCCCAGGGAGGTGACAGTGCCCCTGGTGTCTCAGGGAGGTGACAACGACCCCTCAGTGTCCCCAGGAGGTGACAGTGCCCCCGGGGTGTCCCCAGGGAGGTGACAGTGCCCCCAGACTGTCCCCAGGAGGTGATAGTGCCCCCTCAGTGTCCCCAGGAGGTGACAGTGCCCCCAGACTGTCCCCAGGAGGTGATAGTGACCCCGGGGTGTCCCCAGGAGGTGGCAGTGCCCTCTCAGTGTCCCAGGGAGGTGACAGTGACCCCTTGGTGTCTCAGTGAGGTGACAGTGACCCCCCGTGTCCCCACGCACCGTCCGGGCCAGCTCCCCACGTGCCGCTCTCCTGCTCAGCAGCTGCAGTCGGATGTCGACGTCGAATTTCCTGCAGTGCTGGATGTGCTCGTGGCTGCCCAGGGCGTGTTTGCTGCGGGGATGGGGACACACAGTCACCCCGCAGCCCAAATCCTGCCTGGGTACCCCAAAACCTGCCTGGAGTGCCCCAAATCCTGTCTGGGTACCCCAAATCCTGCCTGGAGTGCCCCAAATCTGCCTGGAGTGACCTAAATCCCACCTGACTGCCCCTAAATCCCACCTGGAGTGCCCCAAATCCCACCTGGAGTGCCCCAAATCTGCCTGGAGTGACCCAAATCCTGCCTGGGTACCTCAAATCTGGCTGGGGTGCCCCAAATCCCGCCTGGAGTGATCCCAAAACCTGCCTGGAGTGACCCAAATCTGCCTGGAGTGACACAAATCCCACCTGGAGTGACCCAAATCTGCCTGGAGTGACCCAAATCTGCCTGGAGTGACCCAAATCCTGTCTGGGGTGCCCCAAATCTGCCTGGAGTGACCCAAATCTGCCTGGAGTGACCCAAAATCCCACCTGGGTGTCCCAAAATCCCACCTGAGTGCCCCAAATCTGCCTGGAGTGACCCAAATCTGCCTGGGGTGCCCCAAATCCCACCTGGAGTGCCCCAGATCCCGCCTGGAGTGACCCAAATCCCACCTGGAGTGCCCCAAATCCCACCTGGAGTGACCCAAAACCTGCCTCAAAATCCTGCCTGGGGTACCCCATCCCAAAATCTCACCTGTGTGCCCTCAAATCCCACCTGGATGCCCCAAAATCTTGCCTGGGTGCCCCGTAATCCTGCCTGGGGTGTCCCATCCCAAAATCCCACCCGGGTGCCCTAAAATCCCACCTAGAGTGCCCCACAATCCTGTCCGAGTGCCCCAAAATCCTTCCTGAGTGCCCCACAATCCTGTCTAAGTGTCCCACCCCATATCTCCCAGCCCTGGCCGTGGCTCAGGACCGTCCCTGCCCGCCCCCGGCCCTTTGTGGCCGCAGGAAACCCCAAGAATGAGGAATTGTTCTCCCTCCTTCCCCTGCAGGGCCGGGCCCGGCGCTGGGACCCTGCCAGGACCTGCCCAGGGACTCGCGGGGAGCGGGGCAGGACCTGGGGGGAGCTCTGGGCTCCCTGGGAGCCTCTCCCAGCCATGGATTTTTTTTTCCTGCTTTTTCTGTTTTTCCCCCATTTTTCCCCCTCTTTTTCCCCCCCTGCTTTTCCCCTGTATTTTTTTTTCCTGCTTTTTCTGTTTTCCCCGTTTTTCCCTTGTATTTTTTCCTGTATTTTTTTTTTTTTTTCCTGTTTTTCCCCCCATTTTTTCTGTTTTCCCCCATTTTCCCCCCTCTTTTTTCCCCCCTACCTTTCCCTTGTATTTTTTTTCCTGCTTTTTCTGGTTTTCCTCCGTTTTTCCCCCATTTTTCCCCCTTCTCCCCCCCTGCTTTTTCTGTTTTCCCCCTGTTTTTCCCTTGTATTTTTTCCTGCTTTTTCTATTTCTTTTCCTGTTTTCCCCTCCATTTTTTCTGGTTTCCCCCCATTTTTCCCCCCATTTTTTTCCCCATTTCCCCCCATTTTTCTCTCATTTTTTCCCCATTTTCCCCCCATTTTTTCCCCATTTTTCCCCCATTTCCCCCCCATTTTTCCCCTCTATTTTCCCCCCTGCTTTTCTTCCCCTGTTTTTTTCCCCACTCACTTCTGCAGGAATTCCTCCAGGCCGCAGATCTTGAGCAGGAAATCCTCGACGTCCACGGCCTGGAGCTCGTCGTGGGTGTAGCACAGCGCCTGGTAAATCAGCAGGTCCACGGTGGAGGAGCCTGTGCAGGGGGAAAAGAGAGGAAAATGGAAAAAAACCAGGGAAAACCAGAAAAAAACAGAGGAAAACAGGGGAAATACAGGAAAAAAGCCCAGGGAAAAATGGAAAAAAAAAAACAAAACAGGGAAGAACAGGAAAAAACAGGGGAAAACCAGGAAAACCCAGGGAAAAACAGGGGAAATATAGGAAAAACCAGGAAAAAAAATGGAAAAAAAAACCCCAGGGAAGAACAGGAAAAAGCAGGAAAAAAAAATAGGGAAAACGGGGAAAACCCAGGGAAAAACAGGGGAGAAACCAGGAAAAAACAGGGGAAATACAGGAAAAAAACAGGAAAAACCAGGAAAAAATAGGGAAAACATGGAAAAAACAGGGGAAAACCAGGCAAAAAATAGGGGAAAACCAGGGAAAAAAAACAGGGAAAAAATGGAAAAAACAGGGAAGAACAGGAAAAGGCAGGAAAAATAGGGAAAACAGGGAAAAACAGGGAAAATACAGGAGAAAAGGGCCTGGTAAATGAGCAGGTCCACGGTGGAGGAGCCACGGGACACAGAGCGGCGCCGTGAATCCGCGGGAAGGGCGGGAAGGGCAGGAATAACGGGAATAATGGGAATAATGGGGATGGTGGGAAGGGTGGGATTGGTGGGAACAGCAGGAATGGCAGGAATGGTGGGAATGGCAGGAACAGCGGGAATAACGGGAATGGTGGGAGCATTGGGAATGGTGGGGATGCTGGGAACAGTGGGAATGGCGGGGGAATGGTGGGACTGGCAGGAACAGTGAGAACAGCAGGAATGGTGAGAATGGCAGGGAAGGTGGGACTGGAGGGAAGGGTGGGACTGGTGGGATTGGTGGGAATGGCGGGAAGGGTGGGAATGGCAGGAATGGTGAGATTGGTGCGATTGGCAGGAGCAGTGGGAACGGCAGGAATGGTGGGGATGGTGGGAATGGTGGGGGTTGATGGGAACGGCAGGAATGATGGGATTGGCAGGAACATTGGGAACAGCAGGAATTGTGGGGCTGTTGGGGATTGATGGGACTGGCAGGAATGGTGGGAACGGCAGGAATGGTGGGATTGGTGGGAATGTTGGGAATGGTGGGATTGGTAGGAATAGCAGGAGCAGTGGGAACAGCAGGAATGATGGGATTGGCAGGAACATTGGGAACAGCAGGAAGGTTGGGACTGTTGGGAATGCCAGAATTCCAGCCCCTCCTGGTGCCAGGCCGCACTCACAGTCGCAGGTGAAGGTCAGCGGCTCCCTCAGGCTCTCTCCCACCACCGTCACCTTCAGCCCCGCGCCGGGGCCCGGCTGCGCCGCGCTCGGCGTCACCGCGCTCCACACCAGCCCCGTCCCGGGATAGTCCTGGCAGCCGGAGCTGGAGCGCAGCCTGGGGGAGCGGAGCTGCCTCAGGGGCTGGCTGGGTTTAGGGGGGAGTCACCCCCAGCCCCAAAAATCACCGGGGCGGCCTTGAATCCCCTGCTGGCACCGCAAGGGCTCGGCACCCTTGGGAACGGCCCCGAAATGGTGGCCCTGAATCCCTTTTGGTGGCCCTGAATCCCTTTGGGGTGGCCCTGAATCCCCTTTTGGTGGCCCCAAATCCCCTCAAGGTGGCCCTGAATCCCCTCAGGATGGCCCTGGATCCTTTCGGTGACCCTGAATCCCCTCAGGATGGCCCCGAATCCCCTTTGGTGGCCCCAAATCCCCTTTTGGTAGCCCTGAATCCCTTTGAAGTAGCCCTGAATCCCCTCAGGGTGGCCCTGAATCCCTTTTGGTGGCCCTGAATCCCATTTTGGTGGCCCTGAATCCCCTCAGGGTGGCCCTGGATCCTTTCGGTGACCCTGAATCCCCTCAGGATGGCCCCAAATCCCCTTTTGGTGGCCCCAAATCCCCTTTTGGTGGCCCTGAATCCCTTTGGGGTGGCCCTGAATCTCCTCAGGGTGGCCCCAAATCCCATTTTGGTGGCCCCAAATCCCTTTAGGTGGCCCCAAATCCCCTTTAGGTGGCCCCAAATCCCGTGTGTGCTGTTCCAGGACTGTTTTGGGTACTCACACATCCAGCATGTGGCAGAACGCTGCCACCTCCTCGTCCCGCTCCTCGGACACCTCGAAGAGCTCGTAGCCGTTGGCCAAGGGGTGCGGCCGGGGGGCCACCTGTGGACCAGGACACCAGCCCGTCACCTGGGGGCCACCCCCGGGGCCCACACCCCCCTGGGGACCACCGGGCCCCCCGCCGGAGCAGCCAGGGCCACGCCAGGGCCACCACGGTGGGGACAGAGGTGGCCCTGCAGCGCTGTGGGGGCCCTGGGCCGGCACACGGGGGGCTGGGGGACCCCCAGAGCCCCCCCAAAAGTGGCCATTCCCAGGGATATCCCACAGGGAGGAGCAGCAGGACGGGCAGGGACTGTCCCACCAGGGCAGGTGGCACATGGGAACTGCAGTTTTTGGGGTTCTGGGCAAGTCTGACTCACAGGATCGTCAGTTTTGGGGATTTTGGGCAGGCCTGGTTTCTGGGACCTTCAGTTTTTGGGGCTCTGGGCAGGTCTGACTTATGGGAACTGCAACTTTTGGGGTTCTGGGCAGGCCTGGCTTATGAGAACTGCAGTTTTTGGGGTTCTGGTCAGGCCTGGCTCATGGGAACTACAGTTTTTGGGGTTCTGGGCAGGCCTGGCTCATGGGAACTGCAGTTTTTGGGGTTCTGGGCAGGTCTGGCTTATGGGAACTGCAGTTTTTGGGGTTCTGGGCAGGCCTGGCTCATGGGAACTGCAGTTTTTGGGGTTCTGGGCAGGCCTGGCTCATGGGAACTGCAGTTTTTGGGGTTCTGGGCAGGTCTGGCTTATAGGACCTTCAGTTTTTTGGGGATCTGGGCAGGCCTGGCTCATGGGAACTGCAGTTTTTGGGGCTCTGGGCAGATGTGGCTTATAGAACCTTCAGTTTTTGGAGTTCTGGGCAGGCCTGCCTCATGAGACATCTCCGTGCTCGGACACCTCTCCCCTCATCCCACACAACATTCCAAGGTGCCCCGAGGATGGGACAAGGAGAACCTCCCCCAGGAGGACAGCCATCCCCAGCCCATCCCAGCCCTGAATTCCCAGCTCCATCCCCACCCCAGCTCCCCTCAGCCCCTCACCGGCTCCACGGAGATCCGGCGGTTCCTGTTGGGCGCCAGGTTCTTCCTGCCGCCGGCGCGGGGCCCGAGGGCGCGCGGGGGCACCTGGGGGGGCATGGTCTTGCTCCTCGCCACCGGCTTCCCCCCTGATTCCTTCTCCAGGATGCTCCTGCCTTCCTTCCAGCCCCGGGCAGCCTCCCGCAGCACCTCCGACTCGTAGGTGGACTTGAGGTTGAGGCAGGTGACGGCGTCCAGGCCGTAGGGATCCTCCTGGGAGATGCGGCGCCCCAGGAGCTTCTCCTGAGCCCCCGAGAAGACGTTGACGTCCCTGGGCTGGCCCTGGCCCTTGGGGGACAGCGGGGACGCCTTCCCCGCGCGCTGGCCGCCCTCGGGGCAGCCCCACAGCGGGTGCCGGGGGGGCAGCGGGGGCGGCGAGAGCTTTTTGGGGGAACCTCCACCACCCTCATGGGTTTGGGAGCCGTTGAGGGGCTCCCCGAGGAAATCCCGCTGTGAGCCCTCCAGGATGAAGAGGTAATCCCCGCTCAGGGGGCCCTTGCGGGCCGGGCCGGGCGCTCGGGGAGCCTCGGGGGCGTTGTGGCTGAGCGCGGGGTCGGAGCCGGAGAGCCCCCGCGCCGCTTTGATGCCGCTGCGGTCGGCGGGGCCGTCCCAGGGGATGCGGGGCGGCTGGCGGGGCCGCTCCTTGCCGGCGCGGCTCTGCTGCTCCCGGTCCTGCCGCAGCCGGGCCAGCGCGTCGTACTCCATCTGCAGCGCCTCGGCCAGCGCCAGCTCCTTGCGGCTCAGCCCCACCGACTCCAGCGCCGGCCACGGCTCGCCGGGGCCACGCGGGCCCGACATCCTGGCGGGAGAGGGGTCAGGAGAACGGCAGCAGCGTCATCATCATCATCATCATCATCCTGCTGCTGGTGGTGGTGGTGCGGCCTGCGGGGAACCGCGGAGGAGAGTGGTCAGTGGAGGGGTGGCGGGAGTGGGGAAAGGTGTGGGATTCATGGATGGTGGGAATGGGAAAGGTGAGGGATTGATGGATTGGCACCCATGGAAGGTGAGAATGGGGAAGGGTGAGGGATTCATGGATGGGTGCCCGTGGATGGCTGGGAATGGGGAAAGGTGTGAGGTTGATGGATGGACAGCCAGGGGTGGTGGGAATGGGGAGAGGTGTGGGATTGATGGATGGTGGGAATGGGGAGAGGTGTGGGATTCATGGATGGGCACCCATGGATGTTGGGAATGGGGAAAGGTGTGGGGTTGATGGATGGTGGGAATGGGGAGAGGTGCAGGATTCATGGATTGGCACCCATGGAAGGTGGGGATGGGGAAAGGTGCGAGGTTAATGGATGGACAGCCATGGAAGGTGGGAAAGGGAAAAGGTGAGGAATTCATGGATGGTGGGGATGGGAAAGGTGTGAGGTTGATGGATAGACAGCCAGGGGTGGTGGGGATGGGGAGAGGTGTGGGGTTCGTGGATGGGCACCCATGGATGCTGGGAGTAGGGAAAAGTGAGGGATTGATGGATGGTGGGAATGGGATTGATGGGAACGATGGGAATCCCAAGGCAAGGGATTGATGGATGGATGCCCTTGGATGGCTGGGAATAGGGAAAGGTGTGGGATTGATGGATGGGCAGCCAGGGATGGTGGGGATGGGGAAAGGTGAGGGATTGATGATTGATTGATATTCCCCAGCACCAACCCAGGCACTGCTCAGCTCTAAAAATCACCAGCAGGGACCTCCAGGATTTGGGGTTCTGGGCAGATCTGGCTCCTAGGACCTCCAGTTTTCGGGGTTTCGGACAGGTCTGACTCACAGGACCCTCAGTTTTGGGGTTTTGGAGAGGTTTGGCTCATGGGACCTTCAATATTTGGGGTTTTGGACTGGTTGGACTCACAGGACCTTCAGTTTGGGGGTTTTGGAGACGTCTGGCTCACGGGTCGTCTGGTTTGGGGTTTTGGACTGGTTTGGCTCCTGGGATTTCCCACTTTTGGGGTTCAGGGCAGGCCTGGCTGCAGCGCCTCCCCCCAGGCTCTGCCCCACACGGGGCTCTGCTGCTGCCCCAATTTAGGGCACAAAGGAGCCACTCCCCCTTCCCAGTAACAACAAACATTTTTACTGGGCGCTCTGAGCATCACCACACCTGGTTTTGGGGAGGAAAAAAATCCCAAATCCCAAACCACCACCTGCCTGGGGCCAGTGGCCACCTCCCTCCAGCCCAGGGTGTCCCCAGGGTTTTTTTTTTGTCACATCACCCCCTCCAAGGGGCCCCTCTGACCCCGAGCCCTGCAGGGCCAGATGGTTCCTAAGGAGCTCCGCAATTCCCGCAGGATTTGTCCCCCCCCCCTCCACCAGCTCATCCAGGGATTTTCGGGAAAAAAAAAAAAAATCATCTCCAGTGGGGAGATAAGAGGTCGGGAATGTTCCCTTCCCTGCTGGCAGCTGCGGCTTTTTCCTGGAAAAGCAGGAATCCCGGGAGCTGGAAGGCGAACTGAGGGAAATCTCTGCTTTTAACCCAAAAGCAACAAACTCCCGGCTGGGTCTGCGGCCTGAGGGGGAAGCCGCAGCAGCTCCGCGCTGCTCTCCAAGAAAAACATCTGCAGCCTGCCGGGGCGGGGACTGCGTGTGGGGCGGGGATGGGGCGGGAATGGGGTTGGGAGGAGGTGGGAATGGGGTTGGGATGGGGCAGGAATGGGGTGGGAATGGGGTGGGAATGGGGCTGGGATGGGGCGGGAATGGGGTGGGAATTAGGTGGGAATTATGTGGGAATGGGGTGGGATGGGGTGGGAATGGGGTGGGAATGGGGCTGGGATAGGCTGGGAATGGGGTGGGAAAGGGGTGGGAATGGGGCGGGAATGGGGCTGGGATGGGGTGGAAATGGGGCTGGGATGGGAATGGGGTGGGAATGGGGGGGAATGGGGTGGGAATGGGGAGGGAATAGGGTGGGAATGGGGTGGGAATGGGGTGGGAATGGGGCGGGAATGGGGTGGGAATGGGGTGGGAATGGGGGGGAATGGGGTGGGATGGGGTGGAAATGGGGCTGGGATGGGAATGGGGTGGGAATGGGGCGGGAATGGGGTGGGAATGGGGTGGGAATGGGGCGGGAATGGGGTGGGAATGGGGTGGGAAGCTGGAGCCCCCGGAGCTGGAGCAAAGCCCCGCTGAGCGGTTTTAGTGCCACCAGGGGATGTCACCCCGGCTTGGGGACACCGTGAGCGCGTGGCTCAGCCCCTTCCCCTCCCAGGAGGAGCAAGGATTTGGAAAATCCCGTGGAAAAGGCCCAGAACCGCCCTGCAGGTGCTGGCCCGGGAGCGGGGAGTGAGGCTGGGTCAGAGCCTCCCCCTCCAGGGGTTTAACGGGAATTTCAATGGTGCCGTCGTTAAAGGGGCTCTGGAGCCCACCCTGATCCCAGGAATCCTGGCAGGATCCTGCAGGATCCCAGGGCAGATCCCTGGATCCCCAGGGACAGGGATAGGATCCCAGAGCACCCCCATCCCTCCTTCCCTTCATTCCTCCACACGGGATCCTGCAGGATCCTATGGCAGATCCCTAAATTCCCCTGCCCAGAGATGGGATCCCAGGATGGATCCCTGAGCACTCCCATCCCTCCTTCCCCTCACTCCTCCACACGGGATCCTGCAGGATCCCATGGCATTCCCGGATCCCGGTGCCCAGGGATGGGATCCCAAGGATCCCAGCAGCTCCAGGAAAAGTGGGATCTGCTGCCCCCCTTTCCATAAAAAAAGCTCTCAGGAGGGAAATGGGGAATTTCCCCCCATGGAAAACCCTTTGGGATCGGTCTCCAGCACTGTTTGGACACGGGGGAAGCTCAGAATTCCCATCCCAGTCTGGAATTGCAAGTCCCGAAAGGGAACCTGGCCTGAGAAACCACGGAAAAAACCACGGAAAAAAACCAAAACAGCTTCCAGAGCGCTCCGTTCCCGGAGCCACAAACCATCCACCGACCCCAAACCCACCAAACCCGACCCTCTGGGAGCAAGAGAGGCCGGATTTCCCCCGAATCCCATCCCAGCAGACTTTTCCAGGCATCCCCCTTCCCATTCCTCACCCCAAACCGGCGGGGGTGGCATTCCCAGCTTTCCAGAGGGGCTCTGGATCCCTCCAACAGGAATCTGGATTTTTCGGGAGAGCAGCAGGAAAGGATTTCATCCCAAGGATCCAGCCCCGCTCCCGAGCTGCTCCGGAGGATTTTCCTGCTCTCCCAGCTGGATTTTCTCCCCGGGACGGCCCAGCCCAGCCCGGTGCCGGCGCTCTGGAGGAGGCAGGATGTGCAGCTGGACGCTGCCAGAGCCTCGTCCATCGCTCTCCAGGCGTTTCCCACCCCGGGGGAGGAAATCCTGCCCTGGAGAGGTTCGGGATGAGAGAATCCCAAATCCCCCAGGGGGGGCAGCCAAAAAAAGGGGGAGAAACTGGAGGCAGCGACTCCGTGATGGGGACAGCAGAGGGGACAAGGGGACAAGGATGAAAGGGGAGGAAACTCCTGGAGCTGGGAACCTTGGGGACAGCTGGGGACACTGGAGGGGACAAGGGTGGGGTTAAAGGGGGGAGGCACCTCCTGGAGCTGGGTCCATGATGGGGACAGTTGGGGACATTGGAGGGGACAAGGCTGAAGAGAGGAGGAAACTCCTGGAGCTGGGTCCCTTGGGGACAACTGGGGACAAGGGTGGGACAGAGTTGGAGAGGCACCTCCTGGAGCTGAGTCTGTGATGGGGACAGTTGGGAACACTGGAGGGGACAAGGCTGAAGGGGAGAGGAAACTCCTGGAGCTGGGAACCTTGGGGACAGCTGAGGACACTGGAGGGGACAAGGGGACAAGGCTGAAAGGGGGAGGCACCCCCTGGAGCTGGGTCCCTTGGGGACAATTGGAGACAAGGCTGAAGGGGAGAGGAAACACCTGGAGCTGGTCCGGTCCCTTGGGGACAGCTGAGGACACTGGAGGGGACCAGGGTGGGGTTAAAGAGGGGAGGAACCTCCTGGAGCTGGGTCCATGATGGGGACAATTGGGGACAAGGCTGAAGGGGGAGGAAACTCCTGGAGTTGGGTCCCTTGGGGACAACTGAAGACACTTGAGGGGACAAGGGTGGGACAGAGGTGGAGAGGCACCTCCTGGAGCTGAGTCTGTGATGGGGACAAGTTGGGGACAAGGCTGAAAGGGAGGAGGAACCCCATGGACCTCGGTCCCTTGAGGACAACTGGGGACATCGGAGGGGACCAGGGGACAAGGACGAAGGGGAGGAAACTCCTGGAGCTGAGTCTGTGATGGGGACAATTGGGGACAAGGCTGAAAGGGGGAGGCACCCCCTGGAGCTGGGAACCTTGGGGACAACTGGGGACACCGGAGGGGACAAGGCTGAAGGGGGGAGGAAACTCCTGGAGTTGGGTCCCTTGGGGACAGTTGGGGACAATGGAGGGGACAAGAGTGGGACAGAGGTGGAGAGGCACCTCCTAGAGCTGAGTCTGTGATGGGGACAGTTGGGGACAGCAGAGGGGACAAGGGGGGAGGAAACTCCTCGAGCTGGGAATCTTGGGGACAGCTGGGGACACTGGAGGGGACCAGGGGACCGGGGTGGGTGACAGATCCCCTCTTCTAAAGAGAGCTGTGGCACCCCTACTCCTGCCACAACAGTGTCCCCAGCCAGCTCCAGACCCCACCCCGACCCTGGAGCCACCAGCTGTCCCTGTCCCCTGTGTCACACCCACGCCCGGACTGTCGGGACCTCTCACCACCCCCGGGGGAAGCTGGCGGTGTCCTGGTGCTGTCCCCAGTGTCACCACCTGTGTCCTATGCAAATCTCGGCTTCCTCCCTGCCACCCACCCGGCAGCGGTGGCGCAGGGGACGGGGGGGGCTGGAGCCCTAAAAACACTCCAAAAACACTCAAAAAACACCCCAAAAACATTCCATAAAACACCTGAAAAAACAGCCCAAAACTGCCCCAAAACCACCCAAACTCACCCTGGAACATCTCAAAAACACCCCAAAAACACCCCATAAACCACCCCACAGAACAGCTCAAAACCGCCCCCAAACCACCCAAACTCGCCCTGAAACGCCTCAAAAACACCTCAAAAACCACCCCAAAAACATTCCATAAAACACTCCAAAAAACAGCCCAAAACCACCCCAAAACCACCCAAACTCGCTGCAAAACCCCTCAAAAGCACCCCATGAAACACCCCAAAAACACCTCAAAAAAACCCCAAAACACTCCATAAAACACCCCATAAAACACCCCATAAGCCACCCCACAAACCAGCTCAAAACTGCCCCAAAACCACCCAAACTCACCCTAAAACACCTCAAAAACACCCCCAAAACACTCCCAGAATGCCGCAAAACACTCAAAAAACTCCCCAAATCCACCCCAAAAACACCCTAAGAACGGCCCCAAAACTGCCCCAAAACCACCACAAAATCACCCCGAAAACGCCTTAAAAATGACCCTAAAATCACCCCAAATGACCCTAAAATCACCCCTGAGAGCTGTGCAGCACAGCCTGGGATGAGCTGGGAAGCAGCAGCAGGATTTGGGATGGATTTGGGATGGTTTCGGGGTGGATTTGGGATGGATTGGGGATGGATTTGGGGATGGATTTGGGATAGTTTTGGGATGGATTTGGGATGGTTTTGGGATGGTTTTAGGGTGGATTTGGGACGGCCCTCGCTGCCCATCCCTCCTCCCCAGGGCGGCCCCGGGGGATGATCCCGCCCTGTATCCATGGAAAACGCTCCAACCCCTTCCCTGTTGCCAAGGGGCGCCTCTCCCGGAGCCAGATGCTCCCGGGATGCAGGGAGCACAGGGATCAGCCCGGGATGCAGGGAAACTCCCACCTCCCTTCCCAGTCTGGAACTGCAAATCCCAAAAAAAAAAGGGCAAACTCGGTCTCAAAAATCATGGGGGGAAAAAAATAAATTATCGAGCAGCTCGCAGAGGGTTTCATTTCAATCCCAAATCCGGGAAATCCGAGCCTCTGGAAGCAAAAAGGGGATTGAGGGAGGATTGGGATCATCATCCTGGGGATGCAGGAGGGACTGGGATTGTCATCCCAGGGATTCAGGGAGGATTGGGATCATCATCCCACGGATTCAGGGGGTCTGGGATCATCATCCCAGAGGTGCAGAGAGGACTGGGATCATCATCCCAGGGATTGAGGGAGGATTGGGATCATCACCCCAGGGATGCAGGGAGGATTGGGATCATCTTGGGGATTCAGGGGGGACTGGGATCATCCCAGGCTGCACCCCAAACCCTTTCAGGGCCCCATAATCCTCCCCAGCCCCATCCCAGTCTGGATCGGGAAGCGCCTCCCGGCTCATCCCGCAGGATTCCCACCTCACAGGAGCCCAGGGACTCACTGAGGCACCGAAAACCGGGATGGGGCCGGGAATTCTGCTGCCCTTGGAGGGATCCCCCAAACCTCCCCAGGCCCTGGGGTCCCTGCACAGCCCTTCCCATCCCGGGGCATCCCTGTGCTCCGGTCAGCACAGCCCGGTGAATCCCGGTGGATCCCAGTGAATCCTAGTGAATCCTGGTGGATCCCGGTGGATCCCAGGTAATCCTGGTGAATCCCAGTGGATCTCGGTAGATCCCAGTGAATCCCAGTGAGCCCCGGTGGATTCCAGTGAATCCCAGCGGATCCCAGTGAATCCAGGTGGATCCCAGTGAATCCTGGTGGATCCTGGTGGATCCTGGCAATGCTCCCCCAGGGAGCAGGCAGGGAATTCCCGGCTGCAGGTTTGGCAGGGCAGGGCTGGGAGGGCCGATCCTCTGGATCCCCTCCCCAGCCTCCCTCTGGAATTTCGGAGGGTGCTCCGGGGGAGAGGAGGTGGGGCGGGGGCCTGGCCGGGGCGGTTATCCCGGGAAATCCGGGACAGGCGGCTTCCCTCACCCTGCAGCTCCCTGTTATCCCAATCCTCCCAGTTTGTGAGGGAAGGGATTGGTTTTCCTGGGGGATCTGATCTCCAGGAATGTTTCCTCACCCCGCAGCTCCCTGTTATCCCAATCCCTGCCACTCTGGGAAGGAAGGATTGATTTTCCTGGGAGATCCGGGCTCCAGGCAGGTTCCTTCACCCCACAGCTCCCTGTTACCCCAATCCTTGCTGCTCAGGGAGGGAAAGGATTGATTTTCCTGGGAAATCCAGGCTCCAGGAACATTTCCTTCACCCCACAGCTCCCTGTTACCCCAATCCCTGCTGCTTTGGGAAGGAAGGATTGATTTTCCTGGGAGATCCGGGCTCCAGGCAGGTTCCCTCACTCCCCAGCTCGCTGTTATCCCTTCCCCGCCGCTCTGGGAAGCCAGGATTGATTTTCCTGGTCACGCTGGTGCTGGCCAAGCTGGGCCCAGATCCCGGGAACAATCCCAGCCGCGCTCGGCCTCGCACACACGAGCAGGGAGCCGATGGAGCCCCGCGGGGGAGCAGCTCCCAGAGCTCCGGGATTTGCTGTCCGGGAGCGTTCCCGCAGCTTTGGGATCCGCGGGGATCCCGGCAGCATCCTCACAGGAGCCTCCTGCCCCACAAACCGTGGGGGTTTTGGGGTTGGGATTGAGCCCACCCTGCTCAGCCTCACACCGCGGCTGGCCTGTCCCTGTCCCTGTCCCTGTCCCTGTCCCTGTCCCCGTCCCCGTCCCCGTCCCTGTCCCCAAACACCGATCCAAAGGTGCCATCCCTGCCCAGGGCAGGGGGGTGGGGACCAGAGGCTCCAAACCCCAAACCCAAGAACCAGAACCACCCCAGGATTCTGGGATCCGCGTCCCTTCCCTATTCCCGTCCCCCTGTCCCCATCCCTGTCCCCCCCACCCCAGCCCTGTCCCCGAACGCCGCCGCTCCTCGGGCTCCGGCTCATTGTTCCGCTCATCCCAATCCCCCCAAATTCCCGCTGCCCGCGGCCCGAGGGGACATTCGGGGACCCCCGACCCCCGGGAAGGGGCAGCCCCGCCTTCCCTCCCCCGGTTTTTTTTTGGGGGTTCCCGGCGCTCTGGATGAGCCGCGGCTTTTGGGGAAAGCGAGCGGGGCCGGGAGGGGAAATCGCGGATCCACAAACCCGACATTTAAATAGAAAATATAATATTTGGGGGTTTTTTTTTCAGCGGGGAAACCCCGAGAGGAACCGAGCAGAGCCCCCCGCTCCCTCCGCTCCCCGGCGCGGCCCTACCTGCTCCGAGCGGCGGCGGCGGCGGCGGCGGGGCCGGGGATGCGGGAGGAGTCGGGAGGATGCGGGAGGAGCCGGAGGGATGCGGGAGGAGCCGGAGGGAGGCGGGAGCAGCGCGGCGGAGGCGGCGGACAATGGCGGGGGCAGCGCGGGGCGGTGCGGGGCCATCTCCCGGCCGCGCTCCGCATTGCACGGAGCCCGGCCCGGTGTCCCCCCGGCGTCCCCCGGTGTCCCCCCGGTGCCCCCCCGGTGTCTCCCCGGTGTTCCCCCGGTGTCCCTCGGTGTCTCCCCGGTGTCCCTCGGTGTCCCCCCGGTGTCCCTCGGTGTCCCCCGGTGTCCCCGGGATGTTCCCTGAGTATCCTCAGGATGTTCCCTGCCACCCTCTGCATTGCACAGGGCCCGGCCTGGTGTCCCCCGGTGTCCCCCCGGTGTCCCCGGCACGCTCCGGCTGCCCCACGGAACCCCCGGGATGCTGCCCCCGCCTCCCCACATCCTCCCTCCCTTATCCCTGCATCCCTCTGCTGTCCCCCCCGGTGTCCCCTCCATGTCCCCGGGGTGTCCCCAGCTCTCCCCATGGAATCCCGGGCCGGGTGGGAGCGGCCTGGGGGGCAGAGGGGGGGTCAGTCGGGGGGTGCAGGCAGAGGTGGGGGGCAGATAATGGGGTGCAGGATGAGGGGGTCAGTTCGGGGGTGCAGGGAGTGGGGTTCAGGCAGGGGATGCAGGATGAGGGGTTCAGGCAGGGGGTGCAGGGGGGAAGTGGGGTGCAGATTATGGGGTGCAGGTAGGGGGTACAAGTGGGGGGTTCAATCGGGGGTGCAGGCGGGAAGGTGCAGACAGTGGGGTGCAGATAACGGGGTTCCGGCAGGGGGGTGCAGACAGTGGGGCGCAGGAGGGAAAGTGCAGACCGTGGGGTGCAGATGGGGGTGCAGATAATGGGGGTGCAGAAAGGAAGGAGCAGAGAGCACAGCGCAGACGGGAGTGCAGATAATGGGGTTCCAGCAGTGGGGTGCAGACAGTGGGGTGCAGGAGGGAAGGTGCAGACAGTGGGGTGCCGACATGGGGGTGCGGATAGTGGGGGTGCAGGAGGGAAGGAGCAGAGAACGCAGTGCACACAGTGGGGTGCGGACTGTGGGGTGCAGACAGGGCGGTGCAGATAATGGGGTGCAGATAATAGGGTGCCGACATGGGGGTGCAGACAGTGGGGTGCAGGAGGGAAGGTGCAGACAGTGGGGTGCAGACAGTGGCGTGCAGATGGGGGTGCAGACAGTGGGGTGCAGACTGTGGGGTGCCGACATGGGGGTGCGGATAATGGGGGTGCAGGAGGGAAGGAGCAGAGAGCGCAGCACAGACAGTGGGGTGCGGACCATGAGGTGCAGAAGGGGGGTGCAGATAATGGGGTGCAGACAGTGGGGTGCAGATAATAGGGTGCCGACATGGGGATGCAGACAGTGGGGTGCAGGAGGGAAGGTGCGGATAATGGGGTGCAGACAGTGGGTTGCAGACAGAGGGGTGCAGATAATGGGGTACAGACAGGGGGGTGCAGACAGGAGCACAGGCAGGGTAATCCAGACGGCCCTTGTACAGCGGGATATACCAGCAGCGCCCCTTTCGGCAGCAGAGCCCGGATAGCTCAGTCGGTAGAGCATCAGACTTTTAATCTGAGGGTCCAGGGTTCAAGTCCCTGTTCGGGCGTTCGCTCTTTTTCCTTATTTTTTCACTGCCCCATATTTTTTTTCCTCCCAAACCCCCTTTTTTACACCCGCGACGCTTCCGGCGCTTCCCACCGGAGGGTTCCGGCTGCGCCTGCTGGAAATCCTGGCAAAAAATTAAAAAAAAAAAGAAAAAAATCCCCTAATGTATGGAAAAAGGAGATTCGCCCGAACAGGGACTTGAACCCTGGACCCTCAGATTAAAAGTCTGATGCTCTACCGACTGAGCTATCCGGGCTCTGTGTGTTCCGGCCACTCAATGCTTTTATCACTGCACAGCGGGGCGGCCGCTCCTGGGTTTTTTTTCCAGGAACTCGGATCCGCTCCCGGTGTGCGGTTCCTTCCAAATACATAACTAGAGAGAAGATTCTAATTATTTCCGTCCGAGTCGGCCACAAAACCCAGCACATCGCGCCGGGTTTTGCTGTTGACACCCAGCGGTTCCGCTTTGGTCGCTTCCCAAGCGCTGCCCCTGGGCCGGGATTAGGTTGGAATTTTCCAAACATGTGGCTCTCAGCTTGGAAGGGAGCTCTGGAAATAATTCAGTCCACCCCCGCGACAAGGTGACCCGGAGCATGTGATACAGGAAAGTGTGGGTTTTGTAATGAATAGAGGTGGATATTCCAATATCCAGGTGGATATTCTAATATCCAGGTGGGTATTCCAGTGGATATTATAATGTCCAGGAGAATATCCTAATGTCCAGGTGGGTATTAAAAATCAAGATAGCTCAGCTCTAGGACACAGGGACCTTGAATATTTTGCCAAGTCAGCGATGTCTACATAGACACACATCGACATTCTGATTTATTCCATCCTTAAGGCTCCATAATTCCAGGGTGTCCTTGAGTCAGGGATGTTCCTGCTGCCTGCTTCACTGAGCTCTCCTTTCTTGCTGATTAGACTGAAAATATACAAAGATCTTGAGCCAAAGAACATCCTGAATTGAGACAATATTTTATTTTTTCCAAGAATTTTCTTATTATTTCCATTAATATTTATCAATAGTTATTATTGTCGAATTTCATTTATTAAAACGTGATACCTCGCATAAAATATTATATTATGCAAAATATCTATTATGTATTTACTAGTTAGTATTATTTTATGTATTTTTCATTATTATTTTAAAATATTTTTCGGATTAAAGCTTAAATTTTTTAAATTAAGGTTTAAAATTATTTCTTTAATTTTTCTTTAATTTTTCTTCCACCAGGACGCATCGCCGGGGTCCTCCAACCCGCTGGGGGTCGCCATACCGCCACGGCGGCACCGCGTCCCTTCTAGCAGCACGTCCGCGCTCCGCTCTGTGGCCCCGCCGCCATGTTGGCCGTGAGGGGAAGCGGCGGCCTGGACCCCGCTAAAATGGAGGCGCGGAGCCTTCAGGGGGTGTAGGGGGCTCCTTCCCCTCCCCGACCCCCGTCCCGGAGCCCATGGAGCGGCTGTAGGGTGAGCACGGCGCTGAGGGGAACGCGGGGGTCCCCGGGGGCTGAGGGGGCGGTGAGGAGGAGTGGAGGGGGGGCAGGAGGCGGTGCCGGCGGGAGGGGCCTGGGGCGGCGGGAGCATCGCTGAACTTTTTATCTCTTCCCAGGAAATTCTGGGACAATCGGGATTGTCCCGCCTGGAGAAGGGAAGCTTGGGGGTGATTTAATCGTGGCTTGGCCAGAAAGGTGGATGGGGAATGTTTCCAAAAGCTTGGAGTGACAGGAGAAGGGGGGAACGGCTTCAGACTGACAGGGGGCAGGGAAAGCTGGAATTTTGGGAATAAATCCTTCCCTGCCAGGGGGGAGAGGAGCTGGGACGGAATTCCCGGAGGATCCCTGGCATTTCCATCCCTGGGAGTGTCCCAGGGCAGCTCGGAGCAGCCGGGGATGGTGGAAATCGGGGAATTTTCAGGCCTTTCCCAACCCGACCCGCTCTGTAACTCCAGGATTTCACCCTCATAAAACGCGGTCTGAGGAATCCATCCCACAAAACACGCCTGGGGCTTTTTTATTTAAAAAAACCCCGAGAAAAACCCATTTTCCCCCCTCTTAAAATAGAGATAAACCCAAATCAGCACGTTCAGGGTGGTGGAAGCGTTTCCTTATCCCAAATTCCTGGAAGGATTCGGGGACATTTGCAGAGCAATTCGCTCTTTGTGACTTTAATCGATCGCTTTTGTTTTTTTCCTCCCGGCTTTCACAACATTCCACAACCGAAGCGGAGTTGCACAACGTTTTATTTTATTTTTTTTTTTTAGTTTATCTTTTTAAATTATCAGTGACTTCATGACGACGTCAGTGCCTGTTCAAAGCCTCTCCTTCAGGACCTGAAATCACCTAAAATCCCAGCTTGATTTTCAATATTTTCAATATTTATATGAACGTTTCAATATTTATTGGAACATTTTAATATTTATTCGAACATTTCAATATTTATTTGAAAGCTGGGAAAATCGCTCTCACCCGAACCCAACCCCCGCCGTGTTTCTGCTTTAAACAGAATTTAAAATCTGATTTTTTTTTCCCTATTTCGGTATTTATTTGAAAGCTGCAAAAATTGCCCTCAGCTGAACCCGACCGCTGCTGTCTTTCTGCTTTAAACGGAATTTAAAAACTGATTTTTTTCCCCTTAAAAAAAATTTAATAGGAGTTTAAAAAAGCCAAGCTGAGCTCGAGTAGGTGAGAATTTGAATTTTCAGCCATTTGAGAGTTTTAGTTGGGTTTTTTTTTAAAAAAAGCGGCGGTTTCGCGGGGTTTTTTTGGTGTCTCGGGGAGGAATTTTTAGTCATCGAGGAGGGAAATGAAAATTTGGAGTGGAAAATTGGCTCAGGCGGTGACTCGGGGGTGATTCACCATTTCCAGGAGATTTTCCTCTGCTCCCCCACCGGGGAACTTCTCAGCGCCTCAAATTCCTCCCCCCCTGGGAGGTTGGAAAGGTGAAATTTGGGATATTTCCAAGTGAAATTTGGGATTTTTCCAAATTGGAAATCCCCCAAATTTCTGGGGCATGAAGTTCCTCCCGTGGTGTGTTTTTTTTTTTTAATTATTTATTTTTAATATATTTTTATTTTATTTTTATTTTATTTTTATTTTATTTTATTTTAATTTTTTAATTTTATTTTATTTTTATTTTATTTATTTATATATATATATTTTTTTTTAAGTTTTCACCACGTGGGAGCTTTTTTAGGGAGGGGCTGTATCCCCAAATTCTGTGGTGTTTTCTGCCTGGAAATGATTTTAAAACTCGCGAAGAAAAGTTTAATTAACCCCCGCGATTAATTAATTTCAAATAGGAATATTAATGAGAACCGAGCTGCCAAAAAAAAAAAAAAAAAGGAAAAAAAAAGACAAAAAACCCCAAAACAAAACCACAAAAAACCCCAAACCAAATTAAAAAAAACCAAAAAAAACCAAAACAAAACCCCAACCCCCCCATTAAAAAAAAAGACAAAAAACCCCACAAAAACACAAAAAACCCCAAACAAAACCAAAAAAAACCCCAAAAAAATCTAAAACAAAACCCCAACCCCCCCCATAAAAAAACCAAACCAAACCAAAAACAAACAAACAAAAAAAAACCCCAAAAAATCCCACAAAAACACAAAAAAACCCCAAACCAAACCAAAAAAAACCCCAAAAAAACCCAAAACAAAACGCCAACCCCCCCATAAAAAAAACCCCCAAAAAACCGCCAAAACCCCCTCAAAAAAACAAAAAAAAACCCCAAAAAACGAAAAAAAAACCCAAAAAAACAAACCCCCCCCCCAAAAAACCCCAAAAAACCAAAAAAAACCCCCAAAAAACCAAAAAAAACCCCCAAAAAACAAAAAAAACCCCCAAAAACAAAAAAAACCCCCAAAAAACAAAAAAAACCCCCAAAAAACCAAAAAAAAACCCCCCAAAAAACTAAAAAAACCCCCAAAAAACAAAAAAAAAAAAAACCAAAAAACCAAAAAAAACCCCCAAAAAACCAAAAAAAACCCCACAAAACCAAAACCAACCCACAAAAACTTCATTTATCTGTCAAACCCGGATGTTTAAAGTGATAAAATCAACCCTGAAAAGTTTCAAACTCCTCTCCCTCAGCCCCGGGGCGGCACAAATCCCTTTCCAGGAAAGGGGAGGGGTAAAAAATCCGATTTTTTTTTCTCCTTTTGCAAGTTGGATTTTCACCCCAGGCCGGCCGTTACCGGCCACTTTCCCTCCCTCCCTCCCTCCCTCGGGCGGGGTTTGAAAAAAGCGATTTTAGCAAAAAAAAACTCCCGGAGCATCCTCAGGAGTGGCAGAGAAAAAAATCCCGGGATAACAATCCCGGGATAAATCCCAGGATAAATCCCGGGATATCCCTGTCAGGCAGGGAAAGTCAAGGTGGGTGAGTCCAGCTGGTTTTAAGGATGTTGGTGTTCAATATTTTGGATTTTTTAATCAGAATTTGTTAAAATTCAGGGAAATATTAACTGGGAAGGGATTGAAGCTGTTATAATTTGAATTATTATTTAGAAATTTGAATATTTGGTGTGCTTGAGCTCATTTTGGGAGGTTTGAGGGCATTTTATGTTCAATATTTTGGTTTTTTTCCATCAGAAATCTGTTGAAATTCAGGGAAATATTAACTGGGAAGGGATTGAAGCTGTTATAATTTGAATTATTATTCAGAAATTTGAATATTTGATGTGCTTGGATCAACCCTGTCCAGGTCATTCTGGGAGGTTTGAGGGCATTTTCTGTTCAATATTTTGGGGTTTTTTCCATCAGAATTCTATTAAAATTTAAGGAAATATAATCTGGGGAGTGATTGAAGCTGTTATTGAAGTTATAATTTGAATTATTATTTAGAAATTTGAATATTTGATGTGCTTAAATCAACCCTAAATATTTAGAGATGTTGGATGTTTTGGGAATGATTTTATTCCATGGAATGTCCAGCTCATCCTGGGAATTTTAAGGGCATTTTCTGTTCCAATAATTAGGTTTATTTTTTTTCTTTCCCATCAGAAATCTGCTAAAATTTAGGGAAATATTAACTGGGGAGTGATTGAAGCTGTTATAATTTGAATTATTTCAGGTTACTGTTAATACTCCTCACAAATTTAAATATTTGATTTGCTTGGTCCAGCTCATTTTGGGAGGTTTGAGGGCATTTTATGTTCAATATTTTGGATTTTTTCCATCAGAAATCTGTTAAAATTGAGAGAAATATTAACTGGGAAGGGATTGAAGCTGTTATAATTTGAATTATTATTTAGAAATTTGAATATTTGAATATTTAGAAATTTGAATATTTGAATATTTAGAAATTTGAATATTTGAAAGGCTCATCCAGGAATGCTGTCAAAATTCATTTATTCCCTGAATCCAAGTGGGTTTTTTTGGAAATCTTTGGGGATTTTTTTTTGGAATTTTTGGGGAATTTTTTTGGAATTTTTGGGGAATTTTTGAGGAATTTTTTTTTGAATTTTTGGGGAATTTTTGGGGAATTTTTTTTGGAATTTTTGGGGAATTTTTTTTGGAATTTTGGGGGAATTTTGGGGGAATTTTTGTGGATTTTTGGGGGAATTTTTGGGGAATTTTTGGGCTGATTGTGGCTTCTCCCTCGGGAATGGGGAGAATTCCTCTGGGCTGTGACTCAGCCCTGAGTCAGGGATGGATTTCAGCCCCTGGAATGTCGTGCTGTTGGAATCCTGGGGATTCCCCACATCCCCCACCCTGCTGGGCACTCAGGGCATGGAATTCCACAATTCCAGAATGGAATTCTGGAAGGATTTATCCCCAAAATCCCATCCAGAGCAGCCCAGGGAATCCTGGAGTGGTTTGGGTGGGAAGGGATCACCCAATCCCACGGGCAGGGACCCCTCCCACTGGCCCAGGCTGCCAGTTCCCCTTTTTCCCCCACGTTTTTCCCCTGTTTTTTCTTCCCCCCAATTTGCCCCCCTTTTTTTCCTTCCTTTTCCCCCTTTTTTTCTCATTTCCCCCCACTTTTCCACCCCCCTTTTTTCCCCATTTTCCCCTCTTTTCCCCCCCTTTTTCCCCCTGCTTTCTCCCCCTTTTTTTCCTCATTTTCCCCCCTTTTTTCCCCCTTTTTTTCTCATTTCCCCCCTTTTTCCCCCCACTTTTCCACCCCCTTTTTTTCCCCTTTTTCTCCATTTCCCCCCCTTTTCCCCCCCTTTTTCCCCCTTTTTCCTCCTGCTTTCCCCCCCTTTTTTTCTCATTTTCCCCCCTTTTTTTCCCCTTTTTTTCTCATTTCCCCCCCTTTTTCCCCCCACTTTTCCACCCCCCTTTTTTCCCCATTTTCCCCTCTTTTTCCCCCCCTTTTTCCCCCTGCTTTCCCCCCCTTTTTTTTCTCATTTTCCCCCCTTTTTCCCCTTTTTTTTTCTCATTTCCCCCCCTTTTTCCCCCACTTTTCCACCCCTTTTTTTCCCATTTTTCCCCCCTTTTTTCCCTTTTTCCCCCGTTTTCCCTCTGCTTTCCCCCCATTTTTTTCTCATTCCCCCCCTTTTTTTTCCCCTTTTCCCCCCTTTTTTTCCCCTTTTCCCCCCTTTTTTCTCCCTTTTTCCTCCTGCTTTCCCCCCCTTTTTTTCTCATTTCCCCCCCTTTTTTCCCCCCACTTTTCCACCCCCCTTTTTTTCCCCTTTTTTCCCCATTTTCCCCCCTTTTCCCCCTTTTTCCTCCTGCTTTCCCCCCTTTTTTTTCTCATTTTCACCCCTTTTTTCCCTCTTTTTTCCCCCTTTTCTTTCCCCCTTTTTTCCCTCATTTCCCCCCATTTTTTTCCATTTTTTCCGAATAAAAAAGTTGGAAAACCCTTTGGCATCAACAACTCCAACCCAGCTTGGAATCCTGGAATCCTTAACGCTCGGGGAAAACCTTTGGGGTCAGCAATTCCAACCTGGAAATCTTTAGGGTTGGAAAAGACCTTTGGGGTCAAGAAATCCAATCCAGCTTGGAAATCCTGGAATCTCTAGGGAATCTGGGAATGTTTAGGGTTGGAAAAGACCTTTGGGATCAGGAAATCCATCCCAGTTGGGAATCTGAGAATCTTTAGGGAATCTGGGAATGTTTAGGGAATCTGGGAATGTTTAGGGAATCTGGGAATCTTTAGAGTTGGAAAAGACCTTTGGGATCAAGAAATCCAACCCAGCTTGGAATCATGGAATCTTTAGGGTTGGAAAAGATGTTTGGGATCAGCTTTAGGGTTGGAAAAGACCTTTGGGATCAAGAAATCCAACCCAGCTTGGGAATCTGGGAATCTTTAGGGTTGGAAAAACCTTTAGGATCAGGAAACCCAACCCCGTGTCCCCAAATGCCACCTCCACAGAGATTTTATTTTTGACTCCTTCCAGGGATAACAACCCCACCCTGCCCAGCCCATTCCAACTTTTTCCAGGAGATTTTTTTCCCTTTTTTTCCCCCCAACCCCTCCGGAGCAGCACAAAGATTAAAAATGAGATTTTCGGGCCGATTTTAACCCCAAATCCCTTCCCAGGTCGGTGCTCAGCAGCTCTCACTGCCAGGATGAGCTCCCCAAACCCCACCCGACATCCAGCAGGAGCCGGGAATTCCTGCGGCATCACCCTCGGCCAAGCCAATCAGGTAATTAGCAGTTAATTATCGCTTAATTATCGGCGAATTCCCCCTCATTCCCATCGTTTGTCCGTGTTAGTTCCACCTCAGAGCAGCGATTTTTTTTTTATTAGATCCAAAATGGATTTAAATCCGGAGAATTTATCCCAAAAATTCGGGATTTATCCCCAGGAATTTCTTTTTCACGTCCATGATTTAGGAATATTTTCAAGGGGAAAAATCGATTTTAAAGGACATAAAAATAGGGAATTTGGGATATTTTTGTGCTGGATTTTTACTTAAAATATTCCATCTTTTATTTTTTTTTTTTTCCTGGAGCTAGATTCCAAATATTGGAGCTTTTTTTCACCTTAATTGGGTTAAATTTCTAATATTTAAAATTCAGTTTAATTTTTTTGTTTAATTTTAAGTTAAATATTTTAAAAATTAATTTTTTTCCTTTAGTAATTCATCCCCAGGGCTTTTTTTAAAATTTATTTTTGAGGCAGTTTAGGGAGTATTTCGACTTGGAATATTCCCATTATCCAAGATTCCTGGAATTTTCCTGGAATTCAAAACCATCGGAGCAGAAAAATTCACAACCAATAAAAAACAATTGCGGAGAAAAAAAGTAAAAATCAGAAATTCAAATTCCCTGAGCCAATTCCTTGGGGAAAAAAAAAAATAAAAATCAGAAATTCAAATTTCCAGAGCCAATTCCTTGGGGAAAAAAAAATAAAAATCAGAAATTCAAATTTCCAGAGCCAATTCCTTGGGGAAAAAAAAATAAAAATCAGAAATTCAAATTCCCAGAGCAAATTCCTTGGGAAAAAAAAATAAAAATTCCTTCCAATCTCATGGAATGTGGTGGGAGTGGGAATAAATTCAGAATTTTCCATTTGAGGAAAATTTAGGGGCTTGGAAGTGAAGCCAAATCCAGCAAAAATAATGAATAAATAGCAGCAAAATCTTGATTTTTGTCACCACTCAGGATCCTGGGAAAAATGGGAAAAATGGGCTGTTGGAAAGGAAAAATCCAAATTAATTTTATTTCCAAACTTGGAAAATTTGCATTTTCCAAACACCAAAACATCCGAGCCAGGGAGGAGTTAAAAAACCCCAAATCCCTTGAATTTCTGGGGTGGATTTTTGGGGATAATTCCGGGAATTCCAATCAATCCCTGCTGTGTTTTCCAGGTGGTTCCCAAAGTTCCCCTGCTGAGGATCCTGCGGGCTGCGGGCGCCCAGGGCGACACCTTCACCCTCAAAGAGGTGAGGTCACTTTGGGGGCACCTCAAGGGCACTTTGGGGGCACTTAAGGGTCACTTTGGGGTCACTTTTAGGGCACTTCAGGGTCACTTTGGGGGCACCTCAAGGTCACTTAAGGGTCACTTTTTAGGGGCACCTCAAGGTCACTTTGGGGGCACTTTGGGGTCACTATTTGGGGGCACCTCAAGGGCACTTTGGGGGCGCTTAAGGGACACTTTGGGGTCACTTTTAGGGCACTTAAGGGTCACTTTGGGGTCACTTTTTAGGGGCACCTCAAGGTCACTTTGGGGGCACTTTGGGGTCACTATTTGGGGGCACCTCAAGGTCACTTTGGGGGCACTTTTAGGGCACTTCAGGGTCAATTTGGGGTCACTTTTTGGGGGCACCTCAAGGTCACTTTGGGGTCACTTAGGGGGCACTTTGGGGTCACTTTTTTGGGGGCACCTTAAGGTCACTTTGGGGTCACTTTGGGGCGGTGGGTCAGGGTGTGTTTGGGGACATTTTGAGGTCACTTTTAGGGCACTTCAGGGTCAGTTTGGGGACACTTTGGGGTCACTTTGCGGACTTTTTGGGGTCCGTTTTTGGGGGCACTTTGGGGACAGTTCGGGGTCAATTTTTGAGGACTCTTCAGAATCACTTCAAGGTCACTTTGGGGTCAGTTTTTGGGGACACTTTGGGGACAATTTGGGGTCAGTTTCTGAGGACTTTTAGAATCACTTCAGGGTCACTTTGGGGTCAGTTTTCAAGGACACTTCAGAATCATTTTGGAGTTGCTTTTTGGGGTCACTTCAGGGTCACTTTGGGGACATTTTGGGGTCACCTTGTTTTCAATTTTTTGAGGACACTTTTGGACATTCGGGGTCAATTTTTGAGGACTCTTCAGAATCACTTTGGGGTCACTTTTTGGGGTTCCTTCAGGGTCACTTTGGGGACATTTTGGGGTCACTTTGAGGACAGTTTTTGGGGAGACTTCAGGGTCATTCCTTGGGGGGTCATTTTGGGGACAGTTCAGGGTGAGTTTGGGGACACTGGGGTAGTCTCATACTGGGAACAATGCTCCTTTGAACTGGGATAGCCCCATTTTTAACTGGGATAAGCCCATTTGAACTGGGAATAATGCAGTTTTAATTGGGAATAATGCAGTTTGAACTGGGAATAATGCAGTTTTAAGTGGGATAGTCCCATTTGAACTGGGAATAAAGCAGTTTGAACTGGGAATAATGCAGTTTTAACTGGGATAGCACCACTTGAACTGGGAATAATGCATTTTTAACTGGGAATAATGCAGTTTTAACTGGGATAGCACCACTTGAACTGGGAATAGTGCACTTTGAACTGGGATAACCCCATTTAAACACCAACTTTTCCACCCTCCACCTCCTCACCAACCCCAACCCTGCTCCAACACCCCCCAAATCACCTCTAACCCCCCTCCCACCACACAGACCAGCAGGAAATCCCAAATCCCAGGGATTTTGGGGGCTGAGGGGCTCTGCTGTGCCCGCAGGTGATGCATTTCCTGGGCCAGTACATCATGGGCAGGCAGCTCTACGACAAGAGGCAGCAGCACCTGGTGCACTGCGGGGGAGACGAGCTGGGAGAGCTGCTGGGACTGCAGAGCTTCTCTGTCAAGGATCCCAGGTAGGAGAAAAAAAATCCTGGTTTTATCTGGGAAAAGAAAATTTCTATTTTTATCTGGGAAAATAAAATTTCTATTTTTATCTGGAAAAATGAAATTCCTGTTTGTTTCTGGAAAAATAAAATTTCTATTTTTATCTGGGAAAATAAAATAACTGTTTTTATCTGGGAAAATAAAATAACTGTTTTTATCTGGAAAAAAATTCCCATTTTTGTCTGGAAAAAAATTCCCATTTTTATCTGGAAATAAAATTCCCATTTTTATCTGGAAATAAAATTACCGTTTTTATCTGGGAAAATGAAATTCCCATTTTTGTCTGGGAAAATGAAATTCCCGTTTTTGTCTGGGAAAATGAAATTCATATTTTTATCTTGAAAAAAAATTCCCATTTTTGTCTGGAAAAATAAAATTCCCATTTTTATCTGGAAAAATAAAACAGCGGTTTTTATCTGGGAAAATGAAATTCCCATTTTTATCTGGGAAAATGAAATTCCCGTTTTTATCTGGGAAAATAAAATTCCCATTTTTATCTGGGAAAATAAAATTCCCATTTTTATCAGCTCTGTGGGTTTTGGGTTTGGGTTTTCTCCAGGTGTGGGTGGTGAATTTCAGGAAAAAAGCTTTGGGTTTTGAGGTGGATGTTGTAATAAGGGATTTTAAAAAAGGCTGATTGGGTTGGTTTTTCTTTGTAGGGAAAAATTCGTTGTGGGTTTGGGGTGTCTAGGGAAAAAAATCACTGTGGGGTTGGGGTCTGTCTAGAAGAAAACCTCAGTGTGTTTTAGGGTCCCTCTAGGAAAAACCTCAGTGGTTTTTGGGATCTCTTTAGGAAAAAAAAATTAACTGGTTTTTGGGGTCTCAAGGGAAAAATTCACTGTGGGTTTTAGGGGCTTTCTAGGAAAAAATATCAGTGATTTCCTGAATCTCTAAGAAGAAAAAATCAGTGTGGTTTTTGGGATTTCTCTTGGAAAAAAACTGACTGTGGGTTTTTAGGGTCTCTAGGAAAAAAATCCCTGTTGTTTCTGGGGTCTCTCTAAGGGGAAAAAACCCAAAAAACCCACACAAACAAAAAACCCACCTCATTGTGTTTTAGGGTCCCTCTAGGAAAACCCCCAGTGATTTCTGGGATCTCTGTAAAAGAAAACCTCCCTGTGTTTTTTGAAGCCTGTCTAGAAGAAAAAAATCCTTTGGGATCTGTCAGAAAATCAATTCCCTAATAAATTTTATCAATACATTTATGAAAAAAAATCAGCGGCTCTGTGGTTTCTGGTATCTCTAAAAAAAAAAAATCTAAAGGGGATTTTTTCTGTCCCACAGCCCCGTGTACGAGATGCTGAAGAGGAACCTGAGCCCTGCTGCCCTCCCAGGTAGGTTGGTCCTGTTCCTGTTCCTGTTCCATAAATGTTGCTCTGCCCTGGTAAGTACCCAAAAAGCGCAGGAGCTGTGGCTGCAGGAGGAATAAACTTCTCTCAGGAGCTTTTCCCAAGCAAATCTCTGCGAGTTTGTGTCGTCTCTGTGTGCCAGGAGCTGCTTGAGTGATGCCAAAAAAAAATCCCCAAATTTTGGGGTCAAAACTAAATCCTGAATTATCCCACCCTGGATTGGAATTCATCTTCAAATCAATCCAAATCAATCTGTGTTGGTTTCTTGGTGCTTCCTCAGCCTCAGAGCTGGAAATCCTTGCTCTCACCTCATTTTTATGGTTTGATCATCTCTAAGAGTGCTAAAAAATGCTTCAGTCTGGAACCTTGCAGCTTCTCGTGGGAGGAATCAAATCAAACTCCATCACAGAAGGAAAAGTTTTATTCCCAAATTAATCTGAGAGCTGGGGTGGCTTCCTTGAAACCAGTTCCTGTTGTAGGGCTGGGAAAAATAAACTCCACTGGCAGAGCTGGGTGGACTTTTGTGCCACATTTCCTATTTTTTAAAACACATAAAATGGATTTAATCCACAGCTGTGGACTTTTATGCAAAATTTCCCATTTTTTAAAACAGATAAAATGGATTTAGTCCATAGCTGTGGGATTTTGCTTCAAATTTCCTGGTTTTTAAACAGATAAAATGGATTTAGTCCACAGCTGTGGACTTTTATGCAAAATTTCCCATTTTTTTAAACAGATAAAATGGATTTAATCCACAGCTGTGGAATTCTGGGCCACATTTCCCATTTTTTTAAAACAGGTAAAATGGATTTAATCCATAGCTGTGGATTTTTATGTCAAATTTCCTGGTTTTTTAACAGATAAAACGGATTTAATCCACAGCTGTGGAATTTTGTGCCAAATTTCCTGTTTTTTAACAGATAAAATGGATTTAATCCACAGCTGTGGAATTTTGTGCCACGTTTTCCTTTTTTTAAAACAGATAAAATGGATTTAAACCTTCAGGAGGGCTCAGGCACATGTGGAGAAATTACAAATGAAATTAAAATCCAAAGTGTGGCCCTAAGAGGTTCCATTTTCTGCCTTGGATATTTTTTTTTACAGAAAAGATTCTTTTCAAGAACATTCAGATTTATTTTCTAGAAGAATCTTTTGAGCTCCATTTGGAGCCTTTAGCTGTAGGAGAATTGTGTGAGTGCTGTTCCCTGTGTGTGTGTGCAGAGCTGAGCATTCCCAGCCAGGCTTTTCCTTGGGATGTGGCTGCTCCTGGGCCAGCCCCGGCCTCACTTTGAGCCTGGCTCAGGAAAAGCTGCTCCTAGGGCTGGGTTGGACCTGGCTGTGTGTGAGTGTGAGCCAAACCAACCAGGCTTGGCAGACCAGACCTTGGGGGTATTTCCTCCCCCTTTCCTGCTCCTTTCCTCCGCCTTTTCCCCTCCTTTTCCCCTCCTTTCCCTCCTCCTTTCCTCCTCCTTTCCTTCTCCTTTTCCTCCTCCTTTTCCTCCTCCTTTTCCTCCTCCTTTTCCTCCTCCTTTCCTCCTCCTTTCCTTCTCCTTTTCCTCCTCCTTTTCCTCCTCCTTTCCTCCTCCTTTTCCTCCTCCTTTCCTCCTCCTTTTCCTCCTCCTTTTCCTCCTCCTTTCCTTCTCCTTTTCCTCCTCCTTTTCCTCCTCCTTTTCCTCCTTCCTTCCTCCTTTCCTCCTTTTCCTCCTCCTTTTTCCCCTCCTTTTCCCCTCCTTTTCCCCTCCTTTCCTTCTCCTTTTCCCCCTCCTTTTCCTCCTCCTTTCCCCTCCTTTCCCTCTCCTTTCCCCCTCCTTTCCTCCTCCTTTCCCCCTCTTTTCCCCCTCCTTTTTCCCCTCCTTTTCGTCCTCCTTTTCCTCCTCCTTTCCCCCTCCTTTCCCCCCTCCTTTCCCCCTCTTTTCCCCCTCTTTTCCCCCTCCTTTTCGTCCTCCTTTTCCTCCTCCTTTTCCCCTCCTTTTCTCCCCCTTTTCTCCTTTTCCAGCTGTTTCCCTTTCCAGCTGTTTGCTTTCCTTCAGCCCAGCACAGTAAAGGCTGGATTTGGCTATTTTTTTCCTCCCTTTTCTAATTTCTCCCTTCTTGCTTAATTTTCCTCCTTGACTAATTTCCCTTCTTTCTTGTCCATTTTTTCCCCTTTTCAAATTTCCCCGCCTTTCCTTTTCTAATTTTTCTTTCCTGGTCTAATTTTTCCCCCTTCCTTGTCTAATTTCCCCCTGTTCTTGTTTAATTTCCCCCTTCCTGCCTAATTTTTCCTTTCTTTCCTAATTTTCCCCCTTGTCTAATTTCCCCCTTCTTGTCAAATTTTTCCCCCTTGACTAATATTTCTCCCTTTTCTAATTTTCCCCCTTCTTGCCTAATTTTTTCCATTTTCTTGCCTAATTTCTCCCCTTTTCTTGTTTAATTTTCCCCCTTCTTGACCAATTTTTTCCCCTTTTTCTAATTTTCCCACTTTCTTGGTTTTTTCCCTTTTTTGTCTAATTCCCCCCCTTCTTGTCCGTTTTTCCTCTTGTCTATTTTTCCCCTTTTTCTTGTCCAATTTTTCCTCCTTTTCTTGTCTAATTTTCCCCCTTTTCTTTCCTGATTTCCCCCTTTTCTTTCCTAATTTTCCCCCTTTCCTAATTTCCTTCCCCTTTTCTTGTCTAATTTTCCCCCCTTTTCTTTCCTAATTTTTCCTCCTTTGCTTGTCTAATTTTCCCCCCCTTTTATTTCTTAATTTCCCCCTTTTTCTTTCTTAATTTTCCCTCTTTTCTTTCCTAATTTTTCTCCCTTTCCTGGTTTTTTCCTCCCCTTTCTTGTCTAACCTCCCCCCTTTCCTTGACCAATTTCCCCTTCCCTGCCCACTTTTCCCAAGTCTGACTCCCCCCAGGTGCATTTAGGAATCCCTCTCCCCTCCAGGCTGGATTTTCTGGAACCCACCAGCTCCAGCAGGAAACCTCCCAGCCCCTGGAGCATTCTCACTCCCTGAAAATCAGATTTGGCAAGGATGAATCTCCCTGTTTTCCATCAGGGATTGAAACCCCAGCAGCTGGAAACGGATAAAAACAGGGATTTGGGACAGATCCCTGCCACCTTTCAGCCTGGATTTAAATTCAGGTGGAATTTTCTGCCACTTCTCAGCTTCCTGGTGGGAATTCACCTCATCCAGAAGGGAATTTTCCTGTTCAATTGAGAGGGGAGCAGGCAGGAGCCAGCCTGGCATCTTCTCTTCTCTCTGTTCAGAGCCAGGCTCAGAAAGATCCCTGTTAATTGGATTCTTCTTCATTTAGCTTGGCCTTTTAATTAACTCCTGGGAGCAGCAGCAGCAGCAGCTGGATCCAGCTGTGTCTGTGCATGGAATTTTCCTTTCTTTTCTCTTTATTCCTCTTGCCCAAACCCTTCAGGAAGAGCAGGAATCCTCAGGAATTCCAAAATTCCCTTCCCAGATGGGATTCCCTGTGGAATCCTGGTGTTGGAGGAATGGATTTGCACTCATTCCCTGAAAACCAAGCAGGGAGTTGAACTAAAATTGGGATTTCTTTGGTGATTCTGTCACGTTTTGACATTTCCCCCATGGGGATTTCTTGCTGGAGATTTCAGATTTCAGATTTTGGAAGCGATTTTCCCGTTTTTTTCCACTTTTTGTGGAAAATTCCACTCTCCTATCAAGGAAGCTCAGTTGGAAAAGCAGCTCCTTGCAGAATGTGGGATTGGTGGGAATTCCCTGGATGTGCAAACCAGCCTTGGCTGGGCCTTGGAAACTCCAGGGAAAATTCAACCACACCTTGGTGGTTTTTAGGCAGCCTCAGGAGCAATTCCAAGTCCAGGAATAACAGATATTCAGACTAACCAGGAATTCTTGTGGCAAAGCCCTGGAGCTTGGGATGGCTGTAGGAAAAAGAGTAATTTTTCCTTTTGGGAAGAATATTCTGAATTTAGGATGGCTGTAGCAAAAAGAAAAATTCCCTTTGGGAAGAATATTCTGAACTTGGGATGGCCATAGGAAATAGGATCATTTTTCCCTTTGGGAAGAATAACCTGAATTTGGAATGGCTGTAGCAAAAAGAGTAACTTTTCCCTTTGGGAAGAATAATCTGAATTTCGAATGCCTGTAGAAAGTAGAATAGTTTTCCCTTTGGGAAGAATATTCTGAATTTGGGATGGCCGTAGGAAATAGAATCACTTTTCCATTTGGGATGGCCATAGCAAAAAGAATAACTTTTCCTTTTGGGAAGAATATTCTGAATTTGTAATGGCTGTAGGAAATAGTATCACTTTTCCCTTTGGGAAGAATAATCTGAATTTGGAATGGCTCTAGAAAATAGAACTGTTTTTCCCTTTGGGAGTAATATTCTGAATTTGGGATGGCCATAGCAAAAGGAATAACTTTTCCCTTTGGGAAGAATATTCTGAATTTGGGATGGCTGTAGGAAATAGAATCACTTTTCCCTTTGGGAAGAATATTCTGAATTTTGAATGCCTGTAGAACATAGAATCATTTTGCCCTTTGGGAAGAATAATCTGAATTTGGAATGGCTCTAGAAAATAGAACCGTTTTTCCCTTTGGGAAGAATATTCTGAATTTGGGATGGCTGTAGGAAATAGAATCACTTTTCCCTTTGAGAAGAATATTCTGAATTTTGAATGCCTGTAGAACATAGAATCATTTTTCCCTTTGGGAAGAATAATCTGAATTTTGAATGCCTGTAGAACATAGAATCATTTTTCCCTTTGGGAAGAATAATCTGAATCTGGAATGGCTCTAGAAAATAGAACCGTTTTTCCCTTTGGGAGTAATATTCTGAATTTGGGATGGCCATAGCAAAAGAAATAACTTTTCCCTTTAGGAAGAATATTCTGAATTTGGGATGATCATAGGAAATAGAATCACTTTTCCCTTTGGGAAGAATATTCTGAATTTGGGATGATCATAGGAAATAGAATCATTTTTCCCTTTGGGAAGAATATTCTGAATTTGGGATGGCCATAGAAAATAGAATCACTTTTCCTTTTGGGAAGAGTATTCTGAATTTCGAATGCCCGTAGAACATAGAATCTTGTTTCCCTTTGGGAAGAATAATCTGAATTTGGAATACCTATAGAAAATAGAATCGTTTTTCCCTTTGGGAAGAATATTCTGCATTTTCACCCAGCTGCTCCTCCCCTCAACCCCTCCCTCCCTCCCCGAGGACACCAACCCTTTCCCCCAGGTTCTCCCCCGAGCTCTGCCCAGCCTGGCTGGTTGGTTGCCTGCCGCAGGCCCCGTGTGCTGTGAGAGTGGCCCTTTCCAGGGAAGGATTTTCCTTGTGTTTTACCTGCCATCTGCAGATGCTGCACAGACTCTCCCAAAGGAGCAGAGCGTCGCTAAGCCCAGCCCAGACCAGCTGCAGGTAAACCCCACTGCCCAGTGGGTTCTTTTCTTGTACAGAGTCGCCCCTTCTCTGTACCCTCTGCATGGTGGACTGCCAGAACTTTTTATTTTTTTTTTTTTTGTCGTGCTGCCATCCTCACCTTCCTGAGAGGTAAAAAAAAAAAAATCCCCCCTCAAAATTAAAATAAAAAAAAAAAGTTCTTGGAGTCCACAGAGCAGGGACAGAGCCACCCTTCTCTGTTCTCCTCGTGACAGAGTGCCAGTCTCTGAGCGCGTTTTTCTGGGGTGCAGCACTTCCAGCCCTCAGCTTCTCCAGCCGTGTTCTCCTGCCTTTTTTTTTTTTTTTTCCCCTCTTTTATCCCACTTTTTCTCCCAGTAGGAATTGCCAAATAATTCACTGTGCCTAGTTAGGATTTGTTTTCCAGCAGCTTTTTCAGGCAGAGGTGAAAACTGAGGAAAAGTCTTGGCGCATCCAGAGTTTTTTTCCAGGTGTGGTTTGGGGTGAGGGCTGGGAGGTGTCAGAGAGTCACAAAATGATTTTTACTGCAGGAAAAATCCCCAAACTTTGGGGGTTTTTGCCAAGCTGAAGATTTTTCCTTGGTTCTTTGTGCTGATTCCAGAGGCTTTAAAGAGAAATAGTTTGTAGTTTTTTTTATTCTGGATTATTTCCTTTTCCTACCTGTTTGCTCTGGTCCTGCAGCTGGTGCCTGGGGATGGAAGTGCTGCATCCCCTTGTCCCTGCAAGCTCTGCTGGACTAATTCCTGAATTTTTCCTTCCTGCAGCTCAGCCAGGAGGAAGGATCTGACTCTGGGATCCTGGAGGGTGACAGCAAATCCTCTGCTCCGGCTACCTCAGAGCCCAGCTGTGACACTTGTGAAGGTGGGGGACAAATCTCTGCGTTCTCACAGCATTTCCAAAGCTTCCCTGTGGGACACACAGCAGCAAAACGCTGGAGGAGGGAGTTGGGAGAACTCAAAATAAATAATATCCCCTGGTTTGGAATAGAATCCTTAAAAATCTTGGTGCTAAAGACTGAGAAATTGCAAAGTTCACCACAGGTATTTTCTTATTTTCTGGCTCATAAAAAATGCTCTGAATACAGTGCCAGGTTAAGCCCCCAAATGCCATCTCACATTGAGCAATGCCACAAAAAAAAACCCTTCCAGACCTTGCTGGAGGGTGTTTGAAATGCTGGAATTATCCTTGGATGCATCCTCCTTCCCAAGGGAGGCTCCTGAGCACAGGGAACCCAGCCTGGACTGGCTGCAGTCATCCCCTGCAAACCAAGCAGAGAATTGAACTAAAATTGGGATTTTTTTGATGATTCTGTCATATTTTGACATTTCCCCCATAGGGATTTTTTGCTGGGTCACTCATGGAAATTTCAGATGTTTTGGAAGCAATTTTCCCATTTTTCCACTTTTTATTCTCTCATATGAAGGAATCAGTTGGAGGAGCAGCTCCTTGTTTCCAGCTGGAAATTCCCTGGATTTACAATCCAGCCTTGGAAAACTCCAGGCGCTGGAGGGAGGGAGATCCAAGGTGATCCTGGAATCCAGAATGTTCAGTTTGGGATCCCAGGCTGGAGCATGGAGAGGGTGGATCCCCATTTCTTGGGAATTCAGGAGCTTCAGACTGAACTCCAGCCTGTCCTTTCTGCATTTTTAAATCACTGAAGAAATCCACTCAGGGCTGGCTCGGGAAGTGTTTGTGTTTCTTTGGTGAAATTTTAAATTAAAATCTTAAATTCAATTTCAACCTGTCCCAGTACAGGGGCACTGGGATGTTCCCTGACTCATGCAGGGAATTTTTGCCAACCCAAACCCCAGAGCTCTCAGCCTGAGGCAAGAAATAAAAAAAAAATTCAGATTTGGGCCTCATTTTTTCTCTTACCCAATGACTTAGAGACTCTGCTTGGCTCTTCCAGACAAAGACTTGATAGAAAACCTCTCCAAAAGCAAAAAGCCCAAGCTGGATCTGGTTTTTGAGGAGTGGGATGTGGCCGGGCTGCCGTGGTGGTTTTTAGGGAATCTCAGAAGCAATTACAAATCCAAGAGTAACGGATCCACGGATATTCAAACCAACCAGGTGTGTAACCACTTTAAAGAGGGGCCTTTGGCTTCCAAGGAAGTCAAATATTCAAATTATTTTCTCTCTTTCCACTGCCCACTCCAGGATTTTCAGCCTTTTTCCCACTGTGGGCCTGTCCCAGCCTTTCCTGTGGGGTGGTTGGTGACTTTTTGTGGTTTTAAATCCACCAAACCTTTCCCTCAGAGGTGCCTGGATTTCAGGAGTTGCCCTTTTTTGTTGGGATGAGTGTTGTAGGGTGGTGGGCAAGCTGGAAGGAGGTGGAGGTTGGGAAAAGGGGGAACTTTGTGAGGTGAAAATTGGAGAAAAAGGGGAACTTGTGAGGTAGAAATTGGAAAAAATGGAAGCCTGTGAGGGAAAAAATTTAAAAAGGGGGACCTGTGAGGTGGAAATTGGGAAAACGGGGAACTTGTGAGGTAGAAATTGGGAAAAAGGGAGTCTGTGAGGTGAATATTTAAAAAACTGAAGCCTGTGAGGTAGAAATTGAAAAAAGGGGGACCTATGAGGTGGAAGTTGGGAAAAGGCGGGGGACTGTGAGGAAGAAATTGGGAAAAGGAGGAACTTGTGAGGTGGAAATTGGAAAAAAGGCAATCTGTGAGGTGAATATTTCAAAAATGGAAGCCTGTGAGGAAGAAATTGGGAAAAGGGGGAACTTGTGAGGTAGAAACTGGAAAAAATGCAAGCCTGTGAGGGAAAAATTTTAAAAATGGGAGCCTGTGAGGTGGAAATTGGGAAAAGGGGGAACTTGTGAAGTGGAAATTGGAAAAAAAGGACTCTGTGAGGTGAAAATTTAAAAATGGAAGCCTGTGAGGTGGAAATTGGAAAAAAGGGAACTTGTGAGGTAGAAAATGGGAAAAGGGGGAAATTGTGAGGTGGAAGTTGGAAAAAAAGGAGTCTGTGAGGTGAATATTTCAAAAATGGAAGCCTGTGAGGTGGAAGTTGGAAAAAGGCAGGGCTTGTGAGGAAGAAATTGGGAAAAAGGGGAACTTGTGAGGTAGAAATTGGAAAAAAACTCAAGCCTGTGAGGGAAAATTTTTAAAAAGGGGGGCCTGTGAGGTAGAAATTGGGAAAAGGGGGGACCTGTGAGGTGGAAAATTGGAAAAAAAGGAAATCTGTGAGGTGAAAATTTGAAAAATGGAAGCCTGTGAGGTGGAAGTTGGAAAAAGGCTGGGCCTGTGAGGTAGAAATTGGGAAAAAGGGGAAATTGTGAGGTGGAAAATTGGAAAAAAGGGAATCTCTGAGGGAAAAACTTTGAAAAGGGGAGCCTGTGAGGTGGAAATTGGGAAAAGGGGGAGCCTGGGAGGAAGAAATTGGGAAAAGGGGGAAATTGTGAGGTGGAAATTGGAAAGAGGGAGTCTGTGAGGTGAAAATTTGGAAAATGGAAGCCTGTGAGGTAGAAATTAGGGAAAGTGGGGAGGCTGTGAGGAAGAAATTGGGAAAAGAGTGAAATTGTGAGGTGGAAATGGGGGAAAACTGAGTCAGTGAGGTGGAAATTGGGAAAAGGGGAACATGTGAGGGAGAAATTTTCAAAAGGGGTGTCTGAGGGCAGTGAGGTGCCCTGAGCTTTGGAGAGGAAAATAGGACAATGCTGGATGGGGAGCTGCTCCTAAATGTTTTTTCCTGGATTTTTTCCCCTCAGGACATTGACACTGCCATAGTTTCAGACACCACTGATGACCTGTGGTTCCTCAACGAGCGTCCCCTGGACCAGGGCAGTGCTGGGCTGAAGGTGGACGTGCTGGACAGTGAGGAGGTCACAGAAGGTGACACCAAGGTACCTCTGCCACTCTGCTTTCATTCATCCCATGGTGTCCTGCTGCCCTTGGAAAAGCTGGGTCTGCCCCCATCCAGAGGCTAAATCCTGTTTAGAAAAGGTTGTCATCATTCCTCATGTCTTTGGTGGTTTTCCTGCTTGGGTTTTGGTTTAAATTCACATTTTCGAGGCATAAAATCAATTTAAAATGAGTTAAACTTCTCTCAGCAGCTTTAAGTGGGTTTCTAACCAATAGCTGCAAGGGTTATGAATCAAAAATCATGGAATTAAGTTTGGGAAAGGCTGTTAAAGATCAAGTCCAGAGGAAAATCTGATTAGAGTAAACCAGCAGAAAATGCCAACATTCTGAAAAAAAAAAAAAAAACCCTGCAAAAATGGCTTTTTATTCACTTTTAGACATGATTTAATGAGCAGGGTGATGGTGTAATCCTTTAACTGGGGTCTGCAGCGCCAGGTAAATGATAAATAAGGACTATTCCAACATTCCCACCCTCTGATGATACTTTCCTGGAACTCCAGGTGCCTGAGGATGTGTGCTTGGATGAGCTGGAGGATTCCCAGTGCCTGAGTGATGACACGGACACAGAGGCTGCTTCTGAGGTGGGAATTCCTTGGGATCAGCATCACCTTGGGGCTGGAAGGGCTCATCCCACATCTGCTGCTTTGGGGTGGGAAATAAAGTGGCTGAGTTAAGTTATATTGATACCCAGGTATAGTTTAATAAGGTTTTAATAAGGTTTTAATAAAATTTTAATTCCATGCTGTCCTTTGGGTGGAAATCTGCAGGGTTGTCCTTAAAAGGGACCTGAAAATCCTAAGGAGCACTTTATAATCACTCAAAAAACTCAGAATTCTAATAATTTTAGCAGAATTCTAATAATTTTAGCAGCATTTTAGTGGTTTTAGCAGAATTTTCCAGCCTGGAATAAATGGGGATGTTCCCTGGCTTTGGACAGCTGAGTGCTGGCTCTGCACTTGGGTAGCTCCTGCCCTTTTCTGGGAGGTAATTAATTAAAAAATCCATTAATTGTGCAGGTTCAACAGCTGGTAAGTGATGGGTGAACCTGGAAAACAAATTCCTGCCAAATTCCAGGAGCTCTCCCCTTTAATTTTAAGCAAAAGATTGAAATTTCTCTTGAAATTAAATAAAAATAAACTGCCCCAGCTTGGATTCTTCCAGAGAGCTGGGACAGAGGAAGGAGAGGAATTCATGAGGGAGAGATCTGGGATGAATCAATCCCAAGCCACAAAATGTTGATTTTCCAGCTTCTAAATCACTGATAAATCAAAATTTTTTTAAACGAGGCTTCCTTGCTGCTTTTCCCACACAGCTAAAACAAAGAATACCCAAAATAAATCGATTTGGGTTTGGGTTTTTTTGCTTGGTTGGTTGGTTGTTTTTTTTTCGTTTTGTTTTGTTTGTGGGGGTTTTATTGTTGGGGTTTTTTTGGTGTTGTGGGGGTTTTTTTTTGTTTGTTTGTTTTTGGGGGGGGGTTTTTGTTTGTTTTTGGTTTTGGGGGGGTTTTTGTTTGTTTGTTTTGTGGTTTTTGGGGGGGTTTTTTTGGTTTTTGGTGGTTTTTTTTTGGGTTTTGGGGGGTTTTTTGTGGGTTTTTTTGTGTTTGTTTTGTTTTGTTGTGGGGGTTTTTTGTTGTTTTTGGTTTTTTGTGGTTTTGTTTTGTTTTGTGGGTTTTTTGTTGGTTTTTTTTTTTGTTTTCTGGTGGTTTTTTGTTTTGTTTTGTTTTTGTTTGTTTGGGGTTTTTTGTTTGTTTGGGGTTTTTTTTGTTTGTTTTGGTGTTTTTGGTTTTGTTTTGTTTTGTTTTGTTTTGTTGGGTTTTTTGCCAGAATTTTTTTTTTTTCACCTCAAACCCCTCAGGACTGCTGGCAATGCTCCAAGTGCAAAAAATTCAACTCCCCGGGGAAGCGGTACTGCTACCGCTGCTGGGCCCTGCGCAAGGACTGGTACCGGGACTGCCCCAGGCTGCCCCACTCCCTCTCCCTCTCCAACATCACCTCCACCCTGGAAAACCAGCAGCAGGACCAAGGCGTGGACGTCCCCGACTGCAGGAGGACCATTTCAGCCCCCGCTGGCCAAGCCAGGCACCTTTTCCTGGGGGAGAACAAACCAACCCCCGGCAGCTCCCTGGAATCCCTGGATTTGGCGCGGGATGGGAAGAAGAGGGAGGGGAAGAAGAGGGATTTCTCCGAGCTGAAAAAAGAGGAGGAGCTGGAGGCTTTGGAGAGCGTCAGGACCGTGCTGAACCCCTGCTTCCTGTGCCAGCAGAGGCCTCGGGATGGGAATATTGTCCACGGAAAGACTGCTCACCTGGTGGCCTGCTTCAGGTGCGCCAAGATGCTGAAGAAGAAGAGGTCGCCCTGCCCTGTGTGCAGGAAGGAGATCGAGGTGGTCATCAGGATCTTCACGGGGTAGGGAGGCTTTCTGCCCCTAGAGCAACCCCAAAAAGAAGACTTTTGCACTCAAACGCCCCCTTTATGGTATATGCAGGAAGGAGATCAGGAGAGTCGTCGGAATCTTCCTAAAATAACCCCAAAATGAGGAATTTTTGCACTCAAATCCCAACTTCAGTGTGTGCAGCAAGGAGATGGAGAAGGTCATCAGGATCTTCATGGGGTAGCATGATTTTCTGGCCCTAAAATGATCCCAAAATGAGGATTTTTTGCACTCAAATCCCAACTTCAGTGTGTGCAGCAAGGAGATGGAGAAGGTCGTCAGGATCTTCATGGGGTAGCATGATTTTCTGGCCCTAAAATAACCCCCAAAATGAGGATTTTTTGCACTCAAATCCCAACTTCAGTGTGTGCAGGATGGTCATCGGGATCTTCATGGCGTAGCACGACCTTCTATTCATAAAATAACCCCTAAAACCAGGGGTTTTGCACAAAAACCCCAATTTCAGAGCTTGGTCTACGGGATCAAGATGGTCATCAGGATCTTTATGGGGTAGCAGGGCTCTTTGTTCCCAGAATCATCCCAAAATGAGGGGGTTTGCACTCAAATCTCTTATTTCAGTGTGCGCAGGAAAGAGATCAGGATGATCACCGGGATCTTTATGGGACAGCAGGACCTTCTGCCCCTAAAACAACCCCAAAACGAGGATTTTTGCACTCAACCTCAAATTTCAGAGCTCAGCCAGCGAAACCAAAGAAAACCAAGATGTAAATCCCACCAGGAATCCTCTGCAGGATTCACTTTTCCATGGAAATCATCAAGAGATCTAAATCCCAGCTTGGAAATTTTCCCAATTTCCCGACTTCAGCCCGGTTTTATCTCTCTGGATTCTTTCTCCTGACCAAGAACAGAAGATCTGGGTAAAGTTGTGACTTTTGAAACGTTGGTTTGGTTTTTTTTTCTATAAATCCTGACTTGTGCAATTCCTTTGGAGCTGAGGGATAAAAATGCTAATAAAATATTTATGGTGGGAGGGCAGGGGATCGGTTTTGGGGAGAAGAAAAAGAACTTTATTCCTGATTTTTTTTTTTATTGTTTAAGGTCGGCAGGGTGAAGAATTCCTTCCTCCCAGATGGGAAATAAATCCGTGTTTTTAATCCACACCTCTCAGGTCACAAATCAGATGGAAAAATAATAATAATAATGTTATATTTTGCTTTCTTCTTGGGCTCTTTAATTTATATTTCTTCTCTTTTTGATATATTTAAATCTATTTGGTGTCACAGCTGTCCAGCAGGACTCAATTCCAGCAGCTTTGGGATATTTTGGGATGTTCCACCTGCCCTCACCTCTCCTTTAGAATTAAAAATTCCTCATTTTCGAGTGAAAAGTTGGCTTTAAAAACAAACCACAAACTTTTGAGGGATAAAATAATTCCTTTAAAGCCCCACTTGTACCCTTTTCAGGCACAATTTTCCCCATTTCTGACAGATTTTTTTCCCCTTTCCAGGCACATTTTTTTGCCCTTTTCAGGTAGATTTTTCCCCTTTTCAAAACACATTTTTTTCACATTTTTTCCCTCTTTTCAGACAGACTTTTTCCCCTTTCCAGGCAGATTTTTTGCCCTTTCCAAGCAAATTTTTCCCATTTCCAGGCAGATTTCCCCCCTTTTCAGGTAGATTTTTCCCCTCTTTTGAGAGAGATTTTCCCCCTTTCCAGGCAGATTTTTCCCTCTTTCCAGAGAGATTTTTTCCCCCTTTCCAGGCAGATTTTTCCCTCTTTTCAGAGAGATTTTTTCCCCTTTCAGGCAGATTTTTCCCTCTTTTCAGAGAGATTTTTTCCCCTTTCCAGGCAGATTTTTCCCTCTTTTCAGAGATAATTTTTTCCCCTTTCCAGGCAGATTTGGACCTTCGTCCTCCAGCCCCTTCCCAATCCCACCTCCTCTGCCGTTCCCCTGGGATCACCCACCCTGGGACAATTCCGGGATTTTTCTCCCTTTCCCAGCTCTGTTTTTTTTTGGGCTCGGCGCTGCCGGAGAAGGCGGAGCTCACTAGAGGGCACCCCCGCCCCGCTCCTCCCGGGATCCGCATTCCCGCCTGGAAAGGGACACAATCCCGTGCCTGGGGCTCGGTTTTCCTGATTTCCCAAACCCACAAATCCGTCCCAAATCCCAGCGATGCCCCTCGGACCCTTCCAGATGCATCCCAGCATTCCCAGGTTTTTTGGTTTTTTCCTTGTATTTTTTTATGGCAACCCACAACATCCTCCCCCCTTTCCTTCCTGTTTTTCCTTTTTTTGTTTTGTTTTACCCTTTATCCACAAAAATTTGGGGATCCAGATGCATCCCAGCATTCCCAGGTTTTTTGGGTTTTTTTTCCTTTTTTTTTTTATACCAACCCCCACAACTTCCTCCCCTCTTTCCTTCCTGTTTTTCCTTTTTTCCTTTTTTGTTTTGTTTTGTTTTGTTTTGTTTTACCCTTTATCCACAAAAATTTGGGGCTCCAGATGCATCCCAGCATTCCCAGGTGTTTTGTTTTTTTCCTTTTATTTTTTTATGGCAACCCACAACTTCCTCCCCTCTTTCCTTCCTGTTTTTCCTTTTTTTTTTTTTGTTCTTTTTTTTTTTTATTTACCCTTTATCCACAAAAATTTGGGGATCCAGGATCCACCCAGCCCCACGGGGAAGTGCCGCCATCCCCATTTCCCGTTCTTTTATCCCAAATTCCTTCCTGCTTCCCCCCCAGGTGACAGCAGTGACAGAGGGCAGGGAGGGGACACTTGGTTTGATGATCCCAACTCCAAAAAACCCCCAAAAAATAACCCCAAATCCCACATGGATTCCAAAGGAAAAAAGCCTTTTTTGGGGTTTTTTTAGGTTTTTTTTTTTAGGTTTTTCTTGTATTTCCAAAGCAGGGACTGTCCAGCGAGGGAGGTGACACTGGGGATGCTTTGTTTGATGATCCCAACGCTCCAAAAAAACCTCAGAAAGGAAACCCCAGACCCCACACAGATCCCAAAGGAAAAAACCTCTTTTTTTTTTGTTTTTTTTTTAGGTATTTTTTATATTTCCAAAGCCGGGCCTGTCCAGCGAGGGAGGTGACATGGGGGACGCTTTGTTTGATGATCCCAAAGCTCCAAAACAAACCCCAGAAAGGAAACCCCAGACCCCACAGAGATCCCAAAGGAAAAAACCTCTTTTGTTGTTTTTTGTAGGGGTTTTTTTAGGGGTTTTTTATATTTCCAAAGCAGGGACTGTCCAGCGAGGGAGGTGACACCTCTGGGGTGTCCCTGGTGCCAGGGGGACGCAGGTTTGGGGTTCCTCTTTATGGCTCTTCACCCACTCGGGGCATTGTCCCCACAGCGCTCTCAGTCCCATCTTCCCAGTGGGGTTTTTTTGGGCTCCACGGCCAAATCCAGCCCCTCCACACGGATCCAGGACCACCAGAAGCTCCTCTTCCCCTGGATCCCCTGAGCCTCCTCAAGATCCTATCCACAAAATCCCATTTTTTTCCCCGCCATCTGTTATTTTTTGGTAAAAAACCCCCCATTCCCCCCTCCCCACCCACCCCAAAACCCCTCCGAACCCCCCCAAAATCCATCCTCCCTCAGCACTCGGGGGGCGGCGCCGCCTGCACCTCCACGGCCAGGAGGTGTCCCCGGGGCTGCAGGGGATAAACCACGCGCACGGCCCTGGCCGCGCCGAGCGGCGATTCCCGCCGGGACCCGGCGCCCACCGCCGCCCCCAGGAGCAGCAGGCACAGCAGCAGCGCCGTCACCAGCGTCCCCCGGCCTCCCCACGGCCTCCCCCGGGGGGCGGCCTCTTTAGTCCTGGCGGTGACACAGGCCACCCTGGCCGGCGACGCCAGCGAGGCCACGCGCAGGCACGCCCGGTACTCGGTGCCGGGCCGCAGCCGGGTGAGGTTGAAGCCGTGGGTGCCCGCCGGGATCCGCGCCGCGCCCACCCGGGAGCCCGGCGCCGAGCTGGCCCAGGTCAGGTTGGAGGAGACGGCGTTGAGGCGCGGCCTCCAGGCCAGCAGCACGTGGTGGGGCTGCGCCTCCACCACCAGCAGCTCCAGCTCGGCCCGGCCCGGCGGGAAGGAGCGGTCGACCAGCACGCGGACGCCGCGGGTGTCGGCGCCCAGCAGGTTGTGAGCCACGCACGTGTAGAGCCCGGCCTCGCCCGCCGCGATCCCGCGGATCTCCAGCGTCCCCTCCGCGTGCACCTTGAACTTCCTGCCGCCGTCATCATCATCATCCCCGAAAGGCAGCAGCTTCTCCCCGGCCGGCGTCACCCAATAAATCTCCGGCTCCGGCTCCGCCAGCGCCCGGCAGTGCAGCGCCACGTCCTCGCCGGGCCGGGCGTCCAGGCGCGCCGGGAGGCCGCGGGCGGAGATGAGCGGCAGGCACTGCTCCGTCATCTCGCGGAAGGGCACGTCGCGGATGTGCCGGCGCTGCAGGTCGGGCGGCTCGGCGCACAGCGTGGACTGCGGCTCGATGAAGCGCACGCGGGGCCGGGTGCTGTTGACCCAGCGGATGACACAGTCGCAGCGCAGCGGGTTGCCGTGGATGCTGATCTCCTGCAGGTTGGGCAGCGACTCCACCGTCTGCCGGTGCAAGGCACTTAGGGCGTTGTTGTTGAGCATCAGCGTCTCCAGCTGGGGAAGGTGCTGGAAGGCCTTGGGGTGGATGAAGGACAGCTTGGGGTTGTTGGTGACGTCCAGCTTGGTCAGCTCGGGGAGGTTGATGAGGGCGAACTGGTCGATGGACACCAGCTCGTCCATGTTGTTGAGGCCCAGCTCCTTGAGGTGCAGCATGTTGGTGAAGTCGCTCTGCTTGACCCTCTGCAGCGGGTTCTTGTTCAGATCCAGGAACTTCAGGCCGGGCACCTGCTGCAGAGCCCTCTTGGGGACATCTGCCAGCTTGTTGTCATAGAAGGAGAGGCTCTCCAGGCTCCTCAGCCCCTCCAGGGCGTAATCCGAGATCTCCCGCAGCTGCATCCCGGCCAGCACCAAACTCCGCAGGTTGCCCAGGGGCCGGAAATTCATGTCCAGGATGGCGTCCACCTTGTTCCCTCCCACCATCAGGATCTCCAGGCTGGGCAGCATCTGAAACCAGCGGCTGTCCAGCGTCCTCAGCAGGTTGGAGTTGAGGTGGAGCCGCAGGAGGCTGCCCAGGCCGGCGAAGGCGCGGGGGGCGATGCTGCGGAGCCGGTTGTGGTTCAGGTAGAGCTCCTGCAGGTTCCCCAAGCCCGGGAAGCTGCTGTCGGGCAGCTCGGAGAGCTGGTTCTCCTCCAGGTGCAAGCTGAGCAGCTGGGGCATGTTCCTGAGCCCGAAATCCCAGACGTCGGAGAAGCTGTTCTGCGACAGGTCCAGCTCCGACAGGTTCCGCAGGTAGCCCAGCTCGCCCTGCTCCAGCCTGGCGATGTTGTTGCTCTGCAGCAGCAGGGTCTGCGTGCCCTCGGGCAGCTCGGGGGGCACCGAGGTGATGAAGAGGTCGTTGCAGTCCACCGTGGCCGCCTCGCGGTAGGCGGAGCGGGGCGTGTACCAGGGCCGGATCTGGCAGACGCAGCGCGGGGGACAGCCGGCCACCCGCCAGGGCACCGTGGGCATGGCCCCGGCGGCCACCGCGCACAGCAGCAGCAGGAGGATGAGGCAGCTGGGCTGGAGGCCTCTCATTTTGGGCTGCAGGAGGTCACAGCGAGCGTGCAGAGCTGGCCGCGGGGTGACGGCGAGGTGGGGGCAGCGCCCGTGTGGGGAGATGCTCCATGCGAGCCGCTGGAAGGGTCGGCCCCGGAACGGGAGCTCAGGGCGCCGGGGGCACCTCAGTCAGAGCTGGGCCTCCTCTTCCGCCCCGAAGGAGTCGTTCCCGCGCTCGGCTGCATCGTCCGGGCTCCTCCTCGAGGTCATTCCTGGGGAAAACAGCGAGGTTGGGTCAGAGGAGGGTTTGGGTGGTGGGGAGCGAGGGCAGGGACAAGGAACAGGTTGGGGAGGTAAAAACCTGAGCGTGGGGACCCTGCCCAGGACCCCCAGTGCCCTCAAAACTGCCCAGCAAACCCCTGAATTCCGGTTTATATCCGTGGCATTCACCGTGCCCTTCCATCCCAGAGAATCTGGGCGGAATTATCCCATGGAACCTGCCCGGGACACCTGAAACAAATCCATGAATTCTGTTTTATATCCATGGTGCTTTCTGTGCCCTCCCATCCCAGAGAACCTGGGTGGAATTATCCCATGGAATCTGCCCAGGACCCCCAAAACAAATCCATGAATTCTGTTTTATATCCATGGTGCTTTCTGTGCCCTCCCATCCCAGAGAACCTGGGTGGAATTATCCCATGGAACCTGCCCAGGACCCACAACATTTTCAAAACAAATTCATGAATTGCACTTTATGTCCATGATTTAACTGTGTCCTCCCATCCCATGGGATCTGAGTAGAATTATCCCATGGAACCCGCCCAGGAACCCCAAAACAAATCCATTAATTCCATTTTATATCCATGGTGCTTTCTGTGCCCTCTCATCCCAGAAAGTCTGGGTGGAATTTTATCCCCTGGAACCTGCCCAGGGCCCCCAGCAGCCCCTGATGAGCAGAGCTGGAGCTGCCAGTGTTGGGAATAATTATCCCTGGGAATAATTATCCATGGGGATAATCTTCCTGCAGGCTCCGCTCCCTCCTCCTCATCCTCCCCAGCTCCAAATTCCCACATCCAGGAGCTCCAGCCCCATTTGCAGCCCTCCAATGGGATATTCCTTAGGGAAAAAATCATCCCCCAAACACCGGGAATGCTCAGGGAGGGGCTGGGATGGGTTCGAACCCCCCGGCACCTCCTGCCCCTCTCCCAATCCAGCCGGAGCCGCCTTTGATTCCGTGATTCCCTCCACCTCTCCTGCCCCACGCTGACCCCAATCCAACCTTCCCTTCCCTTAAAAAACCTCTCACCCAGCAGGAAAGAGAAAAGCCAAGCATTAAAAAGAGTGGGGAAAGTTTCTGTTTTATCCCCTGGAAAGAGCTCCAGGGGAGCCGAGTCCATTCCGCATCGACTCCTCCCGGATCGATCCCGCTCTTTCCCCTCCTTCCCCGCTGCTTTTAAAGCAGCTCCCGGGCAGCCAGCATGAAAGGGAAGGACGGATCCATCGATTCCCGCTTCCCTCCCATGGATCCACACCTTTCCTTTTAAGTGCTCCGGCCTTTCTGGGTCTGTAAAAGTCTCCAGCTGCTCAAATATCTCCGGAATCTTTTCTCCTTTAAAAAATAAAAATATTATGGAGGAATTCGGTGGGGGGTTATTTAATTCCTTCAAGCTGTGAAGGAAAATCTGGAGAAGGCGCCCCAGTTCCAACCCTGCTTTTCCAGGGAAAACCTCCCCAGCTCTGCTGGTTTTGTCCATAATTGGATTTTATCCCGTTTTTCCCAGCACGGGGCCGGGTTGCGGCGTGGATGGCTGGGAGGAATCTTGGACGCGGAATAATCCAGGGGTGTGTGTGGGTCACGGGGTGGGAAAATGGATTTGGGAAAACTTGGGAGCGAAATTCACGGAAGGAGCAAAATGGGAGAAAAGGAAAAGCTTTGGCAGCGAGCGGTCCCTGCTGAGGGGGAAAAATCCCGGGAGAGGATGGAGCTGATCCCGCTCTGCCTGGGAAGCAGCTCCCGGAATTCCTGTGGGGTGGTGGGGACAGGGTGGCCCTGCCCGCTGTCACTGCTGCTCCCATGGCTCCTGGCTCCTCTCCGAGTGTGACATTCCCGAGGGACGGCGGCTCCCGGGGCTCTGCTGGGGGAGAGCCTGGGGCGAGCTGAGCTGGGGCTGCTCTCTGGCTTCTTCAGCTTCTCCAGCTTTTCCATCTTCTCTGGATTCCCTGGCTTCTCCGTCTTCTCTGGATACCCCAGGTTCTTCATCTTCTCCATCTTTCCTGGCCTCCCCATCTACCCCAGCTTTTCCACCTTCCCCAGCTTTTCCACCTTCCCCAGATTCTCTGGCTTCCCCATTTCCCCCATTTTTTCCAGCTTCTCCGACGTCTCCAACTTCTCAGCTTCTCCAGTTTTTCCATCTTCCCTGGCTTCTGCAGCTTCTCCATCTTGTCCATCTTCCCCAACTTCTCCATCTTCCCCATTTTCATCTTCCCCATCTTCCCTGGCTTTTCTATCTTCCCCATCTTCCCCATCTTCTCCATCTTCTCCATCTTCCCCAGCTTCTCCAGCTTTTCCAGCTTCTCCATCTTCCCCATCTTCCCCAGCTTTTCCAGGTTTTCCATCTTCTCCATCTTCTCCATTTCCTGTTCCACCACACACCGGGCACAGCAGAACCTCCCTGACCCTGTCACGGCACGGCCAGGTGGGAAGTGGCCCTTGGATGGAGAATCCTCCCCTCGCCCATTCCCGTTTTTCCACCTCCATCCAGCCCCTGGGGGAAGCTGGGATGCCGGGAGCGGGATCCTGCCTGGGGCAGGAGGGAATTATCACGGAATTACAGAATCCTGGAATGGTTTGGGCTTGGAAGGAGCTTAAATCCCACCCAGCAGGGACATTTCCACCATCCCAGGGCTGGGGGCAGCCAGGGATTCTCTGGGAATGAGTCAGGAATCCTGAAACTGGGAATTTTTTCATAGAATCACGGAATGGTTTGGGTTGGGAGATCTCAAAGATGATCCCGGTCCCACCCCTGCCACGGGTGAGACATTTCCAGCATCCCAGGGGTGGGGCAGCCAGGGATTCTCTGGGAATTCCATCCCAGCTCCTCCCAGGCAGGGATTTCATCCCCAGATCCCATCTCACCCCACCCTCAGGAGGAAATCGGGATTCCCCGGCGTCTCCCGGCTCCAGCAAAGCCAAAAGGGTGGGAGCTCCGACCTCGGCAGGGAAAAGGAACCGAGAAACGGGGTGGGAAAGGAGAAATAAAAAGGGGAAATGGAGAAATAAAAAGGGGGAAAGGAGAAATGAAGAGGGGAAATGGAGAAATTGAAAGGGGAAAAGGAGAAATTAAAAGGGGCGAAGGAAAAATAAAAAAGGGAAAATGGAGAAATAAAAAAGGGAAAAGGAGAAATAAAATGACGAAGGAGAAATAAAAAGGGGAAATGGAGAAATAAAAGGGAAAATGGAGAAATAGAAAGGGGCAAAGGAGAAACACAGGGGGAAAGGAGAGAAAAAGGGGGAAAGAAAAAAGGGAAAAATGAGAAATAAAAGGAAAAAGGAGAAATAAAGAGGAAAAGGAGAAATACGGGAGGAAAGGAGAAAAAATGGGGAAAAGAAAAAAAGGGAAAAGGAGAAATAAAAGGACAAAAGAGAAATAAAAAGGGGGAAAGGAGAAATACAGGGAAAAAAAGAAATACTGGGGAAAAGGAGAAATAAAGGGACAAATCAGAACTAAAGAAAGGGTCAAATCAGAAATAAATACAAGGACAAATCACAAATAAGCGAAGGGACAAAGGGCCCCGAGTGTCGCCGGTGCCGTGGCAAACGCCCCCGCCCCCGCCGCTCATCTGTATGCCCGGGCTGAGCCCCGCGGCCCCGCAGCTCCATGGAAACCCCGAGCGCCCGCAGCCCCGGGCCGGAGCCGGGACGGAGCCGCTGCCCCGGGAGAGCTCCGCGCCCCGGGAGCGTTCGCAGAAACCCCGGGCGGTTCCGGTGCTCGGCGGCTGCGGGAAGGGGGTGGATGTTCCCGAGTGGGTGTTGCTGGGATGGGGGGATTTTCCTGGAATATGAGAGTTTTCCTGGAATGTGAGAGTTTTCCTTGGAGGCGAGGGTTTTCCTGGGATACCAGGCTGTTCCTGGGGTATGAGGCTTTTCCTGGGGTGGGAGGTTGTTCCTGAAATACGAATTTTCCTGGGATACCAGGCTGTTCCTGAAATGGGAGAGTTTTCCTGGGGTGAGGGGCTTTTCCTGGGATATGAGAGTTTTCCTGGGAGACGAGGGTGTTCCTGAAATATGAGTTTTCCTAGGATACCAGGCTTTTTCTGGGATACGAGGCTTTTCCTGGAATATGAAAGTTTTCCTGGAATGTGAGGGTTTTCCTGTGATGCGAGGGTTTTCCTGGGATATGAGAGTTTTCCTAGGATGGGAGGCTTTCCGTGGGATATGAGAGTTTTCCTGGGAGGTGAGGGTTTTCCTGGGATACCAGACTGCTCCTGAAATATGAGTTTTCCTGGGATGCCGGGCTGTTCCTGAAATGGGAGTTTTCCTGGGATATGAGGCTTTTCCTGGGATACCAATCCATCCCCACTCCCCCTTTCCAGCAGCTCCACCCCCCTAAACCCAACACCCGCAACGATGTCCCCACACCTGTCCCCCTGTGCCACCCCGTGTCCCTCACAGCAGCCTCCAGCTGCCATTTCGGGATGTCATTCCCTAAAAAAAAACCCCAAACATTTCCACCAGGTGGGGAACACCCGGCAAAGTCCCTTTGATTTGAGATTTGAGCCGGGATTTATTTTTATTTTTTTTTTCCTCTGGAAAAGCGGCTTTGGAAGCTTTTCCTCGGAGCTTTTCCCAGCGGGAGGAGGATGGGTTTAGATGGGATTTTGGGAAAAAATCCATCCCGGCGAAGCTGGCAACAGCTTCCCCCACCCCTGGAAGTGTCCAGGGCCAGGCTGGACGGGGTTTGGACCCGCCGGGATCAGCAGAACCCGCTCCAAACCCACCAGCACCGCCGCCTTTTCCAGCCCTTCCTCCCCTCGCTTAATCCTTGTTTTGTGCACAGAGATTTTTTATTTTTTTTTTTCCCCGATCCTCCTGCATCTCCGCGGGCAGCCAGGGCGATAACGTGATCCCTGTTATTCCTGCTCGCCTGGGAGGCGGCCAGGAGATAAAAAAAAACCGCAGCCAAGAGCTCCCGGCTGCAGCCGCCTTCTTATCTCGGCGCTTCTCGGCCTCTCTCCGGCTGCGTTTTAATGAGCAGGGCTGGGAATTCAGCCTGGCGCGCTCATCCCGGCGCTTCCAGGCGTCGGGGTTGTTGCCTCGGCTCCGGAGTTGTTTGTTATTTTGCCTCTGGAGTTGTTGTTTTTTGCCCCTGGAGTTGTTGTTTTGCCTCTGGAGTTGTTGTTTTTGCCTCTGGAGTTGTTGTTTTTGCCTCTGGAGTTGTTGTTTTTGCCCCTGGAGTTGTTGTTTTGCCCCTGGAGTTGTTGTTTTTGCCCCTGGAGTTGTTGTTGTGCCTCTGGAGTTGTTGTTTTTTGCCCCTGGAGTTGTTGTTTTTTGCCCCTGGAGTTGTTGTTTTTTGCCTCTGGAGTTGTTGGTTTTTGCCCCTGGAGTTGTTGTTTTGCCCCTGGAGTTGTTGTTTTTTGCCCCTGGAGTTGTTGTTTTTTGCCCCTGGAGTTGTTTGTTATTTTGCCTCTGGAGTTGTCGTTTTTTGCCTCTGGAGTTGTTGTTTTGCCTCCGGAGTTGTTGTTTTGGCCCTGGAGTTGTTGTTGTGCCCCTGGAGTTGTTGTTTTTTGCTCCTGGAGTTGTTGTTTTGCCCCTGGAGTTGTTGTTTTTTGCCTCTGGAGTTGTTGTTTTTTGCCCCTGGAGTTGTTTTTGGTTGTGGGGTTTTATTTTTTCCCCCCCTCCCTCCTCCAAACGCTCCCGCGGGTTCCTGCGGCTCCCCCGCTCCGGGCTCAGCCTCCAGCCTGGAAAAGGGGGAGGATTTTTGGCTCTCCGGGCCTCCACCTGCGCATTCCGGAGGGGTTTGGATCCCACAGGGATGGCACACCCCGTCCCGCCGGGATACGGAGGCTGAGGGGATGCTCGGGCCCCCTGGGCTGGGTCCCTTCTCCAAAATTCAGCTCCTCCCGTGGGGTTCGGGCTTCCCGGACGTTCGTTCCTGTCGGGATAAACCCCCTGGGAATTTTTTTCCCGGCTTTTCTCCCTTCTCCTCTTGGAAAAATCGGCAGCGAGGCCTCGAGAGGGGGCAGCCCCGGGGAGGGGCGGGCGCTCCTGGGGACAGCGACGGTGACAGTGACAGTGACAGCGACAGTGACAGTGACAGTGACAGCTCCTGGGGCGGTTCCAGCTCCTCCCGGGACATCCCGGACCGTGCCGGGACCAGGAGGGGATGCGGGGGTGAAATCCGGGAGTGAAATCCGTGAGGATCCTCCCTCCCTCCCTCCCTGCCCGCTGCAGCTGCTGCCCCTGGATGTCCCCAGCCCCGGAGGCGACACCTCTGTCCCCTCCGCCTGCGGCGCCTTCCGGGCTGTGGGGAGCCCCAGATCCGCGATTTTTCACCCGGAAAGCCCCAAATCCGCGATTTTCAGCCGGGAAGTCCCGGGCACATCTCATTTTATCCCTCGGGCTGTGGGATAATGGGGGGGGGGGGCCTGAATGGAATTTGGGGGGTCCCGAGTGGGATTTGGGGGATCCCGAATGGAATTTGGGGGGTCCCGAGTGGGATTTGGGGGGTCCTGAATGGAATTTGTGGGGTCCTGAATGGGATTTGGGGAGTCCCGAGTGGGATTTGAGGGGTTCCGAATCGAATTTGGGGGGTCCCGAGTGGGATTTTGGGGGGTTCCGAGTGGAATCTGGGGGCTCCCGAATGGGATTTGTGGGATCCCGAGTGGGATTTGGAGCGTTTGGAATTATCCGAATTCCATCGTGGGGGTGAAGCTGTCTGATCCCTGCCCCTGGAGAAATCCTGACCGGGGCGATGGAATCGTGCCTGGATTCTCCTTCCCTCCGGAGATCCCAGCTCTGGAGCCCCTCCCCGAGCCGCTCTGCCGGGCTGCAGCTCCCGGCGCTGTTGGGAGCAGCTCCAGCGCCTGGCAGCGGCTCCGGGGCTGCAGCAGCGGCGGCTCAGCTCCGGCCGTGCCTGCGGGTCCCCAAATCCCACATTCCCAACGGCGAACCGAGAACATTCCGGGCTGAGAGGGGATGGGGAAGGAGGGAAAAGCTGCTTTTGGGGTGTTTATCTCCCTGCCACCTTTTTTTTTTTATGATTTGCAGAACCTTGGCTCGTTTTCCCTCCCACGTCAGGAATCTCCTGATCCATCCGGGCAGGAGAGGCCGCAGGTGCATCCCCAGAATATCCCGAATATTCCCGTCCTGTCACACCACGCCCTTCCCGCTGCTGCTGCCGCCGCATTTCTCCGGAGCCTTCCCCGGGATCTCCTGCCTGAGGGACAATTCAGAGCCACAGCTGCGGGTTCCAGGGAAAGCTCCCACCCCATCCCATCCCATCCCATCCCATCCTATCCCATCCCATCCCATCCCATCCCATCCCATCCCATCCCATCCCATCCCATCCCATCCCATCCCATCCCATCCCATCCCATCCCATCCCATCCCATCCCATCCCACAGATCTCATCCCATTGATCCCCTCCTATGGATCTCATCCCATCCCATGGATCCTATGGATCCCATGGATCCTATGGATCCCATCCTATGGATCCCATCCCATGGATCTCATCCTATCCCATGGATCTAATGAATCCCATCCCATGGATCCCATCCTATCCAATGGATCCCATGGATCTCATCTCATCCCATGGATCCCATGGATCTCATCCCATCCCATCCCATCCCATCCCATCCCATCCCATCCCATCCCATCCCATCCCATCCCATCCCATCCCACCCCATCCCATCCCATCCCATCCCATCCCATCCCAATCATCCCATCCCATCCCATGGATCCCAGGGATCCCATCCCGTCCCATCCCATCCCATCCCATCCCACGGATCCCATCCCATCTCCTGAGGGATTTTCTCAGGAATCCCACATTTTTCCATCCTCTGGGTGCAGAGGGAACGCTCAGGATCCACATCCCCCTCTGGCAAATCCCTCTCTGGGAGCCCAGGGATCTTTCATCCCCCCCAAAATCCCATAAATCCCCAGCTCTGCTCCACCCAGGGCACCCCGGGGACGCCGCTCTGCCCTTCCCGGTGACCTTCCCAGCGGCTCAGCCTCCCGGCGGGAGCGATCGATAATTAATTGATAATTAATTAATTCCTCATTAACGCCGCCTCGTTTGCAGAGCAGCTCCCCCCAGACCTCCAAGGGCAGCGGGGCGGGGACGCGGGGCGCTCCCGGGAATGTCAAAGGGTTCGAGCTCCCAAATCCCAGAAACTGTGGGATCCAGAGCCCCGGGGAGCTGATCCACCGGGAACGCTGGAGGAGGCGGCTCCCGGAATTCCAGGATCCTGGATTTGGGTGGAAAAACCTCCCAGAGCCCAAATCCAGAGGCTGGGAAGGGCCAGGGGCTGCTCCGGGGGTATTTTTGGGATGAAATGTTCCCTCGTTGGTGTGGGATTCCCCCGGCAGGGAAATTAATCCGGGCTCCTGGATCCCATCCCATCCTATGGATCCCATCCTATGGATCATGAACTTCCTTAAACTTCCCCCAGGCAGGGAGGGAGGGGAAATCCGGGTTATTAAAAGTGAAAAAAAATTAAAAATAAAAATCCTGGGAATGATTCCCTGGATGTGATTAAAACCCAACCCATGGTGGGAGCGCTCCTGGTATTTCTCCAGAGGTTCCTGTGCTTGGGAAAAATATTCCTGTGGCTGGGAAAAATGTTTCTGCACTTGGGAAAAATATTCCTTTGCTTGGGAAAAATGTTTCTGTGGCTGAGAAAAATATTCCTGTGCTTGGAAAAATGTTCCTGCTCTGTTGCTGCAGGCGGGAATGCTGCACAGGGATGAGGCTGGAGAGGGTTGGAGAACCGGGAATTTTGCTGGAGGATCAGGAATTTTGCTCAGGCCTGGATGCTCTGCCGGGCCCTGCCAGTTTTCTCTCTCTCCATCCGTGGATGAAATTCCTCCTCCCGGGGCCAAGGGAGGCGGGGATGGGGCAGCGACCCCAGGGAATTCCAGAGTCGGGAATGAGACCCTCCCAGGGCTGCTCCCAGGGAATTCCAGCTCAGGGCGGCACCTGTGGAAGCGCCGTGGGATCAGAGCCGTTCCCAATCCCGGGGATTCCTCTCCCAGATTTTATCCTGGAGCTTTCCAGCCTCCAAAGGCCGGGAGTGCCCAAACCCATCCCGGCCCTGCGGGATCCGGGATTCTCCTGGGGATCCCTGGATCCCGCAGCTGCTGCAATTCCAGAGGCCGGGATGCCTCTGGAATTCCAGGGGGCAGAGCTCCCAATTACCGACAAATTCCAAGCCTGGAATCCCTTCCGGGCAGGATAGAAAGGGTGAAAAGGAGGGAACCTCCAGCAGTTAAAAAAAAAAACGGGAAAAAAATATCAAATCCAAGCTTTCCCAGCGGATCCAGCCCCGCCAAGGAAAGGGAACAACCTCCAGCATCCCAAAAAACCCCGCGGATGGGCGCGGGTGCCAAGGAGGCGTCAGGAATCCTAAGGAAAATGTACGGTTGCCATGGCAACTGCCAGGCAGGGCTGCGGGGCCGCCTCGGCCCTCCCCGGGCACCCAGCGGATCCGTGGGATGGAGGCGAATCCCTCTGGAATCGCCGGGAAAGGCTCGGGGAGCTGGGGAGGGGATGGAGCGGCGCCGGTTTTGTGGGATTTTGGGGGGGTTGAGCCTCTCCCGAGGCTCCCCAGAGAGGGATTTTTTTTCCAGCGGGGATGTGGATCCTGCGTGTGTCCCCCCTGCGGTGGGAAAAGCCTCCCTGATTCCCGGGGAATTCCGGGAAAGTGAAACAAACAAAAAAAAAAAATTTAAAATAAAAAATCCCGGGAATGATTCCCTGGATGTGATTAAAACCCAACCCATGGTGGGAGCGCTCCTGGTATTTCTGCAGAGGTTCCTGTGCTTGGGAAAAATATTCCTGAGATTGGAAAAATATTCCTGCTTATCTGGGGTGAAAACCATCCCAGGGAGCTCTGGGAGAGGAGGGAAAAGGGAGGGAAAACTGGGATGAGCCAGGGCGAGCTGGGTTTGGGGCTGGAGGCTGGAATGGCCCTGGAGCAGGAAGGAAAAGCTTTGGAGGTCCAAGTACATCCCAGCTCCTCATCCCCCTCATTCCCATGAAAAAATCCCTCAGTTTCCAGGGATTCTGCAACAGGAAAACCTGGAAAACGCAGCAGGAAAAGCTGATCCCACAGACCTCGAGGGCTCCTGATGGAACCAAACCCATTTCCTAAACCCATTTCCCAAATCCATTTCCAAAATCCATTCCTCAAATCCATTTCCCAAATCCACTTCCCATACCCATTTCCCAAATCCATTTTCCAAATCCATTTACCAAACCCATTTCCCAAATCCATTTCCAAAATCCACTTCCCAAATCCATTCCTCAAATCTGCTTCCCATACCCATTTCCCAAACCCATTTCCCAAATTCATTTCCCAAATCCTTTTCCCAAACCCATTTCCCAACACGAGTGTGGGCACAGCAGGAGAAATTCCCTCTTTCCTGTCTTTTCAGCCTCTCGGGAATTCCAGGAAAACCGGGAAAATCCCCGGCCCATGAAAGCAGCACTTCCCAAGAGGATTTCATCGGGAAAAAAACAGAGCCAAGGAATTGCTAAAGAGCTGGAAAACGTCCCCAAAATCCCATTTTTTAACAACAATTCCATGGAAAGGGAATTCCAGCTGGGGGTTTCAGCACGGACAAAAATTCAGGGACCTGGAATTCTGCAGGGCTGACCCTGATCCTGCCGCTCGGCGCTTCCAAAGGGATCAATCCTGCCCAACTCCGGGAATTCGGGAATGTGGGAGCTTCCCAGAGCCAGGATTGGGACAACCCATCCTGGGAGCTCCTGAGAGTTGGGAAAAGTGACTCAGGAACGGGACCGTGCTCAGAATTTTCCATGGGAATCCAAAAATTCCTGGGAAACGCTGGCGGCTCCGCAGCAGTTTGCAAATCGGGATCAAAGACGCCGCCCTTTTTTTCCTTTTTTCCTTTTTTTTTTTTGGGATTTCAAGGCCAGGGAGAGGCTTTGATGAGGCGTCCAAGGCGCTTGGAGCGGCCAAAATATTCTTTTGGGATTTAAGGATCGTCCTGGAAAGAGCAACAACCACACGGCGGGAAAGCTTCGGAAAAGCTTCTCCTGGCACAGACCGAATCTCTGCATTTTTCATGGATCATAAATAGGAAAAATCCCATTTTTTCTTCCCTTTTCCAGGTAGCCAGAATTTGTATTTTTAATCCTTTTTTATTTATTTATTTGTTTTTCTTCCCGTTTGTATTCCCATGCATCATAAATAGGAAAAATCCCATTTTTTTCCATGGGTCATAAATAGGAAAAATCCCCCTTTTTTTCATGGATCATAAATAGGAAAAATCCCCATTTTTTTTCATAGGTCATAAATGGGAAAAATCCCCCTTTTTCCCCCTTTTCCAGGTAGCCAGAATTTGTATTTTTAATCCTTTTTTATTTATTTTTTTTTCCCTTCCCGTCTGTATTCCCAAAGGTCCTGCTGGGAATCAGGGAAGCAGAGCTGCTGTTTTTTCCCTTCCTAAAAAAAGATCTGGAGCCGGCTCCTCTGATCCTTTGGGAGAAGCTGGTTAAGATGCAAAACCCCTTTTCCTGCTGCTTCCAAACTCCTCATTTAAAATTCCTGATTAAAGCCTCTCTTTTCCATAAAAACCAATTTTTATTTTTTTTTTCCCCCAGCCTGGATTCTCCTCATTTTTTCCACCTGGAAGGACAAAGCCCCCAACCCTCAAATTCCACCTGAGACTGATTATTTTTATTTTTTTTAGGATCCTTCTAAATTCCATTAAAAAAAATGGGATTTTAACAGAGATTGGGAGCCTGGAGAAGCTGAGGAAGATCCAGGATCATTCCTGGAGGGGAAAACCCAGCCTTAATTCCGAGCAGAGCCGGTGAATAATTCATCCCCCAAAACAAAATCCATCCCGAATAATTTATGGATCGAGTCTGGGCGAGAAGAGCCCCAGACTTCAGTCCCAATTAAGGCCTTTGTGAATTGTCTGGGAACGGATCCCAATTTTCCCCGGATTTATTTGTTCTCCGAGTGCCATTCCCGCTTTTCCCCGGTGTTTGCAAACAGGGTTTGGGGGGAGGCCTGGATTCTCCAGGGAATTTTCCATGGGAATGATCCCCAAGAACTCCTGGGCTGGATGGAGAAGGGGCAGCAAAGGCTCCCGGGGCGATTTTCCCCAAAAAAATTTCCTTCAACTCAACCGCCAAATCCGCCTTTTCCAAAGCTTTCCATAAATAAATGGATGTCCTGGAATTCTGCCTGGGTCGTGGATAAATGGATGCTGGGAGTGGCCAGATTTATCCAGGTTGATCCAGGTTGATCCAGGTTGATCCAGGTTTACCAGGAGCGGCGATCCCGATCCCAAAATTCCACCCCCAAATCCCAGTACGGGGCTTGACCCACAGGGAACACCTCCAAATTTCAGGAGTTTTAAACTCATCCCGTTTTCCTGCTGGGGTTGGAATTCCCCTTCCCCCTTTGGGAATAATCCCATAAAATATTCCCTTTTGGAGAATAAAATATTCCCCTCTGGGAATACTTGGGAATTATTCCCTTTGGGAATAATCCCATAAAACCACGAGGGAGAGCTCCCAGGCCTCATTCCAGGAGCTGGAACTTTGGGATTGGGAAGAGACGGCAGGAACAGCTCCTTCGTGTCCTGGAAAAGGGATTTGGGAGCAGAAGGGAGGGCGGGGATGGATTTTTGTGGGAATGTTATTTTATGGGATTTTTGTGGGAATTTTATCCCGTGGAACCTCACAGGGAAGGGAAGAGGCCTTAAGGACCGGGGTGATCCAGGAGAAAAATCTGGGAATGAAGGGGCAGGGCCGAGTGTTTGGGATTCACCCGGATGGGTGGAGCCCCCAACCTTCCCCATTCCCAGCACCCCCCAATCCCTGTCCCAGCCAGGGAATTCCAGGATCAGGTCCCTACGAGGCAGGGAAGTGTTTTTCCAGGAGCAGGGATGAGCCGGCTCCACCTCTGGAATGGGAATTCCATGGGAATCCGAGCTTCCATGGGAATGGGAACAGCCCCTCTGAGCCCTCTGGGGGGAAATTCCAGCTCCTTGCCGGTGGTTTTGGGAAAAGCGAATTCCTGCAGCTCCAGAGCCCAGCGGAGGCAGGATGGGCTGGGGACGGGGTTGGATCGGGATCCTGTAGAATTCCCGACCCTTTTCCCTGTGCCGGGGGGATCCTGCTGGCTCTGGGCACGGCTCAGCTCCCGGATTTCCACTGGGGATGAGAGGAGAGATCCCAGCCAAGGGGTTGGGAATGGGAAGAGAGATCCCACACCGAGGGGAGGGTTGGGAATGGGAAGAGAGATCCCAGCCAAAGGGTTGGGAATGGGAAGAGAGATCCCAGCCAAAGGGTTGGGAATGGGAAGAGAGATCCCACACCGAGGGGAGGGTTGGGAATGGGAAGAGAGATCCCACCCAAAGGGTTGGGAATGGGAAGAGAGATCCCACACCGAGGGAAGGGTTGGGAACGGCAGGGGCCGAGCCCGGCCCGCAGATCCCGACCCTGCTCTGCCCCTTCCCGCGGCAGCCGCGGGTGACAAAGCCGCTCCCGCTGCCCGCAGAGGGGACACGGAGCGCCGGGAGCGCCGGGAAAAGCCTCGGCAGGGCAGGATCAGCATCCCCCGGGACCGGGAGAGGCTGCCCCGCGTCCCGGGAGTGACCTGAGGGACATCCCGGGACAATCCCCGGGAATCCTGTCCTGAGCCACCTCCCGCCAGCGCGGGCTCGGGGTGAGCGAGGCCGGGATGAGAAATTCCCAGCGCGGCTTTTCCAGGGGCTCTGCCCGCACCCGGGCCGCGGGCTCGGGGCTCCGGGGAGGGCAGGGCTGGGCCCTGGCTCGGCACCAGCGCCGCGCCCCGAGGAGGGGACACGGAGGGGACACGGAGGGGACACGGAGGGGACACAGGCGGGACACGGAGGGGACACGGAGAGGACACGGAGGGGACACAGAGGGGACACAGAGGGGCCGGGGTGGCACCCGGAGCTCCCAACCTTGGCACACCCAGCCTGGAGGAAGCGGCTGGCGGTGCCCAGGAGCGATGGCAGCCCCCGCCCGCACCTCCCTGAGCCAGAGCATCCCCGGGATCGCCGCTCCAGCGACCGATCCCGACCCCGGGCACGCCCCGCTGCTCTCCGGGCTCTCCCCGGGACCGGCCCCGCGTGTCCAGCGCCTTCTCCCGCTCCTCCTGGGCGGCTCCGAGCCCTTTTCTCCAGCCAGGGCCGGGCTGAGCACCGGGAGAGGCGGGGGCAGCGCTGGCTCAGCCCGGCACGGAGCGGGGGGGGGGGTCCCTGCCAGCCCCCAGCCCGTTCCCGGAGCGGCTCCCGGGGCTCTCCGGGCGGGCAGGGCTGGGCGCTGGCACGGGGACCCGGGCACTGCGGGCGGGTGCAGCCGCGGCGGGGAGGGGCAGGGCCGGGCAGCGGGGGGAGGTAAACACGGCACCGCCACGGAAAGCGGGAAAACGACACCAAAACGACACCAAAACGACACCAAAATGACACCAAAACGACACCGCGGCTGCTCCCGAGGTGTCCTTTGCCGTCACCTTTGCTGTCCCGCCCTTCTCGGCTGGCTGTCCCCTCCCTGGGGTGGCCGAGCCCGGCGCCCGCAGGTGCGGGAGGGCTGGGCAGGGATGATGCGTTTCCCACCCGGTGTCCCCTCCCGTCACATTTTCCCCGCCGCTCGGGCACCCGGGGGTTAATGCCCGGGCAGCTCCGCTCCCGCCCGGATCGCATCCCGCCGGCATCCCCGGATCCCGGCCCCGCCGGCGGCTCCGTGACCAGCGCATCACCCCCCGATCCCACCCGAGCCGGGATCCGCTGGATCCCCCAGGAGTTTCCGGGAGCGGGAATGCGGCTCCCGGCACCGGGAACCCTCCCTGCCCGCCTCGCTCGCCCTTTCTCCCCTCCCGGGCACCGCTCGCTGTCCATTCCCCATTTTATTTTCTCCTCCCCACCCCTTTTATTTCTAAAGGCACCATTTCCCCTCAAATCCAGCCCCGAGCAGGGAAAGCAAAGCCGGAACGGGAATAAAAACCCCAAAAACCAACCCCGACCGAACTGCCGAGGCGCCGCAGAGCGCAGGAGCCCCCCCAAAGTCACCCAAACCACCGGGGCGGCCCCCAACTCACCCTCGGAGTCTGTCCCCGTCCCCCGGCGCCGCTGTCACCGCCCGCCGCCCCCCGCCGCAGCTGCTGGCACATCTGGCTGGGCTGGCGGACGGAAGGCCGGGTGGGCTTCGGGGCTGTCGCCTTGTCGCGACAGGGCCGGCAGGAGCCTCTCCGGCCGCGCTGACCCTCAAGGCAGGAGGCGGCGGGGAGAGCCCTTCATCACCCTCCGCTCGCCCGGCGCCTTTGCAGCCGCACAGTCCCCGCTCCCCCTCCTCTTCCTCCTCCTCCTCCTCCTCCCTCCTCCCCTCCCTCCCCAATCCTCCTCCTCCTCACTCCAGCCCTGTCGCCACGACGTGCCACCCACCCCAGGCAGCTCCTGCCGGCTGCGCCTTAACCCCTGCGGCTCCGGCGGCGCCCGCGGCCGCTCCCGGGGGCTGTTCCCGGGGGATGAGGACGGGATCAGTTCCTCTCCCGGGGAATGTTCCCGAGGGATGAGGACGGGATCAGTTCCTCTCCCGGGGGCTGTTCCCGGGGGATGAGGACGGGATCAGTTCCTCTCCCGGGGGCTGTTCCCGGGGGATGAGGACGGGATCAGTTCCTCTCCCGGGGGATGTTCCCGGGGGATGAGGACGGGATCAGTTCCTCTCCCGGGGGACGTTCCCGAGGGATGAGGACGGGACCCGTTCCGCTCCCGGGGGCTGTTCCCGAGGGATGAGGACGGGATCAGTTCCTTTCCCGGGGGATGTTCCCGAGGGATGAGGACTGGACCCGTTCCGAGCCGGCCCTCGCCACCCGCAGCGCCCCCGCCGCCCCCTCCCCGCGGGCCGGGGTGGGTGGGAGGGGTTGGGGGGCGCTCGGTGGGTTTGGGGTTTGTGTCCCCAAATCTCCTTCCTGCCCCCGGTGTTTCCGAAGATGCGGCCGCGCGTGGCCCCGTGTCCCTCCCCGAGGGGACAGCGCCGTTTCCCAGCGCGGTCCCCAAGCAGGAGGAGCTGCCCGCGGCTCGTTTTCTCCAAAAATGGATGTTCAGGGACCCTTAACCTTGGAAAAACGGGGGAAAAAAAAAAAAAAAAAATCCGCGTTTTGCTCTGGAGAGCGCTGGGGTCCCAGCCGTGTCAGGCAGAGGCGGGGATAGAGACCCCACCCGAGGTGACACGGGGACACGGAGCTGCCAGCCGCGGCTGTGGGGCTCGGAGCGGGGCAGGGTTTGGGGGGCGGGCAGCAGGGCACCCCCGGCTCCTTCTCGCATCCCAGAAAAGCCTTTCCCAGCCGCGGGGAAGGGCAGAGCGCCCCGGGCGGTGACAGCGGCCGGCCAGGCCCCGCTTCACGCTCGGCTTGGCCAGCGGACCCGAGGGCTCGGATCCTTCCCAGAGCAACCCCCGGGGCTGGGCCCGGAGCGGGGATGGAGCGGGGATGGAGCTGGGATGGAGCTGGGCTGGAGCAGGGATGGAGCGGGGATGGAACGGGGATGGAACTGGGATGGAACTGGGCTGGAGCGGGAATGGAGTGGGGATGGAGCGGGGATGGAACTGGGATGGAGCGGGGATGGAGCGGGGATGGAGCGGGGATGGAGCGGGGATGGAGCGGGGATGGAACTGGGATGGAGCGGGGATGGAGCGGGGATGGAGCGGGGATGGAGCGGGGATGGAGCGGGGATGGAGCAGGGATGGAGCAGGGATGGAACTGGGATGGAGCGGGGATGGAGCGGGGATGGAGCGGGGATGGAGCGGGGATGGAGCAGGGATGGAGCAGGGATGGAGCGGGGATGGAGCGGGGATGGAGCGGGGATGGAGCAGGGATGGAGCAGGGATGGAACTGGGATGGAGCGGGGATGGAGCGGGGATGGAGCGGGGATGGAGCGGGGATGGAGCAGGGATGGAGCAGGGATGGAACTGGGATGGAACGGGGATGGAGCGGGAATGGAGCGGGAATGGAGCGGGGATGGAGCAGGGATGGAACTGGGATGGAACGGGGATGGAGCGGGAATGGAGCGGGAATGGAGCGGGGATGGAGCAGGGATGGAACTGGGATGGAGCGGGAATGGAACTGGGATGGAACGGGGATGGAGCGGGGATGGAGCAGGGATGGAGGGGGGATGGAGAAGGGATGGAGAAGGGCCAGGGTGGGGCCGGAGCTCAAGGCTGGAGCTTGGGGTTGGAGCGGGGCTGGAATGGGGCCAGAGCTTGGCCTTGGAGCTCGGGATGGAGCTTGGGGCTGGAGTTCAGGGTTGGAGTTTGGGGTTGGAGCGGGGTTAGAGGGCGTCCGGAGCTCGGGCCTGGAGCTCGGGGCTGGAATGGGGATGGAGCGGGGCCGGAGCCCGGGGTTGGAGCTCAGGGCTGGAGTTCGGGGCTGGAGCGGGGTGGAAGTGGGGCAGGAGCAGGGATGGAGCGGGGCTGGAACGGAGCCGGAGCTCAGCCGGAGCTCGGGCCTGGAGCTTGGGGTTGGAGCTCGACGCTGGAGCTCGGGAGTGGAACTCGAGGCTGGAGCGGGGCTGGAACGGGGCCGGAGCTGGAGCGGGGCCGCGCACACGCCGAGCAGAGCGCGGGGAGAGCGCTCGGAGTGACCTGATTTAATTGGCAGCACTTCAATGGCATCGAGTCCCCTCAGCTGAGCCCTTCCGCAGGCTCCGAGCGGCAGCCGGGCTCGGCTTCAGCCTCACCGCCGGGCTCTGCAGCGCGTCCCCGGGGCCAGGGGGGCTCAGCTGCGCCGCGCCCCCGAGGATTTTCCAACAGCAAAAGCAAAAATCGGAGCTTCCAGCCAGCACTGGGTCATACAAGGAAAAACCGGTTTATTTTTTTCCCCAAATCCCATTGGAATCCTGTGGGAACATCTGAGGAGCTCCTGGTGGGCTGGGAAAGCCCTTCCAGGTGGGTTTTGTGTCCCTGCCCGCTGCAGGGCTGGGGGTGCTCAGGGCAGGGATGGGTTTGCAGCCCCCCCGAGCTCCTGGCTCCTCCCTTCCCGCCCGTCCCGGGGGGCTCCGAGCCCCCCAGAGCATTCCCTGCCCAGGGAGCAGCTCCAGCCCGGCCCCGTTCCCGAGGGAATCTCGGTCACTCGGAGGGGCCAACTCTGCCCCAGGGGTCATCATGGCACGGCCAGGGCCACCTCCAGGGACAGGGACAGGGACAGGGACAGGGCCAGGGCCAGGGCCAGGGCCAGGGCCAGGGCCAGGGACAGGGACAGGGATGGGGACAGGGCCACCTTCAGGGCCAGGGCCAGGGCCAGGGACAAGAACAGGGACAGGGCCAGGGCCAGGGACAGGGACAGGGACAGGGCCACCTCCAGGGACAGGGACAGGGACAGGGATAGGGACAAGAACAGGGACAGGGCCACCTCCAGGGACAGGGACAGGAAGGATTTCCCTGCTGGCTTCTCCTGCTCCTGGCCGGGTCCCCCTGCACAGCCCGGAGCTGCTGGGGCTGATTTTGGGGGCACCCATCGACCCTGAAGGTGCCCCTGGAGGCGCTGGGGTGGCAGCAGCTCCTTCCCCGGCTTCCTCCAGCAGGGTGGGGACACTGCTGTCACCTCCCTGGTGCCACGGCACTGTCACTGCCAGGGTTGGCGCTGTCACTGCCAGGGTGGGGACACTGCTGTCACCTCCCTGGTGCCATGGCGCTGTCACTGCCGGGGTTGGCACTGTCACTGCCGGGGTGGGGACACTGCTGTCACATCCCTGGTGCCACGGCACTGTCACCACCAGGGTTGGCACTGTCACTGCCGGGGTTGGCACTGTCACTGCCAGGGTGGGGACACTGCTGTCACCTCCCTGGCGCAGTCACTGCCTCGCTGGGGGCACACCCTGGCGGTGTCCCCATCCTTTCAGGATCAGCAGGGGCATCCTCATAACCACATTTCCAGGCAGCTCCTGCTCCAGGCAGGGAAGGAGCTGGAATCCGGCATTCCCAGTGCTCCAGGCATTCCCTGGGGGAAGAAAAGAGGTGGAATCCGGCATTCCCACTGACCCACACATTCCTTGGAGAAAGGAAGGAGCCGGAATCCGGCATTCCCACTGCCCCAGGCATTCCCTGGGGGGTGGAAGGAGCTGGAATCCGGCATTCCCACTGCCCCAGGCATTCCCTGGGGGGTGGAAGGAGCTGGAATCCGGCATTCCCACTGCCCCAGGCATTCCCTGGGGGGTGGAAGGAGCTGGAATCCGGCATTCCCACTGCCCCAGGCATTCCCTGGGGGGTGGAAGGAGCTGGAATCCGGCATTCCCACTGCCCCAGGCATTCCTTGGAGAAAGGAAGGAGCTGGAATCCGGCATTCCTCCTGCCCCACACATTCCCTGGGGGAAGAAAAGAGCTGGAATCCGGCATTCCCGCTGCCCCACACATTCCCTGGGGGGTGGGAAAGCTGTCCCGGATCCCCTCCCGTGGCCCGCCCGGCTCCTGCCGCGCCGCTGCAGAGGCTGAGTAATTCCTGTGGCTCCCGAGATGCTCCTCAGGCAGCCGAGTACATCCCGATCCAGGTTTTAATTGCGTGGGATTGCAGCCGAGATGGCTCTGATTTATCCTCCCCGCTGCGCCAGCGCTGCTGCCCGGCCGGCTCGGGGATCCGCCGGGAGAACGTTCCCCGGGAAAGGGTTAAAATTTTTCCTTGGAAAAAAAGAAAAAAGGGAAAAAAAAAAAAAATCACAAAAAAAAAAAAAAAAAAAAAAAAAAAAACCAAACAAAAAAAACCCAAAAAAACCAACCGAACAAACAAGCAAACAAAAAAACAACAACAAAAAAACAAAAAAAACCCAAAAAACAAACAAACAAACAAACAAACAAACAAACAAACAAAACCCCCCAAAAAAACCAAAAAACCCACAACCCCCCCAAAACCCAAACAAACAAACAAAAAACACAAAAAAAACCAAACAAAAAAAAGCCCATCCCCCCCCCCCCAAAAAACAAACCCACGAACAAAAAACCCCACAAAAACAAAAACGAAAACAAAAAAAAACACCCCAACACAACAAACAAACAAAAAAACCCCCACAAAACCAAACCAAAACAAACCAAACCAAAAAAAATCAAAAACAAAAAGCAAACCCTGGAGCCTGGAGTGGGTTTTTCCCTCTGGCACTTGTGGGGTTGTGAGGAGATTCCCGTTCTTTTCTCCCTCAGGATCTCCTAGGGGAGCCGCCCCGAGGGATTTTCCGGGAGATCCAGGGGGTTTAAAGGGTTAAGCCGGGTTCAGCCGAGCTCAGCTCTCCCAGACCTGGATGAGCAAAGGGCTCCAGGGGTTTTTATTCCCTTCTGGGTCAGGAGAACCCTGCAGGCATCCCAAATCCCATTTTTAACTCTGCTGCCCCATCCCAAATTAAAGCCAATTTGGGGTGAGCCAAGGTCACTCCCGTGGCAGGGATGGGATCCCGTCCCCCTTTTCCCAAGCTGGAGGTGAATTCCCAAATCCAGAGCCCTGAGCTCAGGGCTGCCCCTCTCCCTTCCCCGCCTTTCCACCCCTTCAAGGTGGGATCCCAAATATCCCATTTTTAACCCCAATCCCAAATCACAGCAGCCTCCCCAAATTCCCACCTCCTGCTTGTTCCCCTGGAGAGACCCTGGGATCCTCCGGAGATCCCTTCCCATGATCCAGGGACGGGAATTTTCCCCTCTGCTTCCCTTATTCCCTGTTTGGGGTTGCTTTATGGCCGCCATAAAAGCTGCCCATAAATCCAGGATGATCCCATAAAAACCAGGAATTAGAGCCCGAATGGGAATGTGCAGGGATTTGTCCTCTCCTCATTCCCAGACATCTTCACATCCACCTGGGGAAGGAATTCCAGGGGTGAACACACCTGGTGGGTCTCCTTGTTTACGGGGTTTTTTATGGATAATGTGGGGGATTTTTTATGGATAACATGGGGTTTTTTTATGGATAACTTGGGAGTTTTTTAATGGATAACTTGGATTTTTTATGGATAACTTGTTTTTTTTTATTAAAAACTTGGGTTTTTTATGGATAATGTGGGGGATTTTTTTGGATAACATGGGTTTTTTTATGGATAACATGGGATTTTTTTATGGATAACTTGGGGTTTTTTTATGGATAACTTGGGGTTTTTTAATGGGTAACATGGGAGATTTTTTATGGATAATGTGAGTTTATTTATGGATAACACAATGGAGGGGGTTATGGATAATGAGGGTTTTTTATGGATTACATGGATTTTTTATGGATAACTTGGGGTTTTTTATGGATAACTCGGGGTGGTTTTATGGATAATGTGGGAATTTTTACAGATAATAGGGATTTATTTATGGATAATACGGTGGGGGGTTATAGAAAATGAGGAATTTTTTATGGATAACATGGGAATTTTTATGTATTCCATGGTGGGGTGTTATGGATAATGAGGGTTTTTTTAATGGATAACACGGGAATTTTTATGGATAATTTGGGGTTTTTTTATGGATAATGTAGGGATTTTTATGGATGACATGGGGTTTTTATGTGGATAATGTGGGGTTTTTTATGGATAACAGGGAGGTATTTTATGGGGATTTTTTATGGATAATGTGGAGTGTCACCGTCACAGGGGCCATGGGATGTCACTGTCACAGGGGACAGGGGTTGTGTTCCCTGGCGGTTTCCCACGGCTCCTTTATAGGGAAAACAACCTGGAGCCCTTTTGAGTCACTGGGAATGACTCATCTGGGAGCAGCCCTGGTCCCTGTCCCTGCCCCTGTCCTTTTCCCTGTCCTGCTCCTGGTCCTTGTCCTTGCCCTCATCCTCATCCTCATCCTCATCCTCATCCTCATCCTCATCCTCATCCTCATCCTCATCTTCATCCATCTTTGTCCTTGTTCTTGTCCTTGTCCTTGTGCTGGTCCTGGTCCTTGTCCTTGCTTGTCCTCAGCTTCACCCTCACCCTTGTCCCTGTCCCTGTCCTGCTCCTTGTCCTCGTCCTTTTCCCTGTCCTGGTGTTGGTCCCGGTCCCTGTCCTTGTCCTCGTCTTCGTCTTCATCTTCATCTTCATCTTCATCTTCATCTTCATCTTCATCTTCATCTTCATCTTCATCTTCATCCTCGTCCTCATCTTTGTCCTTGTTTTTTTATTCGTCCTTGTCCTCATCCTCATCCTCATTCTTGTCCTTGGTCCTTGTCCTCATCCTCGTTCCTTGTCCTTGTCCCCCCCAACAGCTCCATGCCGAGGGACCAGGTCACACCACAGACCCCATGAATGGGATTTCCTTGGTCCTGGTCCCCATTTTAACGGGATTTCCATGTCCCTGTTCCCCCCACAGACCCCACCAGTGGGATTTCAATGGGTTTGAGATGTTTGGGAGCAGCTTTTCCCAGGGGAAGTGATGGCACAGGAGGCTCCAACCCTCCCTGAGGAGCAGGAACGCTCCTGATCCTGCTCCAGCTCCTCCAGAACCCACGGATCCCTGGATCCCTGGATCCCTAGATTCCTTGGATTCCTTGGATCAGGGCTCAGCCCCTGCTCGCTTTGGAGCTCAATCCCCACAAACCCAGCGGATTTTCCAGGGCTCCAGCCCCGTTGGGATCAGCTGGAAGCGCTGCAGTGCCGAGAGGCAAAACCCATCGGGATGGAGAGGATGGAGCTGGGAGAAAAAAACCCCAGGAATTGGCAAAATGGGAGAGGAAAAAACCCAAAATCTGCTTTTTGGGAGGGCACTGAAATGTGTTTTCCTGCAGCTTGGACACATCCTGGAGGGGCTGGTGAGGCTCAGACTGGGCAGGACCAGGTTTGCTCCCAGTTTGTCCCAGTTCCCGGCAGCGGAGCCCTGGAAAAGAGATCAGGGATGCTCCCGGCTGGAGGAGGAGGAGGAGGAGGAGGAGGAGGAGGAGGTGGAGGAGGAGGAGGAGGAGGAGGAGGAGGAGGCCTGTGGGGTTGCCATGGCGATCGAGCATCTCCAAATCCTCGGATTATTTATCCCCGGGTTTGCTTGGGCTGAGGGAAAGCCCTGAGGGTGGGAAGTGGGTTGGGATGTGAGGAAGAGGAGTGTGGGAGCCCAGGAATTCTGATCCTAGAGGAGAAACCCTAAAATTCGAGCTCTGGGGGCTCCGCTCCGCCTTCGGAGTAGCAAAAAATGGGGGGTTTGGGATGGTTTATGGGGCGTTTGCCCTCTCAGGGATCCTGTGATCCCAAATCTGCCCCGGATTTCCACTCAGCCAGCCCTGTGGGGAATCCAGGCTTTTCTGGGATTAATTTGGGCGTCTGCATGGATTTGGATCAGGCTGGGTGCTGGGAATGCTTTCCAAAGCCGTTTCCCGAATTCCAGAGGAGCACAATTGAGTGACCCTCTGATTTTGGGGATTCCATCACCTCCCTCAGCCCCTCCCGGGAGCACTGGGGCATCCCAGGCAATTCCAGCTCCAAATTCCCTCAGGAATTGCCACCCCGTGTCCCCTCCTCGGGGCTCAGCCCCCCTGTGCTGGGGTTGGTGACGCTCCAGGGATTCCTCCAGGAACTCGGGATGCTCCTTCCAGATGTGTCCCTGCACATCTGCTGCGGGAAAACCGGGACACTTGGGGGTGTTTGGGGCTGGAATTTCTGGATAAAACAGGATAAGTGTTACCGAGAGAGCCGGGAGCACCCCGGTGTTTGCCGTGGCTCCCCCTTCCCGCTCCCTCCGTTCCCTGGGATCCGTGATTGCTCCAAAACCTCATTCCCAATTCCTTTTGATGCCTCCGGTGTCCCCGTTATGGAAATCCCAGCGTGGGAACAACATGGATTTTATGGATGCTGAGGGGACGGCTTGGATTGTCACATCAAAGGGCAAGGGGAAAAAAAAACCCCAAAACTCTGGGAAATCGGGAGCCCTGTGGAGAAATGGATTCCCTTTGGTTTTGCCAGCAGAGGTCAGTGGGAAGCGTGGAGGAGCTGGGAATTGGGGAAGGAAATCCCGTTATTCTGGGAATATTTACAGAGGAGGAAGGGAGGGAAAAGGGAGGAGGGAAAAAGGGGAAAAGGGGAAAAGGGAAAAAGGGGAAAAGGGAAAAAGGGAAAAAGGGAAAAAGGGAAAAAGGGAAAAGGGGAAAGGGGATAAGGGAAAAGGGAAAAAGGGGAAAGAGGGAAAAGGGGAAAAGGGGAAAAGGGGAAAAGGGGAAAAGGGGGAAAAGGGGAAAAGGAATGGAAAAAGGGGGAAAGGGGAAAAGGGGAAAAGGGGAAAAAAGGGGTGGAAGGGGAAAAAAGGGTGGAAGAGGAAAAAGAAAAAAGAGAAAAAAGGGAAGGGAAGGGAAGGGAAGGGAAGGGAAGGGAAGGGAAGGGAAGGGAAGGGAAGGGAAGGGAAGGGAAGGGAAGGGAAGGGAAGGGAAGGGAAGGGAAGGGAAGGGAAGGGAAGGGAAGGGAAGGGAAGGGAAGGGAAGGGAAGGGAAGGAAAGGGAAGGGAAGGGAAGGGAAGGGAAGGGAAGGGAAGGGAAGGGAAGGGAAGGGAAGGGAAGGGAAGGGAAGGGAAGGGAAGGGAAGGGAAGGGAAGGGAAGGGAAGGGAAGGGAAGGGAAGGGAAGGGAATAAACGGAGCTGATGAACCCCATTCCCTTCCCAAGGGATTTCTGGAGAGGCCAAGGAGCATCCTCAGGGAATGAGGGTCCCACCGGAGCTGTCACCCACGGGCAGGAGGAGGAATGAGAATTTTTCCTGGCTGTGGGTGCTGAAGGAGCCTTGGACGAAGAAAATCTCCCCAAAAACATGGAATGCTTTGGAAAGGAGGCCACTGAACCCCTGAGCAGGGACATCTCCTGCCAAACCTTATCCCAGAGCCAGCAGGATGATATTCCATGGGAAACAGCACAGCCAATGCTCCCACAGCTCCAAAAATCCGCGAGAAAACCAAATTTTGGCTAAAAAACCCCGGGGAGAAGCAAACAGCCTTTCTTGGGAAGGGGAAAGGAGAAAGCTGGGAATGTTTTCCCCTCCCTGCTCCAGCACGGGGAGGACAATGACAAACGAGGTGAAAATCTCGGAGGCTGCGGAGAAAATCTTGGCAGCGGGCGGGAGAGGCGCTGCCAGATTCCGGGGAATTTTAACTGGCATTTAATTAGCGGCACTCAGGTGGTCACAGGAGCGGTGGCGGTGCCGCAGTTCCTGGCATTTGTTAATTAAAGCCGCTCCCTGACAGGGATTAACGACGTTTTAATGAATCTGTTGTCTTAATGTCTTATTAAGTTTTGACTTTCCCTCCTCTCCCCCCTCTGCCGCTGGTTTTCCCGGGAATAGCGGCATCCAAAGGGATGGGAGGGGCAGAGGGGTGGCAAGCTCCTTCCAGACTCCCAAAAAATTGGGAATGTGTGGATTGGGGTATGGGAACGGGGAGAGGAGGTGGCGTGGCCACAGAGGCAGATTTTTGGGAGGTGCTGCTGCTGGAG